>CM021107.1:69073362-69635332 GCA_007115665.2 Sequoiadendron giganteum
CTCTCTCTTCCCCTCTCTATCTCTCTATATCTATCTCTATCCATGTCACTCTCTCTCTCCCTCTCTCTCCCTCTCTCTCCTCCCTGTCACTCTTGTTCCTCCATCTCTCCCTCTGGATCTCTCATACTCTCTCTATTTTTCTCCCTCTCTATATCTTTATTACTCCTCTCTTGATCTCCCTCTCACTCATCTTGTGATCTCATCATATCTGCATCTTTCTCCACCTCTATCTCAATATCACTTTATCTCTCTCCCTATCTATACCCCTCTATATATCTTTGTACTACCCTTTATCTATATCTCTCCTTCTCTCCCCCTATTCTTCTCTCTCTCCCTCTCTACCTTCCTCTCCCCCCTCTTTTCGCTCTCCCTTTACCTATCTCTCTCCCTCTCTCCCCCTCTTGTATCTCTCTATATCTCCATCTCTTTCTATCTATCACTCTCCCCCTCCCTCTATATCTCTCTATCTCCCCATCTCTCTCTATATTGATCCCTCCCTCTATCTCTCTCTATCTCTCTAACTATTTCTCTACCTCTTCTTGTATCGCTCTATCTTCATCTCTATTTATATCTTCATCTCTCCTCCTCTATCTCTAGACATGTATCCCTCTATCTATCCCTCTCTCCTCCTCTCCCTCTTCCTAGACCTCTATATCTATATCATTTTTTCGTACCATCTCTCCATATTTCTAATTCAAACTCTCTCTTTATCTCTATCTCATTATCTCTCCATATATCTCTACCCCTATATCACCCCCTCTCTCTACCTCTGTCTATATATCACTTCCTATTTCTATATTTATCTTTCTATCTCTCCCTCTCTCATTCTCTCCCTCCCTCCCTCCCTCCCTCTCTCTCTCTCTATATTTATCTCTCCCATCTATATTTATACCTCTTTCTCTCCTAGATCTCTAATTATTTCTCCCTCTCATCTCCATCTCCATCTCCATCTCCATCTCCTTCTTCATCTTCATCTCCATTTTCATATTTATCTCTATCTCCACCTTCCTCTCTATCTCCTTACCCATTTCTATCTCTTTCACTCTTCCCCTCTCTATTTATCCCTATCTTTTTGTATCTCCCTATTGCAAACATAATGTGAGCCTCTTGCTGATGTATCTTAAGTATATTCCTAATTCTAAGGTTAGGTTACTTGCAACCTAGTTAGAGATTAGTCTCAAATGAACTTAACCACATCTTATAGACATCTGACACATATTCCATCAAATTGGCAATAGATAATTTCCTTAATTCTGATTATGAGCCATGAAGTCGATACCTTATATCTTGGAAAAGCTCCATGCAGTCTTCAAGTGCATAAATAGTGGGATTCCTTTCTCAACTCTGCAATAAAATCAAAAAATGGTTTCACTTCTTCAATACACAAATTGACTAGACAATAACAGAAAGTTGGGTTAAATTTCCCTAAACTAATTGCAATACTTCTGTTGTGGGAAATTATATGTAACACTTCACTCAATTGAAATAACACTAGGATTTGAAACAAGGCGACGTGTTGGCCTTATGAAGGCATACAAAGCATGTGGCATTGGCTTTACAAGCACATGGTTGACATGTTATTGTATAAGACTTCTTTCTTGGCAAATGTTTTCAAGATTTTTTATAATTTTTCTTATAATTTTAAAATTAAAAACTTAAAAGCAACTAAATATGTATAACACCAAGAAAATGCACCACTGCCCAAAAAAAAACTGGACCAAAATATTGTTACACACTTGAAATATTACACTATAAACCACCCCCAAAGATAGGCCATCCCTCTGTAAATGCAACCAATCTTAAAACAATATACTCCATATCAATAATAGGTGTTGAATATAGAGTGTAGAATCTACTTTTTTGCCCCATGTCTTAAGGATTATTGCTCTGTGTTCAAAGCTCTGATAAATATCCCAGACTCAATTTAGCAATAAACAAACAATGTCCACAACTCAATTTTTTTTTTTCTATTCTATGTTCTATCATATGTAATACCACTATATGTGACCTACTTTTCTTTTTAAAAATTATAATATGAATAAGACCATTTTTAGAATCAGAATGTAAAAATAAATAAATAAATCTTTTCATTATTATGTCACATTTTAAGCATTTCTTCTCCAATCGATTATATTATTAATTTCATTAGAAAAATAACAATTAATCAAAAATTTGAATATCACATTTTAAAAATATTTTGCAACTTCTATTTTCGTAACCCCTATTTCTTTCTCCCTCTCTCCATCTCTATTTGTCTATCTCTACTTCTCTTTGTTTGTCTATCCTTTATCTCTCTATCACTTTATCTCACCATCTATATATATTTCTCTCTCCATTTTCATCTTTCTCTATATCTCTCTATCTCTTCCTCTCTATCTATCCCTCTTTGTCTCACTATCTCTCTCTATTTTTACCTCTCTAGGGCTCTACCTCTCTCTCTCTCTCTATATTTTTCTATCTTCCTCTCTCCCACTATCTCTCTCTCCCTCTATATATTTTTCTCTTCCATCTTTATCTATCACTCTCCTCTCTCTCTTTATCTCTCTATCTCTTCCTCTCTATCTCACTATCTCTCTATTTTTATCTCTCCCCCCTCTCTCTATATATATTGTCTTCCTCTCCCACTATCTCTCTCTTTCCCTCTCTATATATTTGTCTCTTCCATCTCTATCTATCTCTCTCCTATCTCTTTATCTTTCTCTTTCTCTTCATATCCCTCTCCTCCATTTCCATCTCTATCTTTATCTCATTAACCCCCCTTCTCTCTCTCTCTCTCTCTCTCTCTCTCTCTCTCCCTATTGAAAGAATGAGTCTATTGGTAATGGAACCTTATTATCTTCTTGATTCAAAGAATTCTTCTCTAGATCTATGTTGATTTGAAGCTATATATTCTATATTAAGACATTTGTTGTATAAAAAAAATCATTTTATAAATAACCTACCAATTGATCTCATGCAATTCATAAATGTATGGAAAAAATAGACCAATTTTTTCCTTGATTAACCATCTACACCTCTTCGGTGTACCCATTGCACACCTAGGTGCGATTGCTAGTTATATTTTTATTTTATTTTTGGAGAAAGATACAAAATTTAGATAGAAGTAATATCATTTATACTATTTGATGTCATTAACTCCCGTGAACTTCCATTGCTTACATTACAATTTTTTTTTAACTTCGCTTTCTTAGAAATATTAGTATTACTTCTCATTCACATTATTGGTGACACTATTTGACTTCCATCATTAAATTTCCCTCAATGGATGTCATCATTTCTCACATTAAAATAATACGGATATAGCCAACTCTAGTGATACTATCGAATTGATTAAAGTTAAAGATGAATGAATAATGGCCATCTCCCAATATTATATTCATGTCAATAATATTTTCTAGCTTTAATATAGGCACTATCACCTTATATATCTAAGTTAATATTGATATTAAAATAATAATAGTAGCGATATATCCATATTAACATTGACAAGAATGATAATTGACTTAATATTTTAATCCATAATTTTTTTCTTTCCCTTTAATATATTAGCAACATTTTGTATTTTAACCGTGAACTTGACTCACTGTCTAAATGTAGCTAATTTGGCTATTATAATATTTCTAAAATGTTGAATGCTACAAATAAATTTTATTAAATTACTGAGTAGAAATATTAATTCTCTCCATGTTATTATAGACAATAATAACTGCATTCCTATTAATTCTAATTTGCTTAAAAATTTCTAATTGCCAACTTTAATTGAGTTAACTATAAATTACAATTGAGAATTTTTTTCATGTCCATTTTAAATCACTATGCACCAACAAATTCCCTTGAGAAAAGACGTGGCACAATAAACAACCCTAAATCTTCCCTATGCCCATTACTTACATTCTTATATATATATATATATTACCACATTCCTCCTGGCGATGGTGGCTAGGGTTTACGGTACTGCCAAGGACTCCTATAGACGTGACTCCTAGGAGAGTTTGCAGCTGCTGCATGACTCTGGTGTGACCATAAGGGCTTTTCCACAACACTATAGTGTTTTCCTTGCCACAGGGTCGGCCTCTGCAAGTGGAAGGAGGGCGATATGCACAAAATAGGAGTGGAGATATACTTTTTTTTGGGTATGTTCAGACACTAATTTCTTGTTTGGTTTGGAGCTAAAAAGCAGGGAAAAACTCTTTATCCTCTCCTGGGTTTAAACATCCCCAGATCTGGTTTTTTTTGTTACAAGAGGATGATTTGCAACAATTGTAGTGTGAGCTATGAGGCGCTCAAGAAATAGACAACATTTAAATGTTTCCTATTTCAAATGACTTGCAGATTTAATGCATTGTGATGCAGGTTTATTTCTCTGTTTCCTTTTTTGCACAAATACCATTTTTTTCTTTCTTTTTCTATTGTGTTGTTTTTCCTTTTTTAACATTTTATTTTCTTCTCAAGCTTCATTTATTTACCTATTAATTCCAATATTTTATTTTATTTTTATATTTATTAATTAGTCGTTATTGTATTTACATGTTTTATTCTTTCTCTTTGTGCGCCAGGATCATTTATTCTAGATCTCACCAACTCGCAGAGGTATAAAGAGATGTGCTCGACAAGAGGTGGGGTATTTTGTAATGTGGTGTTTTTGAGCAACAAGCATACGAAACAAATTTGATACAAGTCCACTGTAATCATTTAAATTTTCACAGTACATGATACTGAAGGCTACACAAATGTGGCAGATGTGTAAGCATTAGGTTTAACAGATTGAATTATATATGTATATTTTTAATAGATTCTTCTTGGTTATGAGAATGAGTTTAACAATCTTATCTCCTTAGTTGCAGTCCAGAAATGAAATATTTTAATAGTCGAAATTTATTTATTTTTATAGTTGTCATACATAAACATGAAACATAGAGGATCTTCCTTTATTTTTTACCCATATTTCTTTTTATTTCGAAAGGAATTAGCTTTTAGCTAGAGAACAAAGAAGAAAATATTGATTTCCATACTATTGCTAACATGGGGCTGAGAAGTAATTTTTTTTCTATTGCTAACCCAATATATTGAACGAAACTAAACAACATGATTTACTTTCGCTAACTATGTTTTTTTGCATAGTAGTCATGATGTGATATTTTCTCAGTCACTTCTAAATGGCGATTTCCATCTTTATTCACACTCAGATTTCTTATAAATAGAGTATGCAGCTTTCATCATACAATTTTTTTTTTCACACACATAGATCTTAAAAGATTATCAACACTGTCTTGAAATAATAAAATCACATGATTCAGTTTGAACATAGCACATACATCCTTTTAAACAAACCCCCACTTGAAAATCAACAGCTTACATGGAATCCCATAACAAATTGTGCAAATTTCTCTACAATATACTAAAAACATATATGAAGCAAGTCCGTTACAGCTCCAAGGCATCCTTTTTTTATTGACAACTTTGCAAGGCTATGCATAGGATAATACTGTTATCCCCCAACTATGAGTCCCTACCACCTGCAAGATCTGTATAGTCCAACCTGCACAAAGAATGCAAAATTTCCCATGCCAATGGGGTGCTCACCACCCAATCATAGGCTAGAAAACCAGCCACCTCCAAGCTGAAACAACCCTTCCCCAAACAAAAACACAATTTCATAACTAAACACATGACAAACACTCATTTAGGCAAGACAAAACATTCCAAAAAATCCATTTTAAATGGCTTTCATGGGGAGAGGTTGGAAGGATCACAACCATGGGGGCTTATTAGCATCAAATGCATCAAGAAACCTTCTCATTTATTTTCTTTTTTCACCCAAAATTCCTATTTTCATCAACAAGACACTCTTACCCTTGGGTACTCATTCCCATTATTTTCATAGTTGAAACACCATTTTTTTTTTCTAGAATTAAAATTTGAGCCCCACATGGGGATCTCTTCCCCTTTGTCCCCTACATGGGTTGCTCACAAAAAAAAATGGGGAGACAACACTACAATGCAACACACATCAAACACACTAACACAAACAAAAAATCCAACCAAAACAACCAAGTAACACGACTTAAAATTCACATATACAATCAACAAAATCGTAGGAAGAGGATCCTAGCTAAATTTTGAAAGGGGTTTGCTGCTTGCTTCCTTAATCCTTCCTTCCACTTCATCTAGATCTCCCTATCCTTCTTTATTGTCCTTAGCCAAAAACAAGAACAACCTCTATTGGATGTTGTGGTTGTATTGCTGATATGTGGTTGTCATTAATGTCAACACTATTAGTATTAATATTTTTTAAGACTGTATATGTCAAGGATATTGAGAAAATTGTAATAAAATATGTTACAGGTTGTCTATGAAGTAGTGAAGATCAGTGTGTTGGAAAGTTCAGTATGTTGATGGTGTGAAGTTTCATATTAAAGGGTTTGTTCTCAAGCCTATCTAGTTTTCACTCTGTAAGTTTTAGAGGTGCGCATGAAGAATTGAGCAGGTTATAAGTTTTTGTGTTCCGACAGTTGTTCTACTACTCTAACTGTGTTCATGAAAGAAGATAATGTGATTATAATAATCCGAGTTGTTGTGTACATTCATTAAGTGTTTGTGGATGTTTCTAGATCATGTTCTATCTGTGTTGCACATCTTCATTGATCATTGCGCTCACGATCTGAAACTTTCTCTTGCATGTTCATGTTTTTTATGTTCATGGCCGACAAGGTGATTGAAGTGTATTGTGGATCTCTGAGGAAAATCTTTGAAGGTGTTTTGTGTTCGAGGACATTGTTTTGGGTCTCTACTATGTTGTGGCTGACCTTGGTTGATGAAAATTGATAATCTTTATTGTTTTGGGTTGATAGTTTGCATCCATTCTATTATTCTATTGAAGCCGATATGAAGCAATGGAATTTCTTGTTGCGGATATATATAAGTGATTGTTTCTTCATTTGAGAAGTGTGCAAGTGTATGAAAATGCGAAGTGTGAGTGTGTAATGAAAAGTGTGTGAATGCTATGTGCGAATAAGGTTTAAATCATTCGAAAGCAAAGTAGAGTGTGAAGAAGAGTGAAGAAGTGTTCATGTGCTTAACCAAAACTGTACTCAGGCATTAGTAGATGCTACTTTCTCAATTCAAATTCTTTAGATGGATTTAATCTAAATGTTTTTATGTAATACAACGAGTCTTCCTTTGAGCAGTGAGCTCTAGGTAGTGTGCCTAAATGCAAGTGCATTCCTTATTTTACTTTTCTTATACTTTTAATAGGGTATAACTTATGGATTAACCTCCACCGTGGTTTTTCCCCTAATAGGGTTTCCACACAAAAATCTTGGTGTTATGTGTGTTTCTGACGTGTTGTTGATTCATGCTTTCACTGTTATTTATCAGATCTAAGAATAAAGGTTAATAAGCTTAATAAGTTTGAAATTCTATGACAAATGATTCACCCCCCTCTCAGTTGTCTGCCCTTGTGTTTCCAACAATTGGTATTAGAGAAGGTTCCTTGGAAGAAGTTTAACAACTTGAGGTGATCTGGGATGGTGACATACAAGAAGGATAGTCTAAGATTTGATGGAACAAATTATTCTCCGTGGAAGACTCGAATGGAGTGTCATCTGAGATGCATTGGTGAATCCTACTGGAACATTACAAGTAACAGGTATGTTATTCCTCAGAATAGTCCTACTACTACTGCTGAGATTAGGGATGTTGAATATAATATCATTGCTAAGGAAGCATTGTTGAGTGCTTTGATTGATTCTGAAATGACAAATGTTATGGAGTTGAGGACTGCTTATGAGATCTAGAAAAAATTGGAAACCTTGTATGAAGGTGATGCAAATGTGAAGATTGTTAAGCTACAAAGTTTGAAAGGGGAATATGAAATGTTGAAAATGGGTGATGATGAAAATATAGTTACTTTCATGCAAAAAGTGAATGAACTTGTGTGTGGCATCAGATGTGCTGGTGGACAGTTAGATGAATCAAATATTGTTGCTAAAGTGCTTAGATCCTTACCTACTGCATACAAAGTTGAAGCTACAACTATTGATGAGCTCCAGACTGTGAAAAATACAACCAAAGATATGTTGGTTGGTAAACTTACTGCTTTTGAGTTGAGTGAATTCGGTGATGCCCTCCCTAAGATAAATTTTTTATTTAAAGCTGCTACTTCTAGGAGAGACAAGCAGAGATATGATCTAGGTGAAATTTCTTCTAGAAAGGTATTCAGGTACGAGGAAGAAATGGGACAAATTAAAGAACAAAGAGAACTAAATGAGCTTGAAACACTTATTGTCAAAAGGGAAGCCAGAGGAGAAGGTAAGTATAAAGGAAATTTACCTATAAAATGTTTTTCTTGCAGTAAAATAGGTCATTTTTCTTCAAGGTGTCTAGAAAGAGTTCCTAAGCCAAGACCTTACAAGCATAAATTTCAAAAGAAGTGTTATTATGTTGCTGATGAAGGTGTGACAGACGATGAATCTGACAAGGGGAATGCAAGTGAATATGAGTTTGTGTTTATTGCTATCAAGTAAAGTACTCACATGTCTACTGAATTTGCTAGTTGTACAAAAGTGGAGAAAGCCCTAGCTGCTCGAGTTGAAGAAAAAGATGAATGGGTAATTGATAGTAGTGGATGTTCACATCACATGATAGGTGATACAATAAAATTTGTAAGCCTAGAAAAGTATGATGGTGGTATTGTAATATTTGGTGATAAAAATGGTGGTATAATCTGTGGTAGAGGATGTATTTCTTTTGATGGTAAGCACAATACTGATGATGTTCTTTATGTTGAAGGTTTGAAGAATAATCTTTTGAGTGTTAGACAGGTGGTTGATAAGGGATACAATCTTCAATTGAAGGATGTAAAGTGTAGGATATTGGGATGTTTTGGAAATGTGACTTCTTTAGGTATTAAAACAAAAGATAACATCTTTCATCTAAATGCTGCAAGTAAAAGTTGTTTGATTGCTCAAGTTGATGAAAGTTGGTTTTGGCATAGAAGAATGTGTCATGTAAACTTTGACAATATTATCAAGATAAGTTCCTCATAGGATGTGAGAGATCTTCCTAAGTTGGTGAAGCCTACTAATGTCATATACAAGGAATGCCAGTTAGGAAAACAAACTAGAATTTCATTTCCGAGCAAAAAACATTTTTCAAATGAATTGTTGGAGCTTGTGCATACTGACTTTTGTGGTCTTGCTAGAATCAGAAGTCTACAAAGTTACATATACTTCATGTTGCTTATTGATGATTACTCTAGGATGATTTGGGTTACTTTCTTAAGAGAGAAATCCAAAGCTCTAGAAAAGTTCAAGATCTTTAAGGTTATGGTTGAGACGTAGACAAGTCTAAAGATTAAGTGCCTAAGATTAGATGGAGGTGGTGAATTTACTTCTGGTGAGTTTGATTATTTTTGTGAATAACATGGGATAAAGAGACAACTATCTGCACCACAGATCTCTCAATAAAATAGAGTTGTGGAAAGGAAGAACAAGATAGTTCTAGATGCTGCTAGAACTATGATGTTGGAAGGAAATGTCCCTCATGTTTATTGGAGAGAATTTGTGAGTATTGCTATTTATATCCTCAATCAAGTATAAATCAAAGGTAATGCTGGTAAGAATCCTTTTGAGCTATGGTTTGGTCACAAGCCTACTGTTAAATATTTGAAAATCTTTGGGAGTAAATGCTATATTAGAAGAGATGAAGATATAAGAAAGTTTGATGCTAGAAGTGACAAATGAATCTTTTTGGTTATTCTACTAAGAGTAAGGCCTATCGGTGCTACACCAAGAGATTTAAGAAAATGGTTGAAAGTGCTAAAATTAAGGTTGATGAAGAAATTGCTAGACCACCCAAAACCTATGGATATGATTCTGATGATCAGAATGACAATACAAACAAGATTCATACTTCAAATCAAGTTCAAATCATTTTGGTGAATCAAGAAGATCAAGAAGAAGGAGAGACAGGTGAAAACACATAAGAGAAATCACAAGAGCCTGAAATTCAAGAACACTTTAAAACTCCAAGGTATGTGAGATTAAATCATTCAGAAAATCAGATTATAGGAGATAAGAACAAAGGTGTCCAGACTAGGAGAAGAATTGTAAAAAAAAATTGTTTAGTTTCAAAGACTGAGTAAAGTAATGTCAATGAAGCATGCAAAGATGAACATTGGATTGAAGCCATGAAAGAAGAACTACGTCAAATTGAGAAGAATAATACATGGATTCTTGTTCCTAGACCTAAAGACAAAAATGTAATTGGAACCAAATAGGTCTTTAGAAACAAATTGAATGAACAAGGTGAGGTTATTAGAACAAGGCAAGACTGGTATGCAAAGGATACTCTTAGATGGAAGGAATTGACTTTGAAGAAACTTTTGCTCTTGTTGCTAGAATTGAAGCTGTGAGACTATTTCTTGCTTATGTTGCTTACAAAAACTATAAAGTTTATCAGATGAATGTCAAGTTAGCATTTCTAAATGGTGAATTAGAAGAAGAGGTGTATATTGAGCAACTTGATGGATTTCAATTGATTGATCAGGGAGATATGGTATGTCAGTTGAAGAAATAATTTTATAGACTCAAGCAAGCCCCAAGAGCTTGGTATGCCAGATAGGACAAGAATTTGCTAAAGCTTGGATTTAAAAAAAATACTGTTAATAGTAATATGTATTTCAAAATTGATGATGATAAAGAATTTTTTGTGGAATTCTTTGTTGATGATATCATTTTTGGAGGAGATGATGGTTTGTGCATAAAGTTTGCTAATGAGATGCAAAATGAGTTTGAGATGTCAATGATTGGAGAGCTGAAATTATTTTAGGGATTGTAAATTACTCAGTTAGATAAAAGAATCTTTATATCTTAGTCCAATTATGTGAGAGAATTGATAAAGAAGTTTGGTATGGAAGATTCAAATCTAGTTAGCACACCCGTGGTGACTGGATGTAAGTTGACACAAGATGATGATTCTCTGAAGGCAAATTAGACTAGATACAAATCAATGATTGGTGGATTTCTTTATTTGACTCAAACTAGACCAGCCATGAATGTTGTATGCATTGTTTCTAGATTTCAAGTTGATCCAAAGGAATCTCATGTGACTATTGTGAAGAGAATTTTTAGATACTTGAAGGGAACAATTGATTTTGGCCTATGGTTTCCTAAAGATGATGATCTTACTTTAAGTGCCTTTAATGATGTTGATTGGGTAGGAGATGTGAATGCCATGAAAAGTACTAGTGGTGGCACATTTTTCTTGGGAAAGAAGTTGATTTCATGGTTAAGCAAAAAGTAGAATGTTCGTTTCTTTGTCTACTACAGAGGCATAATATATTGTTGATGAGGCAGATGTTGAAAGATATTAGAGTTGTGTATGATGAACCTATTACCATATTCTATGATAATTCAAGTACTATAAACATTTATAAGAATCCGGTGTTGCATTCAAAGACCAAGCATATATCTATCAAGTACCACTTTTTGAGAGACAAAGTGAGTGCTAAGGAAGTTAGACTGGAGTATGTGCCTACTAAGGAAAAAATTGCAGATATATTTACTAAGCCTTTCCCAAGGATACTTTTGAGTATCTCAGAGGGAAGTTAGGGGTGATTACCCCTCTTAATCAGAACTAAGATGCATAGTCTTTGCATCAATTCTTGCATTCATAGTCATATCTTGATTCAGGTTGATGTTGTGGTGGCTGCTACTCAGGGGGAGTAGTCAGATGATTTAGATATGTGGTTTAGAGTTTATGTACCTTTTCCATTGATGTCAAAAAGGGATAAGAGTAATGTGAACAAGTTTGGAAGAGCTAGAAAGAAAAGGGGGAGAAGAACAGTGTGAGAAGAGCAATATATAAACCAAAGATTGTTAGTTGTGTTGATAGTATTTTTCACATCATGTGTTGTCATCAATGCCAAAGGGGGAGATTGTTGGATGCTTTGGTTGTATTTTTGATATGTGGTTTTCAATGATGTCAACACTATTAGCATTAATGTTTTTTAAGACTGTATATGTCGAGGATATTGAGAAAATTGTAATAAAATATGTTATAGGTTGTCTATGAAGTAGTGAAGATTAGTGTGTTGGAAAGTTCAATATATTGATGGTGAGAAGTTGTGTATTAAAGGTTTTTCTCTCAATCCTATCTAGTTTCTACTTCGTAAGTTTCAGAGGTGCGCATGAAGAATTGAACAAGTTATAAGTTTATGTGTTTCGACAGTTGTTCTGATACTGTAACTGGTGTTCATGAAAGAAGATAATGTGATTCTGATAATCTGAGTTGTTGTGTATGTTATTGAAGTGTTTGTGGATGTTTCTAGATCATGGTTTATCTATGTTTCATGTCCGCATTGATCATTGTGCTCTCGATTCGATATTTTCTCTTGCATGTTCATGTTTTTCATGTTCATGGTCGACAAGGCGATTGAAGCATGTTGTGAATCACCGAGGAAGAATATTTGAAGGTATTTTGTGTTTGAGGACATTGTTTTGGGTCTCTACTATGTTGTGTCCAACTTTGGTTGATGTGCATTGATAATCTTTATTGTTTTGGGCTGACAGTTTTCATTCATTCTACTATTCTATTGAAGCCGACATGAAGCAATGCAATTTCTCATTGTGGATATATATAAGTGATTGTTTCTTCATTTGAGAAGTCTGTAAGTATAGAAGTTGAGAAAATACAGCTTCACAAACCCCGAAGATCGCCTGTATGCAAATAACCTGTCACAAAAGAAGAGATGGAGACAAACAAGCAAGGGTTATCTGAAAACTAAAAATGTATATATTAGAAAGAATGAGAGAATGAATTGATGTGATAATACAATAAGATCAATCCTTATAAAAGGAGATCGAGAAACCCTAAAGTGTAACCCTAAAAGAAACCCTAAAATGAGAACATTTAATAATTAATATAATTATTAAATGTCACTTTATGCAAACTAAAGTGAAATCTTAAGAAGGGAATAAAGGTAACTTAATCAACATAATTAAGTTAAAACCTTTACTCTAACACCCCCCCTTAAGATGAGAAAAAGTGCAGCTACAAACAAATGCAAGAAAGCAAAGGTAACTACAATGCAAGAAGGAAAACATGGGTCCTGACAACTAGGCCAGATCAGGTACCCAAATACAACCAAATCTCTGTAAAGTGGAGAAATAGACAAAACCTCATGGGAAAAGCTCTACTACAAAAAGAGATGCAGAAAGCCAAGAAGAACATCACTGAAGCAGAAGAAGCTGCAAAAGACTTTCGAAAGATGACTGCTATGGTGTTGAAGAACCTCCACTGAAGATAGGATGATCGGGATCAATAAGACAATAATTTGCATGAGTGCCCCAAACGACACTACTCGAATCAGATGACAAAAAAAGGCAAACACTTGGAACGAAGATACAAATGACACAAGTACCAATAGTCTGAAAAACACCGATCAATTGAAAATAGAAGATTCCTTCCAAGGTGAAACCAAGGAAGAATTAGCACGAACAGTATAATACCCCCCCATAATGTTGAACTGGGAGAGCCTGACAGATCCATTGAAATGATGTGTAACACCCTGTAGTGCATGAGGAAGAAGAAAAAATATCTGAAAGTGCACAAGAAAGCACCTGCAACTGAAAAAGTGGTGTGTAACACAAAGCACACATGCATGAGGCTGGAATCATATGGATCCACTGTTGTCGTGGAGGGACACTCACCGGACAAAGGTGTGATGGCAAAACAAAGGCACTACACAACCCCCCATGGCACTTTATAATACAGTGCGAGTACAAAATATGGCACAACCTTATGTGCAAAATTTCCAAAAAAATACATGTACAATAGTGTGGCACTTTATCTCAGTGTGTTTACATAAAAGATTGCTTACAAATGATGCTCAAAATGCCCAAAAAAGGACAAAAAAGCTAGAAATACATGAAGGACAGCCAAAAAACTGACTATAAAATGCACCAAAATAAAAAAGAAGTGATGAGACCCACACCACAGGAAAGTTGAGAAAACCAACTTTCCAACGATATCTCGTTTGCCAAAAAATGATATTGTATGCACAAGTTACGACCTCTGGAAGAAAAACAGGTCCAAAGAGGAAAAACTCAGCGCTGCATTAAATTTGACGGTCATACGACCATCACCGCAAAAGCATAATAGGACTTATTACAAAAAAAATGTTTTTTTATATAAAGAAAAACAAATAAAAAAGAAAAGTTAATTTAAAAAAAAAAAAATTAATTAAAAAAGGGTAGGCAGGGGTCGTCGCGTGCGGCTGGGAGTGTACAGTCGTCGGCGGTACTATCAGACCACTGATCGGTAGCTAGCAATATGCCGACCGGTGTACCTAAGGGCTCGTAGGTACTTGCGTACCTGCGGGGACCCTCATACAAGGTCCGCAAGCCTTTAAACTGCAAATTTAAAAAAAAACGTAGACAATATTTTTTTTTAAAAAAAAGTTCGAGGAAAAAAAAATGGAATTTTTTTTTACCAGGCAGACGGATGGCCGTACGGCTAAAAAAATTTGCCCCTCAAATCAACTATGTCCAAAATGGACAAATGAACAGTCGATTTAAGGGTTTTGGACCACTGCAGACGCAATGGTAAGGTTCGTTTGGGCTCAAAATGCTTTGAAATTGCAGGTATGCCCTGAATCAAAAAACCAAACCCCAAACCCTTGAAGGTTCAAAAATCTTCAAAACAAGAATAGGAAGTAGCAGGTCTGGAACTCTAATACCATGTAGAAGTTGAGAAAATACAACTTCACAAACCCCAAAGATCACCTGCATGCAAATAACTTATC
Source organism: Sequoiadendron giganteum (assembly GCA_007115665.2). Classification (NCBI taxonomy): domain Eukaryota; kingdom Viridiplantae; phylum Streptophyta; class Pinopsida; order Cupressales; family Cupressaceae; genus Sequoiadendron; species Sequoiadendron giganteum. The sequence goes on from CM021107.1 coordinate 69,088,169, forward strand.
ACAAAAGAAGAGATGGAGACAAACAATCAAGGGTTCTTTGAAAACTAAAAATGTATATAACAGAGAGAATGAGAGAATGAATTGATGTGATAATACAATGAGATCAATATTTATAAAAAGAGATCGAGAAACCCTAAAGTGTAACCCTAAAAGAAACCCTAAAAGGAGAACATTTTTTATAATTAATATAATTATTAAATGTCACTTTATGCAAACTAAAGTGAAATCTTAAGAAGGGAATAAAGGTAACTTAATCAACATAATTAAGTTAAAACCTTTACTCTAATAGTAAGTGTATGGAAATGCAAGTGTGAGTGTGTAATGCAAATTATGTGAATTCTATGTGCAGATAAGGTTCAAATCATTCGAAAGCAGAGTAGAGTGTGAAGAAGAGTGAAGAAGTGTTCATGTGCTTAACCAAAATTGTACTCAGGCATTAGTAGATGCTACTTTCTCAGTTCAAATTATTTAGATGGATTTAATCTAAATGTTTTTATGTAAGACAATGAGTCTTCCTTTGAGAAGTGAGCTCTAGGTAGTGTGCCTGAATGCAAGTTCATTCCTTATTTTATTCCTCTTATACTTTTAACAGGGTATAACTTGTGGATTAACCTCCACTATGGTTTCCCCCCTAATAGGGTTTCCATGCAAAACTTTTGGTGTTATGTGTGTTTTTGATGTGTTGTTGATTCATGCTTTCACTATTATTGATCAAATATGAGAATAAAGGTTAATAACCTTAATAAGTCTGAAATTATGTGAAAACTAATTCACCCCCCCTCTTAGTTGTCTTCCCTTGTGTTGCCAACAACCTCAAACTTGACAACACTTTCTTTCAAATCCCCCTCAAGGCAGCCCTCAAGCACCATGTCCTTACATTTGTGAGGCATGGTCTTCACATGGCTAGCATACCCTCATTTTTTTCATCCCTCTTACAAGAATGTAAGAGGGGTCATAAATGAAATTTGACCATAATTATAGCCTAAAAATACCCCCCAACCTTTAGGTCATAGGCCTAGGGTGTAAAATAAGCAACCATTAACTAAAATCAAGACTAAATTGACCCCTAAAACTCCATTAAATAAGAAATCCGAATTTACCATTTCTTTTTTAGATCATATTTGGTTTCCCACAATTCAAAATTTAGACCCTTATGTCAACATGGTTATCATAAAATACACCTTTTAGCACCACACATAAGACTCTAGCCCTTCCATGTGGTTGAGTCGGTTTAATAGGGTAACAAAATATAGTCTATCTAGTAGCCTCCAATTCTCATGGCTAAGGGAACTTAACCTACACACTTCATGAAAGCATTAGTCCAACCACCAATCAAATTAAAATAAAGCACATAGTATAATGGAGTACAAGCATATGCATAATTTACATTTAAAAAAAAAGAAATCCAAACACATTTTACAATTCAAAGCAATATCCCTTTTTACTTATACCACTTTAATCCATGAGTTTCAAAAATCATTTAAATAACCATTCATTTCTTTGCTATTAATTCACATAAGACCATGTAGGCATCTCAACGCGTGACAATTCAAAAATTCGCTTGGTTTAACATTATCACACATTTTGTTTTAAACATATTGTTTCAATTCCCATAACAATCAAGATATCAATGAGATTAATTAGCATACACATAAAGTTATGATCCATAAAGTAACTAATCTAACATGCATAGTAATAATTAGGTTCAATGTCCAATGTACATAATCAACCATCATAAACATAGGGTAAAGTGTAATGTATCCAAGCATGGCCATGCAAATAACAATCAAACCATAAGTTCCACAAGTCCAACTAACGATGGGTCTCACAGATATTTGGTACGATCATTGGCCAAGACTTCCTTTATTATTTCCATAAACTTGGCATCTTGTGAGGCCTCGTCAACTTGCTCTTGGGTAAAACCTCATTTAGCATAGATCATAGTAAAATCATCATTAATAGGAGGTAAGGTAGATCCTTCTTAAGGCATGGGTTGCGAACTTGAGTATGTCTCAAATTTCATTGTGCTAGTGGGACCAAAAATAGGGTCTATTGTAGGATCCATTTATTTTCTCTTTCTTTGTGACCTTGTTTTGACCATACAAGACTTGATATAATAAAATAAGTTGTTTTTGGATTTTTACAAATTTCTTTTTCTTTTAGATTTTTGTAGGTTTAATAAGGCATGCACCTATACTAAATGATGTGATGTATTTGGATTTTTATGCTTAAAAGTATGATTGCAAATGGACTTATGCTATGTTTTTGGATTTTTAGATTTTAATGGACACTTGAGAAATGATGATAGACCAAGGTAGCCGAAGAAAATGTCTAGACCTCAAAAGGGTAAAGATGAAAATTATGGTTGATAAAAGTCAAACCTAAACTAGAAAGATGAGTTTTAGGCCCTATTGTTGATAAGATGATGAAAGAGTATGATATCAATACAATCAAAGGATAACTATGGTTTGATCGAGATCTGATTAGTTTCCTAGTTTGAAATGTAAAGGTCGATGGTTATGATGTTGGATGAAAAATTTATTCTAATGGTGTGAATTTTTGCACTATTTTGTCATTGATGTCAACCTCTGGTGTGGATATATTTGTGATTTTGAGAAAGTATTGCAAATGCAACAAGGTGACTTGGTTTCCAAGTTCTTTTGAGAAAATTTGTATAAAAGACTATACACTATTAAGTGTTCTGTATTGTGCTCCACATTTCTTCACTCTTGAAGATGTGCTTGTGAGATTTGGACATGATGATCAGATGTTTTTAAAGGTGTTATATTATGATTTTTTGGTTCTAGATCGTTTGGTTGTGGAAAATATGTTTGACAACATGTTGCACTATCTCTAGATTGTGAAGAGGAACATCTGGGAGAAATGGAAATGCTCCACATTTCCTTGCATTGAAGTTTCTTGTCTTGCAGATTTGGAAATGTTCTAATATTTCCTGTACCTAACTTCCCTTAGTGTTTAACTATTTCAAAATATTGGTTCATGAGGTGTATCTCAATAGTAGTTTGATTGGTTCCACAAGATGATAGTATTCCTATTTCCATGTGTTTGCACCAATGTTTTTGAATATTATGTTGGTGTTGGAGTATTCCAAGATGTTGTGTAATGTTGCCATGTGGTCCGTAGGATGTTTCTGGACCTAGTGAAGTATGAATATGGTTGCTTGATAATGTTAATGTTGGTTTGGCCAACTTGGTGTGTTAGCAATGTTTGTGGATGGGATTCCTAGTTTTTGGAAACTTGGTGTAGCATGTCATTTTAGATTTGAGTCTTGGTTAACCCTTTATGTGTTCCACCTTCACTTATTTACACCGTGGAGGTGTTTGGTGCCAACCTATTTGATGGTTACTATTTGAGGTGCATACATTTCATTGAAATTGACTTAGAGAAGGTTATTTAAGGTTGTGGAAGATATATATGCAAGGTCAAAGTTTTGGAGAAGTGTGGTGTAGAATGATGTATATGTGATTATGTGTTGATATCTGAATGTGAGCAAGAATGCCTAAGACTACCAAAATTAGTGAGAAGGTGTCTATAGTTTAGTCTATTTGAATTCACTGGAAGTAGTGAGCTAAAGCTTGTGGATGGTAAAGAGACATTGCAATGGTTTCTCTAGTTACTCTAAGGTAGTGAACCTCCTTGTAACTCTTCCTTTGTAATCCAAAATAAGTGATCTTCCTTGGAAGTGAGCCTTTCCTTTTGGATTGTGAGTCCTCTAGGCAGTGACCCCTTTAGGTAGTGAGCCTCTTTTAATAGGTTTTGGTTTTCATATAGTGAGCTAATACTCACTATGGTTTTTCCCTTACTGGGTTTTCCATGTCAAAATATGGTGTTCTATTTATATGGTTGTGGATGTGTTGCTATTTCAATTTTTTACATTCATACTAATACTTAATAAGGTTTTGAAGGTTTTAATGCACAATTGATTCACCCCCCTCTCATTTGTCCTATGTTTCTAACAATTGGTATTAGAGTAGAGGTTCCTTGGAAGAAGCTTAACTACTTGGGGTAGATCTAGATGAGACACAAGAATGGTGTGAAAGCTCCTATGTTCAATGAAACAAATTATACTTTCTAGAAGTCCAAGATGGAAGTCTTCCTTATCTCATTAGGGTTTGGTGTATGTAAATCATTCAAATATGGATTTAATATGCCTAATACTCCTCTGAAAAGTGAATATCATATCAAGGAGTATGATAAAAAATGGCAGAGCAAGGAATGCTATTTTGATTGGGCTCTCTGATTCAAAACTTGTGAAGGTGATGAACTGGAAAACTACTAAAGAGGTCTAGGAGAAGTTGAAAAGAATTTATGAAGGAGACATGCAAAATTTAAAACCCTAAGGATGTCAAAAGATGAAGATATTGTAGGCTACATGCACTAGGTGGATGAAATGTTAGTTCCATCAATGACCTCAGTGGAAAATTGGAGGAAAGTGAAATTATGAAAAAGGTATTGAGATCCCTTCCTAAATCTTATAGTGCTTAAGTCTCTGCTATTGAGGAAGCTTAGAATATGGATCAATATAACAGAGATCAATTTTTTAGTTCTTTAACTACTTTTGAATTAAGAGAGTTTGAAAAAGATGCTTCAAGGAAAGAAACTACTTTTAAAGTCAGCAAGAAAGAAAGGAATGATGAATTTGACCTAGATGATTTTGATGAAGTGGAAGTAAATTTTGTAAGAAGATCGAAAAAGAGCACTGGAAAATACATAGGTAAGTTACCTTTCATGTGTTTCAATTGTGAAAAGATAGGTCATTATGCTTCAAAATGTCTAGAAAATTTGTCAAATGAAAAACACAAAGATCATAAAGGTAAATCCTTCAAGAAGATTTATTATGTTAAAGAAGATAGTGTTACATATAATGTTGAGGAATAAAACTATCTGGATAGTGGAAGTGATGAATGCTTGTTCATGGCTTTGAATGTTGGAACTAATTCTACTAACCCTAAAAGATGTGTGAAGGAAATTTCTCTGGAGATAGGTCACAATATTAAAGGAACCATGCTGATTGCTTTTTATGCAAAATAAAAGGGAAACTACTGGATAGTTGATAATGTATGCTCAAATCATATGACAGGTGATAAGAGTAAGTTTATTAACCTTAAGAAATATGATGGCAGTCTTGTTAAGTTTGGTAATGACACATCTACTAAGATATGTGGAAAAGGTTCAATTAGTTTTGATGGAAACAATAATACAAATGATGTTCTTTATGGCAAGGGTCTCTGACATAATCTTCTAAGTGTAAGAAGAATGTGTACCAGAGGATACAATCTGGTGTTTCAGGATGATGGTTATGAAATAAAAAAAGAAGCTTTGAAACCTTGGTTGCAGAAGGAACTAGGACATAAGGAAATGTTTATCAACTCAAAAGTGCTAGTGGAAAGTTATTTATGACTCAAATCAATGAAAGTTGGCTCTAGCACAAAAGAATGTGTCATATCAATTTTGATAGCCTAGTAAAGATCAACTCTAATCATGTTGGGAGAGACATGCCAAGAATTATAAAGCCTACTAATGCAATTTTCAAAGAGTGTCAATTTGAAAAACAGAAAAGGAACATGTTCAAAACTAAGGAATATTCTACTATAGGACCTTTGGAGTTGGTGCATATAGACCTATGCAAACCTACCAGAACAATAAACTCTCAAGGTGACATATAGTTTATGTTGTTAATAGATGGTTACTCTAGAATGACTTGGGTGACCTTTCTTAAAAAAAAAAAGATCTAGATAAGTTTAAATCATTTAAATCTATGGCTGAGAATGAAATGGATTTGAAAATCAAGTGTTTAAGGTCTAAAAGAGGTGGTGAGTTCACCTCAAATGAGTTTAACAATATTTATGAAAATCATGGGATAAAAAGACATTTATCAGCTCCTAGGACTCCATAGTAGAATAGAGTTATGGAGAAGAAAAAAGGACAATTTAGGAGGTAGCAAGAACCATGTTGAAGGAAGAAAATCTATTGGATGTCTTTTGGAGAGAAGCTATTCATATCACATATTACATCCTCAACAGAGGAAAATCACGAGTGAACAGTTCCATGACCCCCTATGAGCTATGGTATAGAAAAACTCTTACTTTTAAATGTTTTAGAGTGTTTGCAAGTAAATGTTGTATCATGAGGGATGAAGAAAACTTAGGAAAGTTTGATGCAAGATTTGATGAAGGAATATTCCTTGGATAATCTATAAAGAGAAAGGCATCTAAGTGTTACAACAAGAGGCTAAAGAATATAGTTGAAAGTGCAAGTATCAAAGTGGATAAAGAATCACATGAGAGCTCCGTGTTGATAGAAGGATATGAATCTAATGAACCCTCTTGAAGAGAAGAAGAAAAAGAAGAAAAAGAGATGGCACTAGAAGAGGAAGAAGGCCTAGAAAAAAACCCTAAGACTCCTAAGTATGTGAAAAAAAATCATTATGATGATCAAACAATTGGAGACAAGAGCATAGGTGTGCTAACAAGAAGAAAATTTGTTATGATAGAGGAATAGGTAAATTTTTGCATACTTTCTAAAATAGAACCCAAAATAGTTACTGAAGTATGTAGGAATGAGAATTGAATCAAAGCCATGGAAGAAGAACTAAGGAATATTGAGAAGAATCGGACATGGGAACTAGTCCCAAGACCAAAAAAAGGAAAGTGATAGTAAATAAATGGGTTTTCAGGAACAAGTTGAATGAGAATGGAGAAGTTATCTGAAACAAGGCTAGGATTGTGTGTGAAAGCTACTCACAAGTGGAAGGAATAGATTTTGAAGATAATTTCACTCTACTAGCAAGGATGGAGGCTATTAGGATGTTTTTGGATTTTGCAGCACATAAAGGCTTCAAGGTATATTAGATGGATGTAAATTCTACTTTTTTGAATGGTGAGTTAGAAGAAAAGGCGTACATTGAACAACCGAAAAATATTTAGTTATCAAAAGATCTTGATACGGTCTACAAGTTGAAGAAGGCATTACATGGGGTTAAACAAGCTCCTAGAGCTTGGTATGCAAGATTGGATAGGTACTTATTGCAGCAAGGATTCAAAAAGGGTACCACAGACAACGACCTTTACTTCAAAGTTGAGAAAGATCAAATCCTGATTGTGGTTGTATACATTGATGAAATAATATTTGGAGGAAATGAGGCAATGTGTAAAAGGTTTGTAGAGGAGATGAAAAATGAGTTTGAAATGCCAATGCTTGGGGAGATGAATTTCTTCCTTGGGTTACAAATTAGTTAATCAAAAAAAGGTATATTCATCTCACAATCTAAATATGTTAGGGAAATTTTAAAGAAGTTTGGATTGGAGGACTCTAAGCCAATATGTAATCCCATGGTTACTAGTTGTAAATTAAGAAAAAATGATGAATCTCCTAAGATAGATCAAACTAAGTATAGATCTATGATTGGTGGATTAATATATCTAAAAATAGCTAGACTTGATATTATGCATGTGGTATGTATTGAGGGAATATTTAAAGAAGATATTAGAGAATCACATGTGATAGGAGTCAAAAAGATATTTAGATATTTGAAGGGCACTCCAGAATATGGTCTATAGTATCATAAGGATACTGACTTCTCTTTGAGTACTTGTATAGATGCAAATTAGGTAGGTTGTGTAGATGATAGAATAATTACATGTGGAGGTGCCTTCTTCCTTGAAAATAGGCTAGTTTCTTGGATAAGCAAGAAGCAAGATTCAATGCCATTATGTACTACAAAGGTAGAATATGTTGTTGCAACATGTTGTTGTACATAGATAATATGGATGAAGAAGACATTGAAGAATATCATAATATCATATGATGAACCTATTCCTATATTGTGTGATAACACAAGTTCTATCAAAATTACAAAAAAATCAGTAATGCATTCAAGAACAAAGCATATTGAAATGTTGAAAATGTGGGATGGATGCTATCATATGGTTTTAGGACATAGAGCACACCCACTTCTCCAATTTCATTCAAGGGTGCCCTAGAGGTCTCAACCCAAGAGTGAAATAAAAGTAAGAGATATACTAAGGGATTTTCCTGCGGGATGATTAGGATCTAATGAGGGGTTCACTGCCAAGTTTAAACTTGGAAAAGATAATGATATGCAAGATGAAATGCAAAACCCTAATATAATGCAAACTTGATTTAAATAGCCTAGAAATGCAAATGAAACAATGAAAAATACTACAGAACATAATGTGTGCACTTGGAAACTTGAAGATGACTCGAAGGAGTCCTAGAATGCTAGAAATTTTGATTTTTTGACCTAGTGGGACTCATTTTCCATTTTGGCCGAATTAGTCCCAATTCTGCATTTTTGTACAGGAGTAGGCTTCAAATGAAAGGGTATTTGAATTTGTACTTTTTTTGAAAAACACCTTCAGTGGGACTCATTCACCACTTGTAGCGAATGAGTCTAGTTTGGATTTTTTGGAACTTTAAAGTATGAATCTATTGTTCTCAGTCTGCTCAATCTACTTCTCTAGGTTTCTGGATCTGATACTTTGATTTCAGGGCTATATGCGACCTTTTTGTGAAGATTAAAACCTTGCAAATGGGGAGACAACTCCAACACCTTTCTCTAAGCTTGTAACCTAATCTTCACTGATATTCAAGTCTTCAAAGAACCTAGATCTGCAATCACACAAAGAGAGAGAGGGAAAAAGTGTTGATTGTGAGGGAATAGGGGTTTGCCTTGGTCAAACCCCTTTTAGGTAATTAAATGAAATGATGAAACAATGAAACAAGGACATGCAACATGAAACATGAAAAATGATACCTTGAATGATGTCTTGTAAATTTTCAACTCAACATGAAATGGCCATGAAGGATGCAAATCTTGATCTTGAAAATAGGTGTAGAACAATGCTTGATCTTGGATCTTCAATGCTACATCACACCACTAGCTCAATAACATGCTTGATGCTTGATAATCATTTAAATGATCATATATCTCAAATTGCTACAACAATTGATGAACAATCTTGCCCTTGAATTCCTTAGAAATTATTTTGAAAGTTATCTTGATGATCTTGTTAAGTCTTGGAATGTTTAACTCTTGCTTGCTTGACTTGATATCATGTAGGTTTATGTGAATTAGTGATTTTAAAGCTTTTTTATATAGGAAAACCATCTAATATCTCGTTAATTGGATCCCATAGGCCGGCATTCATGAAATTTAAACTTAAAACTCAATTTTTCCCACTCAAAATTTGAAAATAGGCCAAATGGGACTCAGTCGCCAAGCTGGGTGAATGGGTCCCACCTGGATGGGACTCATTTTCCCAATGTGGTGAATGGGTCCGATAGGTACTATTTTAATTGCTAAAGTATCGTGGAGTGTGTAAATTAAGCTTATTGGTTGGTATTGTCAGGTTTTTCAATTGAAATATGCCTTGGGATTTAAAATATGGGGTCATGGGTGCCTATTAATGATGATATAAAGGTCATTAATGCAATAGGGCCCAAAATCCAATATGAAAGTGCAAATAAATACACTTTACAACACTAAATTAAGGAAAAAATGGGTCTATTTAGCTTAGAAGGGCCCTAAATCCCATGTGAATATGTAAAACACATTACAACGCTAGATTAGGTCCACTTTAGTTTACAAGCCTCCTAAATTTAATGTGAAGGTGTAAATAAATACACGTTACAACATTAAATCATGGTAGAGTTAGGTTTATTTAGCTTTAAAAGGGGCCAAAACCTAATGTAGATGTGTAACACACATCATAACACTAGATCAAGGTGATATCAAGTCTCATTTATCATTAATTATTCCCAAATTAAGCAAGGAAAAGGGGGAATTTTTTTTCTCATTATATCTAGCCCTCACTTTAGTGAGAGGATGAACTTGCTTCAAACTTACACTAAAGTAGACATTCAAGAGGGGTCCAAGCATACTAATGTAGACGGTGTAGGATAACAAGGATCAAGGAGGTAAACAAGCTGCCATGATCCAAGATCCTGCGTCAAACTGACATAAGCACAAAAGGACATGCATGACGTGTATGATATGAAACAAAACAAGATACGCAAACATGAAATGCCAATAACTAAAAGAAAGGAGAAATAAGTAAAAATAAAAATGAGGTGGATCAAGCTTCGACCATTTGTCCAATAGGATGTGGATAAGATCTAAGTTGTTTGTGTAAAAAATGCACACTCACTCTGAGGCAATGAAAATCTTGGTTGTCCACTGGGTGAGTAATCCAAGAAGGTGAGACACATGCGATCGATATGCGCTCACACACATGTGAGTGGCTAAGGGAAAGTCATGCCTCAGACCAGAATCTCATCAAACCATACCAAATTTATACCTCCTAATAACTTCGATAAGGTGCCACACAATAATGAACTTCAAGCTTCATGAGGCAAGCAAAGCTTCGTAGGCTTGAAACTCATGAAAAAACAAGATGGCTCCACAGGCATGCAAAGTTTGTTATGCAAGGTGGCCATATAACTAAAATTGTAAATGTGAAATAGTGTGAGGAATGTTCAAAGGGATTTTTCTTAGTTCATGCAAGGTACCTTCTTACGGAACATCATGCTTATTTTCTCTAGGAGAGGACAAGTCAAAGAAATATCATGCTATCAAAGGAAATCAAGCCTAATGACACCACCAAGAAAAGGACATATCACAAGAAGAAATAAATCACACGGTGAAACATGATTATTGATGTATGCACTACTTTAAAGCGGTTGCTAGCACCATTGTTGTGAGCAATTGCTTTAAAGTAGAAGAATACATGAGAGCTTATTCAGAAAGCTCTATGTCAAGTCATATGTTTCCAATCAAATTACATCATGGATGAATATGTCACATGCGAGTCAACTTAAGGCATGTTGTCCACATCGCAAGCTTGGTCTTATATGTACATGAAGGTGATCAAATAGCCAAAAGAGATAATGAGAAGTGACATACAAGGGAAAGGATAACTAACCCCTTGCCCCCACTTAGTGTAGGGCAAGGATGAGCTGAATAGGATGAAAGTAGTTGTCAGTTAGAGGAACTAGGTGCTTCAACATAAGGGAGAGCACCATAGTCCCTAAGATGTTGAATTTTGTTGTTTAAAGCCTTACATTCATTAGTATAATGACCGGGAACTCTATGATATGCACAAAATGAACTCTTGTAGTAAAAATTTATTTCACATTCTTGGAGGGAGAGATATCAGACGATCTTGGAGTAGTCTCACCATGATACTCTCTTGATCAATAGAAGATGTTCCTTTTTTTTTTTGACAAAGATGTCTCTTGCTTAATACAAGATGTCATACTTACACAAGAATCTTTAGATTGCAAGATTTTTTCCTCTCCTTTAGAGGAGGGTGTAAAATCTAACACACTCAAATCATTAGTGTTAATTTGTGTGATAACATTGACATTAAGCGAAGATGTCTTTGTTTTTTCATTTCTTGCAAAGGACGACAATAAAGACCACTAGTGTCTATCAGTTCAAGGTGAACTAATGTTAAAGTTGGCTTAGATGAATCTTTTGTAATAGTGTTGATATTAAGTGAAGGCTTGTTCATGTCTTTCGAAGGACAATAACCAATACCACTAGTATTTTCTTCCATGTGAGGCTCTATAGGGATGTGGATACCTTGTTCTTTAGCACCACATCCTTTTCCAATATATCCAAGTTGTTTCATAATTTCATAACCTTTTCCATGAATATTCTTCATATCTTTTGGATTTGACAATTGTTGATAGTCTATCCCATCAAAGTTTGTTGTGTAATTTGTTTTTCTTTCTAAAGTGGTTGAGGTGGATGCTTTCGAAGGGTCTTTTGAATTTTATGTTGACATTAATTCTTTTTCTTTTCTCTTTTTAGACTCTTTGTTTATGATCTTGTAATCTCCCATGAATGTTGGTGTGAAATCTAAGGAACCCCAATCGTTGTCTAATAGCTTTGTGATTTTCTCAATATGTTTTCCGTTGTCTTTTTGTTGCATGGGTTCCACTTGTGTAGTTCGTCTTAATGTTTTCAAAGGATTTTCTCTATTTTTCTCAATGTTCAAACAAATGTTTAGGTCAAGGTCAGATTCAAGTGTGTACACTTTGTTGTTGTAAATATAATACATTTTACGATGAAGAGTAGAAGGCACCCCATTCATTGCATGAATTCATGACCTTCCTAAAAGAAGATTATATGAAATATTGTGAGAGATAACATGGATCAGTATTTCTAATGTGGCCTTTCTAGTTGTAATAGGTAAAGTGATCACACCAAGCGGTTGTTTTCCTACATTGTCAAATCCCTTAATAGATAAATAATCAGGCTAAATTTTTTTTTTATCCACACCAAGCCTATCCAAAAGGTTTACGCTACACATATTAAGGGTTGAGCCATTGTCAACAAGGGTTGTCTTTATCCCTATCCTTTTATATCAAGATATTATTATGAAAGTTTCATTTTGTTTTTGCACTTCCAAAGGGGGGAGCTCACTTTGGTGGAAAACAATGTCAACATTTATTCCTTGAATCATGGCTGCTATGTCATTTGGTTTCACATTAGATGTTAGAGTAAAAGGTTTATTACTTAATTATTTTAATTAAGTTACCTTTTATATTTCTCTTAAGATTAACTTAGTTTGCATTTTGTAGGCATTTAATAATTATTCTAATTATTAAATTCTCTCCTTTTAGGTTACACTTTAGGGTTTCTTGATCTCCTTCATAAGGATTGATCTCATTGTATTATTTTAATTCTCTTTGATTAATGCATTCTTAGCTTTCAGAGAACCCTTTGATTTTTTGTCTCCATCTCTTCTTTCTATGATAGGTTATTTGCATGTAGGTGATCTTCGGGCTCTATGAAGTTGGATTTCACAACTTCTACATGGTATCAGAGCTCCAAACCTGGTGCTCTCCTATTTGTGATTTGAAGGATTTTTGGAGCTTTGAGGGTATGGAGTTTGCCTTTTTTTGATGATCCAGGGCATATTTTTTTATTTGGTGCAGTTTGAGCCCAAACTGACCTCACAGTTACGCTCAGGAGGTCGTTTCCAAGTTTATTGATATATAACTTGTCCAGTTTTGGTGTAGTTGGCTCAGGAGGCAAACAAATTTTTTGCCCCAAGGCCATATAGACCCCAAGGCATGAGTTACGATGCAAATTAAAAAAATGAAAAATAAAAATAAAATAAAAAAATTAAAAATACACATATAAACCTGGGCTCACAGTTTATAAGGGTGAAACCACCGAGCGACCACAACTGCGCTGCCCGACGACCACCCCTAGCAGCATGCTTAGGAGGAACCACCCCATCTTCCCACCACTGCTAGTTCTCCAGCCCCAAGGGCTTAAACACTCGCCGTCGTGCTCCTGTAGGTGACTAGTGCCTTGAATTAGCCCATCGCTCACCTCTAGCCCCAACCTCGGTCATGTGGGTGACTAGAGGCTCTGCCCTAGCCCCCAGGCCGCTAGCCCCTAGTCTTGCATGCGACCAGGGGCCTTTTTTTAAGCCCCAGAGGGCTCTTGAAGGGCTTATTGGGCATCTTTGAACAAATTTTGCAAAATTAGGCGTAAAATGGTCATACGAGCTTGGATTTTCAAAAACAAGATATTGCCGAAAAGCTGATTCAAAGCCGGATCCAGTGGTGTAGTTTTTTTATTTTTTATTTTTTTTATTTTGCTGTTTTGCTACTATTTTTGTCAGTCAAAGGTACAATTTGTGTTTTGCACTCTGGGGGGCGTAACTTTTGCGTTTGAACTCCGTTTTTCAGAAATGAATAGGCGTTGGAAATTTGTTTGAGCACTCTCTTTAGATTTTCCATTTATTTCCTCAAAATATTCACCAAGTACATAGAATATTTTCTGAAGCATTTTTTTCTTTTTTTTAGCTTTTCAACTTTAAAAATTGTACTAGGGTTTGGGTTCTCATGTTGTGGGGGGTGTTTTTTTCTTGCTTTTTGTCATTTACATCAGAAAACTAGAAACCCGTTCCATAAATTTTTTGAAAAATCATTCATCATGGCAGAATCTTCTTTTATTGAGCATCTTTCCCCACACAATTATCACATGTGGAAGGCACAAATGACCAGACTTCTCAAGTCAAAATGGTTATGGTCATGTTTGGATGATGTTCAATCACAGTTGACACAACCATTTGAGGATTTTCAGCACAAGAACCGAATGGATGAGGCCATAGGTTTGCTATCCTTACATGTTTTAGATAGTTTTCTATTTCATCTAGAGGGTTGTACAACTCTTGAGCTATGTGGTTAAAGTTTCAAACTTTATTTGGCACCATTAATTAGTTTCGTGCACTTTAGATTGAGGTTCAATTGAATTCCTTAGTACCTGATTCATATCCTACCATTGAGGACTTTTTGATGAATTTAAAATCACTATGATCATTATTATAGGGTTGTGGTAAGAACAAAACATATGAAGAGTAAATTTACCTGATTCTCTCTAAGCTTCATGGTTCATTTCATATTTTTTCCTCTACATTCTATTCTACTATGGATGCCTTGGGTATACATTTTACCATGCCTACTTTTGAGGTGTTCTGTGATCGGTTGACATGAGAGTAGGCCAATATATCATAGTTGGATGCTCTCACATGATTTAAGAACCAAGCACTAGTAGCTCAGTCATCGAAGGGCAAGCAGAAACAAAAACAAAAGCTGAAGATAGATTCAGTTGGCAGTGAGAATTCCTCCAAGCCTCCTCCTAATTCTAATTTAGAACCACACTCCGATCCCAAACAGGGAAAATCTTCTAAGTCTACTGAGTCTTCCTCCAAAACTAAGAAGAAATCAGGTGATCCTTGCAGTTTTTGTGGCAAGGAAGGACATCTAGTTTCCAGGTGTTGGAAATGATTAGAGGCTTTAGCGGAAGCCATGCAACAATATCATATCACCTCACCTCAGGCTCCCTCTCCTCCCATGAGGAAAGTTCATGCTCTTTCTGCACAAGCATTATCTTTAGGGTCCACTTGGATTCTAGATTTTGGTGCCTCTCACCATATGACACACACACAGGATTTTGTCACTCCACTTGCCCTTACTAGTACTACACACATTACAGTGGGTGACTTAGCACAAATTTTAGTTAAGGGTTCAAGTTCTATTTCATTGGATGGTGGTTGTCTTTAGGATGTAGTTGTTGTTCCTAAAATTTTGACAAACCTTCTTTTAGTTTATCAGATTTATCATTCTGGCTCTGGTAAGATAGTTGAGTTCTCACCACATAATGTGGTTATTCGAGACCTTCATGATCCTGACTTGGTTCTGGCTACTAGGAGTGTTGATTCTACATCTCACTTATGCAGATTTGATGGATTTGAGAGTTCAAATAGTTCAGGTTCCTCTCTTATAGCACATGCAAACTCAGTGAGTAGGATTTGGCATGAGTGTTTGAGCCATGCCAATTATAGATATCTTCAATAGATGAGTACACAAGCACTTGTGATTGGGCTCCCTAAGATTTCCTGTACGAATGTTGTTTGTCATGGTTGTTCTCTTGGAAAACATCATCGGGATTCTTTTCCTATGGGTAGAGTCACATGTGCTAAGGCACCCTTGGAGTTGGTCCACAATGACCTTATGTATTTTCCCACTCCTTTTTCAGGTTCCTGGTATGTGCTCACTTTTATGGATGACTTCTCCAGACACACATGGGTGTACTTTCTTAAGTACAAGTTTGATGTCTTTGATTCATTCAGGATCTTTAAGACATTCATGGAGAAGCAGTCTGGACTTTCTATCAGGCGGATACACATAGATAATGGGGGAGTATGTTAATCAGGCTTTTAGGGATTTTTGCACTAAGCATGGTTTGTAGCATCAGTTTTCAATACCTTACAACCCTTAGCAAAATGGTGTTGCTGAGAGAAAGAATAGAACCTTACGGGAGATGGCCAATTGTATGATATAGTCTCGAGCTATGAGCTCTTCATTTTGGTTTGAGGTAGTCAATTATGCCAATTATATTCAGAATTGGATGCCTCATAAGGCATTGTGACATATGACTCCTAAGGAGGCTTGGACTCATGTCAAGCTTGATGTTTCTACATTTTGAGTTTTTGGTAGTAAGGCTTGGGCATTTATTCTTGATGCTCAGTGGAAATCAATGGAGAGGAAGAGTCAACCACTCATATTTTTTGGCTACTGTGAGGATGTTAAGGTGTATAGGTTGTTTGCTCCTGATTCCAAAGAGGTCTTGTTTTAGCGGGATGTCCAATTTGATGAGCACTTTCCTCTGATGGATTCTCCATCACCAAATTCTCCCTCACTGCCTACTCCTCCCTCTTCATCTCTTGAGGATGATGCAAATGATGATCCACCATCTCCACCACCACCAAGCTATCAACATTTTCCCAAGTGGGCCTGTGTTACTGTTGAGGCAACTGGATCTTTGGTAGGTGATCCTTCAAATACTTGTCAAACTTGTGCTCAAACAACTGGTACTAGCCTTTTGATTTATGCCATTTCAGATGATCCTCAAAAAATTTTAGAGGTGAAAGGTCACCTTGAGTGGGTTTGGGCCAGGGATGAGGAGTATTCTTCTTTGATGAATAATCATTCTTGGGATCTTTGTCCTCTTCCTAAGGGGAGAAAACTAGTTCGATGCAAGTGGGTGTACCGTACCAAGTATGTTGTAGATGGTTCCATTGATAAGTATAAGGAACGTCTTGTTGCAAAGGGGTTTTCTTAGGTGGAGGGTATTGACTACTTCGAGACCTTTGCCCCTGTCACCAAGATGAATTTTATTCACTTTGTACTTTCACTTGCAGCTTCACGGGTATGGACAAATTTTTAGATGGATGTGAAGAGTGTCTTCTTGCATGGAGACCTTCATGAGGATATTTATATGGAGCAGCCTCAGGGATTTGTGCATGACACTTCTTTGGTTTTCAGACTTTGAAATTAATTGTATGGTCTCAAACAAGCCCCTCGGGCTTGGTATGAGAAGATGGATTCTTATTTACTTTCCTCTCACTTCACACACTGTTATTTCAATCATACAGTTTACATTCAACATCAAGAGGGCGATCTTTTGATTCTTGTTCTATATGTTGATGATCTCATTATTACAAGTAGCTCATCCTCCATGATTTAGAGTGTTCAAAGAGCTTTGATGGAGCAGTTTGAGATGACAGATCTTGGTCTTCTCCATTTTTTTCTGGGCATGTAGGTTATTTAGTCTTCGGATGGGATTTCCATATTTCAGCAAAAGTATTCTCTTGATATGCTCCAGTGATTTGGCATGGTTGATTGCAAGCTTTCCCCCACACCATTTCAGTTAGGTGTTGTTTTGTCTTCCACTTGCTCTACTCCTCCAGTAGATCCCCACTTTATATAGGCAGTTGTTTGGCAGTTTGTTGTACCTTACACATTCTCATCCTGGTGTTTCCTTTATGGTTGTCCTTGTCTCTCGATTCTCACACGATCCACATTTGAGTCATTGACAGGCTTCCAAATGTATCTTTAGGTACATTTGGGGCACTACTCATTATGCAATTCACTACACTTCAGGATCCCCTCACATTATTGGCTTCACTAACTCAGATTGGGCTGGTAATGTCAATGATCGGAAGTCTACTTCTGGCTTTGTTATTTTCCTTGGTTCTAGTCCTATCACATGGTGTTGCAAGAAGCAGTCTACTATTGCATTATCATCTATAGAGGCTGAGTATCGAGCAATAGTGTTAGCTAGTCAAGATATTTTATGGCTTTGATAGTTGATGACAGAGTTTCAGTTTCATCCTAATAGTCCCACTATTCTTTGGTGTGACAATTAGAGTGCCATTCACATTTCTCACAACCCAATGGAGCATCAGCGGACTAAGCACATTGAGATCCACATGCACTTCATCAAGCAGTTGATTCAGGATGGTTATCTCATCTTGGCGTACATTCCTATAGAGGAGCATTTTGCTGACATCTTCACTAAACCTTTGGCATCGCCATGCTATCTTTAGTTGCACTCCATGCTTAGGGTGAAGGAAGTTTTCCTTGGGGGGTCTCTATGAGGCCTTCCTTCCTTCATATTTTCTTTCAGCATGTTTCTTCATCTCTTTTTGGAGAGGATTTTTTCCCATTGGGTTTTCTCCTTTACTTCACTTTACAGAGATTTGTTTGTATTCAGGTACCTAATCAAGCCTAGTTGTCGGGACCCTTATTTCTTTCTAGCTGGTAGTTGAATTGATTTCATGAATTTAGTTTGTAGCTACTCCCTAAGTTCATTTTAAGGGGGGGTGTTAGAGTAAAAGGTTTATTACTTAATTATTTTAATTAAGTTACCTTTTATATTTCTCTTAATATTAACTTAGTTTGCATTTTGTAGGCATTTAATAATTATTCTAATTATTAAATGCTCTCCTATTAGGTTAAAATTTAGGGTTTCTTGATCTCCTTCATAAGGATTGATCTGATTGTATTATTTTAATTCTCTTTGATTAATGCATTCTTAGCTTTCAGAGCACCCTTTTCTTTTTTGTCTCCATCTCTTCTTTCTATGATAGGTTATTTGCATGCAAGTGATCTTCGGGTTCTATGAAGTTGGATTCACAAATTCTACATTAGAAGGGATAGGAAATTATTTTAAGGCACTTTGAATCATATTATGATAGTGACAGGAGGCTTGAATAAGGTCCCATAATGATATCTTAGTAGGATTATTCTTTAGTTGTTCGACAAGATCATACTCGTTTCCACGAGGAGGACCTAGTAAGATAGGGTTAGGTAGAATAGGATTAAGGAATGGGAGGGATGTTGAAGGTGTTTTTTTTGGTTGTGGATTGTCCCTAGTGTTATATGTATGAGAAAAAATATTATGACTCAACTGTTGTGACACATTATTCTTGGGTGGGTAGAGGACAAGTTCGGGTTTGTTTTGAGTTTGAGTTTTGTGTGAATATGGGTAGAGGATTAGAAGATTATTAGGATGTCCCACGGGATACATAGGAGGTCCATTAATCAAGGGGATCTAATGGAAACTTTCACATTCATAACCTCAACAATCTTGGTTTGATGTATTTCTAATAAAGGGAAATCTAGAATCACCTTTTCACCATCGCCTAGAAAAGCCACATTACTAGCGTTGTCATTTTCTTGCACCATGATATTCTCCCTAGAAGGATGTTTGTTAGGAGAAATACAAACCAAATGTTCTTGACATTCAAGGATTGGTTCTTCCAAAATTATTTCATCGCAAGTAGGGAAACAATCAATGGTTGAATTTTCTTGCTTGTCAATGATGGTGTTTCCTTGTTCAATAATATTTTCTCTAGGGGAAGAAAGGAAAAAAATATTCCCATTAATTTCATTGATTAGATCTTATAACATCGAAGTATCGCCATCACAATTAGGAGAGATACTTGGAGAAGAATAAATGTGATTTTCATGATTATCTAAATTTTCACTCCTTTGTCCCATACTGTCTTCTAAGATAGGATGGGTAAGGGAAGAATCATAAAGAGGGTTGTTATAGAACCTAAAGATTTGATTATTTCACACCAACATGCATTCCTCACATTCAATTTCATCCTCTAAAACATTATCACAAGAAGGGAAAGTGTTGGGTGGTGAATGTAGACTAGTTGAAGTTTTTTGTAGGTAGGTTTTAATGGTATCTTTATGTGTTATGTTATCATCATGATTAACTATGGTTGTTCTTTTTTGTTCATCAATATCTTTCCTAATAAGAGAGGTAGAAGGAGAGAAACAACTAGTATTCTTAAAACTCTCATTGATTGGTTCTTCTAACACCAAAATATCTTCTTTTCCAATAGGAGAGATATTAGGGGAAGAATGAATATGATCATTAGGAATGTCCAAGGTTGTACTCTCTTTCACTAAAACACTCTCATAAGGAGGGGATATGAACTTTTTATTAGCATGCCTAGAAAGGTAAGGTACTAACATTGTTTAAAAAAAAATGAAAAGAACTTCTAACCATCTTATGCAATGCTTTAAGAATGTAAACAATGCCTATCCAAAGATGAAAAGTATTTTTATCCAATGCATGCAAAACTTTGAGAATGCAAAGAATGTATATCCAAAAATGAAAAGAAATTTTATCAAACTTATGCAAATTTTTATGAATGTAAGCATTGTGTATGAAAAAGTGAAAAGTGATTTTATCTATATTATGCAAAATTTTAGAAATGTGAGCATTTTCAGATCTAATGATGCTTGTAATTGAAATGTTTTCAAAAATATGTACCCTAAATTGATGTTTTTAAACTAGATGCACAAAACAAATGTTCCTGAAACTTTCCAGACTTATAGTATATGTTACCACGAAACTTAGGAAGCACAAAAATGAGATTTTTGATGCTGAAATAGATATTTTAAAATCTAGATTGGGTTTGATTCACCCAAGCTTGCGAATGAGTCCCAATTAGGATTTTTTTCAAAATTTTCAAAAAAATTAAAGTAATTTTTATGCTTTTTAGTTTGTATGATCTATAACCTAAATGAAAATACAGTTTTCAAATATTTTTCAATGATTTGAGATGCAAAAATGTAACCTATATGCACTTTCACTAATGCAAAAATTTGAAACCCGAGAATGCCAATTAACTAATGCAAAGTCAATGCAAGCTAGATCTAGGATGATGATGGACTCCAAATTAGTAAAGAAGGTATTCTAAATGTAGGTTCACCAAAATGAAATGTTGAAAATGTGGGATGGATTCCATCATATGGTTTTAGGACATGGAGCACACCCACTTCTCCAATTTCATTCAAGGATGCCCTACAGATCTCAACCCAAGAGTGAAATAAAGGTAAGAGATCTTCTAAGGTACTATCCTAGGGGATGATTAGGATCTAATGAGGGGTTCATCACAAAGTTTAAACTTGGAAAAGACAATGACATGCAAGATTAAATGCAAAACCCTAATATAATGCAAACTTGATTTAAATGACCTAGAAATGCAAATGAAACAACACAAAAACTACATAACAAAATGTGTGCACCTAGAAACTTGAATATGACTAGAAGGAGTCCTAGAATGCTGGAAATTCTAACTTTTTGACCTAGTAGGACTCATTCACCATTCTAGGAGAATCAATCCCAGTTTTGGATTTTTGCACAGGTGCAGGTTTTAGACAAAAGGGTATCTAAATCTACAAAAAAATTTGAAAAACACCTTCAGTGGGACTCATTCGCCACTTGTGATGAATGAGTCTAGTTTGGATTTTTCAAAACTTCAAAGTCTAAATATGTTGTTCTCAGTCTACTCAATCTAATTCTCTAGTTTTTAGATCCGATACTCTAATTTCAGGGTTGTAGGTGACCTTTTTGTGAAGATTACAACCTTGAAAATGGGGAGACAAATCCAACACCTTTCTTTAAGCTTGTAACCTAATCTTCAATGATCTTCAATTCTTCAAAGTACCTAGATCTGTAATCACACAAAGAGAGAGAGAGAGAGAGAGAGAGAGAGAGAGAGAGAGAGAGAGAGAGAGAGAGAGAGAGAGAGAGAGAGAGAGAGAGAGAGAGAGAGAGAGTTGATTGTTAGGGAATAGGGGTTTACCTTGGTCAAACCCCTTTTAGGTAATTAAACCAAATGATGAAACAATGAAACAAGGACATGAAAAATGAAACATAGGATATGAAACATGAAAAATGATACCTTGAATGATGTCTTGTAAATTATTTCTTGTAAATCTATAACTCAACATGAAATGGCCATGAAGGATGTAGATCTTGATCTTGACAATAGGTGTAGAACAATGCTTGATCTTGGATCTCCAACGCTACATCACAACACTATCTCAATAACATGCTTGATAATTGATAATCCTTGACATGATGATAGATATTGAATTATTGCAACAATTGATGAAGAATATTTCCTTTGAATGCCTTAGAAATGATCTTGAAAGCTATCTTGATGATCTTGTGAAGACTTGGAATGCTTAAATCTTTCTTGCTTGACTTGATATCATGTAGGCTTATGTGAAATAGTGATTTGATAGCTTGTTTATATAGGAGATCCATCTAATATCCTATTAATTGGATCCCATAGGCCAACGTTCATGAAATTTAAACTTAAAACCCAAACTTTCCCACTCAAACTTTGAAACTAGGCCAAATGGGACTCATTCGCCAAGCTGGGTGAATGGCCCCACATGGCCTATTTTAATTGCTAGAGTGTCAAGGAGTGTGTAAATTAAGCTTATTTATTGATATTATCAAGTTTTTCATTGAAATATATCTTGGGATATAGAATTTTGGGTCATAGGGGCCTATTAATGATAATATAAAGGTCATAAATGCAGTAGGGCCCAAAATCCAATCTAAAAGTGTAAATAAATACACTTTACAACACTAAATTAAGGAAAAATTGGGTTTATTTAGCTTAGAAGGGCCTTAAATCCCATGTGGATGTGTAAAAAACATTGAAACACTAGATTAGGTCCACTTTAGTTTACAAGCCTCCTAAATTCAATGTGAAGGTTTAAATAAATACACTTTATAACATTAAATTAGGGCAGAGTTAGGTTTATTTAGCTTTAAAAGGGCCCAAGACCTAATGTGGATGTGTAACACACATTACAACTCTAGATCAAGGTGATATCAAGTCTCATTTATCATTATTTATTACCAAATTAAGCAAGGAAAAGGGGGACTCTTTTATGTCATTACACATATCTATATCCGGTATCACTTTCTAAGAGAGAAAGTTGCTGAGAAGGAAGTAAATTTGGAGTATGTGCCTATAAAGAATCAAATAGCATACATTTTCACAAAGGCTCTTCCAAAATATATATTTGAGTATCTAAGACATAACCTAAGGGTTATTTCCCTTCCTTATTTCAAATAGATGCACAAGATTGTGCATCTATCCAAGGGATCCATTCAAGATATATTCTTTGTCCTAGACTGATGAAGGCTACCTCTCAAGGGAGCAGGTAGAGGTGTCTTTGGCTGGTGCAGTCAGGGAGAGAATGTCTTGTTCTTGAAGTAGAGTGTGTAGGTTTTTCCCCTTTTCATTGATATTAAAGGGGGACAGAGAATTCTGAAAAAAATAAGGAAAGAAATGTTCAAGTTAGAGGGATAGTTGCTTGAGTATTGGAGATACAAAGTTGCTTTTGTTGTTGATGGTTTTTCAGTAGATGTCGCCATCAATGACAAAGGGGGAGATCACTACACTATGTTGTCATTAGTTTTTTCATTGGTGTCAACCTATAGTGTGGATATGTTTGTGATTTTGAGTAGGTGTTGCAGATGCAACAGGGTGGCTTGGTTTCCAAGTGATTATGAGAAAATTTTCATAAAAGATTGTACAAGGTGATTGGGAAGTGTTATGTATTATGCTCTGTATTTCTTCACTCTTGAATATTTTCTTATGTTGTTTAGACATGATGATCAAAGGTATTCAAAGGTGTTATATATAGATTTTTTGGTTCAAGATCATGTGACAGTGGAAGATATATTTGACAGTGTGTTGGAATGTCTCTAGCTTGTAAAGGGGAATATCTAGGAGAAATGGAAATGCTCCACATTTCCCTATGCTAAATTTTCTTGTATTGGGGATTTGAGAATGTTCTAATATTTCTTGTACCTACCTTCCCCTAGTTGTTTTAGTGTTCAGTTGCTCTGAAATCTTGGTTCATGAGTTGCATCTCAATGGTAGTTTGAGTGGTTGCATACGATGATAGTATTCTTAGTTTCATGTGTTTGCGTCATTATTTTTGAATATTATGTTGGTGTCTGAGTATTATAGGATGTTTGATAATGTTTTCATGTAGTTTGGAGGATGTTTTTGAACCTAGTGAAGTTTGAATATGGTTACTTGATAGTGTTAATTATAGTTTTTCCAACCTAGTGTCTTAGTGATGTTTACGGATGAGCTTTGTAGTTTGTGGAAACTTCGTGTAGTGTGTTGGTGTACATTTAAGATATTATTAACCCTTGATGTTTTCCAAATTCACTTATTTCCATTGTGAAGGTGTTTGGTGCCAACCTACTTGGTGGTTGTATGTTTGAGGTGCATACGTTTCATTGAAGCTAACTTAGAGAAGGTTGTCCGATGTTGCGAAAGATATATATGCAAGGTAAAAGTTTTGGAGAAGTGTGTGGTGTGGAATGATGTATATTTGATTATGTGTTGATATCTAAGTGTGAAAAAGAATGCCTAAGATTATTGGAAGTAGTGAACAAAAGGTGTCTATAGTTTAGTGTGCTAGATTCACTAGAGGTAGTGAGTTGAAGGTTGCATATGGTAAAGAGACATTGTGTTGGTTTTTCTAGTTGCTCTGAGGTAGTGAACCTCCTTGTAACCGTTTCTTTGTAATATGAAAGAAGTGACATTCCTTGGCAGTGAGCCTTTCCTTTTGGACAGTGAGTCCTTCGGGCGATGAACCTCTTGTAATTGGTTTTGGTTTTCATACAATGAATTAATCCTCACCATGGTTTTTCCCTTGTTTAGTTTTCCATGTAAAAATTTGGTGTTCTATTGTGTATGGTTGTGGATGTGTTGTTTCAATTGTTTACATTCATACTAATAATTAATAAGGTTTTGAAGGTTTTAATGCACAACTGATTCACCCAACCTCTCAGTTGTCTTAAGTGTCTAACATGATTAAGCTAAGAAAATTGGAAGAATATAGAAAGTGCAATACTAAACTAGGAAATTTTGACAAGTCTCAGGTCTTTGTGTCAGGTCACTATGCTAATCGGGTCTAAAGTCTAGATTCCTAAGGATAAACCCTAATTTCTTAGTGTAAGAAGATGTGTTAGGGAAATATTTAGACATGATATGACAATTCTGTGATAGAAAGGTTCAAATGTGTTATAGAAACATAGTTGTGTGATAGAATTTCACAGATGCATTATAGGATATTAGATGTATGACTAGTTTTTTAGTCTTTCTTAAAAAACTGGATTATAGAAAGTTGCAGATGTGTTATCGAAACTGGTAATTGCATGTTAGGATGACATATGCATGATTCTAGTTGTTTTTCTAGAAATTGAGTATTCTAAGTGGTTTTTTGTGTTAGGTTTTTCAATTTTAAGATATAATACACTCAAAAAACACTCAAACAATAGAATGGTTGTTTGAATCTTGACTTTTAGGGAGTAGAGGCTTAAAGCCAAAAAAAAGCTAATGGTGTCACTGGTATAATACAATTACAAATAGTTGAAAAAAAGCACAACCTATTTATTTAGATAGGTTTGTATACTTGGTGTAGCTCACCCAAATACCACAAGATTGGTGTGAAACACCTTTGTTTTAAGAGTATATATATAGAGGTCTAGTGGAAAATGCTCAATACGACAACAATATCACCTTTCTTCTCTCCTTGGGAGGCTAGAAAATTCAAACCCAAGGATTTATATCTCTACTCAAGGGAGTCAATGGTGAGTATCTTCGAACATGATATTGTACCTAGCACTACACCAGGAAACAGTTGAAGGCTCCTAGGATTCTAATAAAAAATGTTCTTAGAGGGGGACAACCATGAACATAGAGCTCATTTGTAGTAGCCTAAGATTGGAGGGGTCTCCTCCTTTTCGTCACCAAAGAAAGTCTCAATGGACTGAGGGTCTAGTGGCTTGACTTTGAACGATGCTAGCCACTCCTTAAGGTACAAATTTTGCTCTTCCCCCTTTTTATACCTCGTCAATAAATGCTATTGAGGCTGAACCTTGGGGTGATGAACTCCCTAGGCAAAAGTACTACTGAAAATAAAAAGAGTCTATTGTGTATTCCTCTTACACCCAAGATTACACAAGTGCATGAGGAGAGAGGATACACACACAATAAATTAGGATAATGTAAAGCGCACAAGCACACACGACATAAAAAATCATTATTTAACCTTAGAAAATGAAATGTGAGCAAACTAATAAAACCAAAAACACACAAGATTTTGTTGATTTAGTCTTTGACCAATGTCCTTCAACAAACCAATTAGTAGTTTTAACATTAGCACTCTCTCAATGTCCTAAACAAACAAGTAGTAGTATTTTTTGTTAAATCTTCTCCAAATGAGACCCAAGATATCTACACAGAAAAATTTGTAATATAAAGCCCCTATTGAACTAAATTTGAATACATGCAAAAATAAAAACTTCAAAATTTAATACCTTTCTTATTTACTAGGCAGATGCAATGCAAAATTTTGCGATTGAGCCATAGAAATAGTTGTAGTGCAAAATTTCATAGATGCATCGTAGAAATAATTGCAATGCAAAATTATCATAGAGACGTTGCAGAAAATATTACTTTGCAAAATTCTCCTAGATGCTTCGTGGAAACCTATAACTCCAAAATAACCAAAATGAATAGAAAATATAACACAAAAAAGAAAAATTCAAAGTTAGGAACACAAGTAACCAAGTCTTAACCACTTGTAATGACCAAAAACATCAACCAAGTAAAATTTGCAAACTTTTAATCTTAGGAAATTACGTCATGAAAACTAGTAGGTGCATTGCAAAAATCCACAAATGCATCACAAAAACCTTTAACTCCAAAAATCTATTTTCTCACAAAATTCATTAGCAATTTCACATTAGGTTCACCAAATGTAAGATCTGAAACTAGAATCAAAACTTAAATAACAAACAACAACCATGAAAACCATCAGATTTAAAGAAAATGGATTCTAATCTACCAATGAAGTGGAAGAAATATAAAGAAAACAAGCAAATGTTATACCTTCTAGCACCCTTATCAATTTATCTTAATTGTTCTTCTCAATCTCGATTTGTAAATAATTTGTTTTGCAAAAATCACAATAAGCTCAAGATAATAATGGTTGCAATATTTTGAAGTTCATTGTTAGACTAGAAAGAGGATGAAGATTGAATTTATATAAGATACCAACTTGATTAACGGTCAATATTGGAGAGAAGATCAACAAATGGGATCAAAGGAGAGGTTGAGAAAGTTGCCATTTTAATTCAAGAAGAGATAACGATGAATTATCTAATTAAAACGGTAGATAATGGTGCACATGAAATTTCTAATTTCACGCTTAGTTAACTAAAGATGTTTCTAAAATGGAAGAATGTTAATGATTTAGAGAAGATTTAGATTCTAAAATGAGATAGAGTTGACTGATGAGTGAAAATGGAAAGATTGAAGAATTAATTAAGGTAAGTGAAATAAATATATAAAATTTATTTATTTGCACCCACATGAATAATTAAATAAAAAAATAATTTAACTATATAAGAATTTAGAAGTTAGTTATTTAAATAAATAAAATTATCTATTTAGTTATGAAGAATATTAGAGATTAAATAATTAATATAATTATTTTATAAAAAAATGGTCAACTAATTAAACAATTAAAATTGTTTAATTAACCTTAGAGAAAAGATAGAATAAATAAATAAAAAATTATTTAATTATATGGATAAGAAGAAATATGAACTTGGAGGAAAGAGGTTGATCTATTTAATTAGTTTAGATGAACATTAGTGAAAAATGTCATTGTAGGCCGAGGATAATTTTTAGTCTATAAAAATAAAATTTACTAGCATCAAAATCTTATAATGATACCTAATCCACACTGGAAAGTACACAAAACTAGGTTTCCAATTATATCTTGTTTGTGAAAATTTGATTCTTAGATTAAAAGTTATGGCCAAAAGAAAAAATAGCAACCCTACAAGCACAAAGTGGCCAGTGGGTGGCTCCCAAGTGGCCAATTGGTGGAAATAGTGTGGAGATGGTGGAATTCAATGATGGATAGGTACAAATCTAGCTTAGGTGGTTAGTACTAATCTGGCAATGCTAGGGTGATTATTTTCAGTGGAGTGGTGGCTAGTGGTAGTAGACAAGCTATAAGCTAAGATTCACCCCCCTCAAGTTGGAAGGAATTGGGGGGTTATGCCTCCTAATTACCACACATTGGAAGAATTAAACCTAAATCAATATAATAACAAAAAAAATATTTAAATATTAAGAACTATAGACTTGTACCTTGTTGATGACAAATTGACATAAATGATTACATAAGAGAATATTCCATCGTACCCAGTACCTATGAATACATTGTATGGTATGGATCCATATGGATTTTGTACAATTGTGCAAAATTTTGACTTGGTGAATTCTACAACCCCTACCAAAAATTCCTAAAATTTTTCTATCACCCAAAAATCAAGTATTTTATATTAAAATAGGGGTTTTTGGGCCTTCTAAACTTAATGGTGAGGTCCTTTTTACCCCAAAATTCACCTAAAAATATCATACCTAAATCACCATCAGATCTGAGAAGGATTTTGTAGATCTAGAACTCTAATACCATGTAGGAGTTGATAGTGAGCTCAAATACCATAGGATCACCTACAAAAATATAGCCCTCCACAAGAGAGAATGAAAAGATAATAGCTTGTTTGGTTATGGATGCAACAATTATTCAAATTGATATAATATGGCACATGAGGCCTTGCTTATATATGCAAGGTGAGAAATAGGATTACTAAATATTGTGACAAGTGTCTTAAAATCCTATGACATGAAACACAAAAAGTAAATGAAAAGAGATAAGATAATATCACATGACAACTAAAGACTTCTAGAAAGATTCTTCAAGCCCTAAGTAAGCTTAACATGTGAACATGTGTGAATAGGACCTACTAAATGAACTAGTTAGGTAATATATACCATTCCCACAAATAGTATGGTTATAAATGTGTATTGAAAGAATAGGTTTCTTATAGAAATTTGTAAGGATATATTTTGATAGTGAAAAATAAATATGTTTGGTAAAGAGCCAAATTAAAATACTTGAACAAAGCATATTAATTTAAAATATCTTTTTATTAGAGATGTGGTTGAAGATAAAAAAAAGGTATTAGAACTAGAGAAGGTTGATGAGCTCAGTTAGTAGTAAGAATTTTTTTAGTGTAGTAAATCAACTTGCATAACTACTCATAGTAGTTGATCTAAGTACATGCATGGTGGTTATGTAAATAAAGTGAATGTTTTTTGGATTTGGTTTATATAATTTGCATGATCTAAACCATGCCATACTTGATGGGGTCTGAGGCTATGCCATGAATATGAAATATGAGCTGTTATACCAAAAGATTTTGGACTATCATTGGTGTTTTTAGAAAATTTCTTATACCTATTGTTATGCAATACTTTTTTTTCTTCTTTTCTTATAATATACTTATAAATTAGTGTCAAGATCACACAAGAAATGTTTAACTATGTTATGAATAATTGAGTAAATAGAATAAATAAAGGTTTTTTTGAAAGGTTTCCCAAGGCAAAGAATTGTGTTATATTGTGCCATATATTTTTTATTGAGTTTAATATTCTAGTAGAATTACTTTCCCTATATTTATTTTTCAATATTACTATTAAATACAAATGATTCAATCTTTATCAATTATTGTGCTTGGAAACCTTTGACATTAATATTTACCCAACAATGTAGAAAGGGAAAGCAAGAAGGTATTATTATTACAATTCATAAAAAATAAATAACTATGGAATTCCTTTCAAATATTGTATCACCACTAAATAATGACACCACTAGAAAGGAGACATGATCAACATAAATCTCAATTTAATCCCACATGAAAATATCAATGAACCTCAAATTACAATACAAAAATAATCAAACAATTCTCAACTAATTTTTTTATAAAATTTGATACATAATATGCATCATACTTCCTAATTGTAAATTTCATAATAACTATCACCTTATGTATTTTAAACTCTACAAAATGAAAATATGACTTGATACATGCTACATGATTATGTTATTGGTCAAAAGTGAAAGGAAGTTGGATGAGTGGAAGAAACTTCCTACACTAATATAATTAGGGGAGAGTTACAATTTTTTTCCTTTTTAACACCTTATACAGTTACAATAGAGAAACACATAGGAATAATGGAATAGAACAACAAAAACACATAAAAAAATGACACCAAATATATGTGGGGAAAACCCTTTCAGGTAAAAAACCCCACCCTCCAAAAGCATAGTGCTTCTCTATTATATCAAATAGTGAATACAATGTATCTCCAAGTACAAAGATTCTTCAAAAAGTTCTTCAAAAAAAATACTTGTTCTAGAGTGATACCGGTAGCACTTCGTTACCTGTAAACAAACTAGGCATTCTATAATGCAAGGCACTCAATATATATAGAGATACAGGCTTGAAGAAGCATCTAGAAGGAGAGGGGAATCCAAATCCACGTGGCACAGTATCCCACACTATAGAAATTAATTTGTATGTTGAATGAACAAGACAAATGAGAGGGGGGTGAATTAGTTGTAGAAAATTAAAACATCAAAACCCTCAATAGTAATAAAATCCACATGCATTCATCAAACCCTTATTCTATTAGTGTGATTAAACATGAAATTCAAATAACAAAAACTGAAATCACATCATACACAAGAGAACACTAGATTTACATGGAAAACCCAATGAGGGAAAAACCACGGTGAGGATTAGCTCACAATATAAGTAATAGAAAAATCACTACATTTGGGCTCACTGCCAAAATAGGACACACTATCCCGAAAGGCTCACAAAAAAGGCTCACTACCACAAAAATAATACAAGAATATAGAAGATAAATTTTACATAGAGAGTAATTCTCAATGCAACAAGGAATCCACCACAATTTCTCACACACTTTTTCAATCTTGCATGAAAGATTTCAGATGCCTTCAACTCACTGCCTTTAGGAACCCTAACACTGAAATTTTCACTACTTTGATCAAATTCACATCATACATATCACTCACATCCATCTCACATCTATCTTTCTTCTTCCTTCATGCATCCCTCAACTCACAACAATACTATACTTATTTATATCAACGTCAACCTCAAAAACCTTCTCCAATGTCAGCAACTAGTCATTATACTTACAAATTTAAAATAGATCAGCACCTAAACATTCCCGTGGTGGATAGGAATGAAGGTGACCTACATAAATCCTTAATTAGGACCTAAATAGATCCAAACACACCTCAACACGTGTTCATAAAATTTATATGTATTGTTCACACAAGGTCGACCAATGCTAGTGTTAAGACACCATAATCATTAAGTACACACTTCTTTAAATCAATTTGTATCATCCAGACAACATAATTCAGTTGAGTACAATCTAGAGTAATCCATGAACTACTTAAGATTCATCAAAGCTCACATCATACAAATAATTCATCTCAAAATAACTGCTAAACTTATTCACATACTAACAAATGAAACTCACTCTGTACTACACCAAATCAAGTAAAATCATTATAAGCAACTTCCCAAATCTGCACAACCTGAAGCCAAACAATGGAGAAATGCAGAGCAAATACATTTCTCCCAAGCTACATATAACATCACTAAAAAATTGGTTCACACACTGGTGAAAATATCTCACACTGTACAACAATCTAGAAACCCAAATTCTGAATATAGAAACCCATAACAAACATGAACAACATATCAGATCCACATAGGCATAGCCTCAAAATAGAAGAAACCTAGATCACAATATCGGACTACACTCTGACCACTTTCACAACATAGTTTACTATGTTTATCAAATTTTCTCAAAAGCACTTGGAAACCAAGTACTAGAGACATCATCTCAGCTCATTACTTCATCCCAACTTATCTTCAAACACTACAACAAAATGATAGTTCCATGTATTCACAACAGTTCCTCAATATCTCAACTACACATGTACAACTTGTAATAACCTATTTTCCTCTATTTCACAATTTTCTCAATATCCTCCATATGCAACAAACTTCATCAACACATAGTTGACATTAATGACTACACCAGTCAATAGACTTCCTATTAACATCAATGAAAACACCTTCATACTTGCAACAATCTCCCCCTTTTTCATTGATGGAAATAAAAGATATGAAAAAACACCAAAGACAACATGCAAATTCTCCTTTTTTTTTATTAAATAGCCTACACAACATTCCTAAACTCTCTCCTTCTTATAAGATTCTCTCTCCCTTTGACAATAATGCTTAGACAACATAACCAACTTTCTCCAAT
The DNA here is from genome assembly GCA_007115665.2 of Sequoiadendron giganteum. Taxonomy (NCBI): domain Eukaryota; kingdom Viridiplantae; phylum Streptophyta; class Pinopsida; order Cupressales; family Cupressaceae; genus Sequoiadendron; species Sequoiadendron giganteum. Next base: position 69,120,169 of record CM021107.1, read on the forward strand.
GATACCATACACTTTTTCATATGATTCCCTCTCCCCCTAAGTAGATGATATTTATGACATGATTTTCTCTCTCCCTTTGATATCAATAGCAAAGGATAAAATTTTTGCATTGTTCTCCCTCTTTGAAACTGAACCAAAATACCTGCTCTAAATAACCCCCCTTAGGATTACACCCAATCAAATCAGCAATTTAATGACAACACATGATACTACCTACTCCCCCTGAGAGGTAGCCACCAACATCAATCCAGAAAGAGATAGATCCATAGATCCACTAGACTGATGCATCTCCATATGCATCTAGTTCAAACAAGGAGGGGAAATAACCCACAACTTATCTCAAAGATACTCAAAAGTATCCTTAGGAAGAGCCTTAACAAATATGTTAGCAATATGATCCTTTTTAGGTACATACTCAAGCTTCACATCATTCTCCATAACCTTCTCTCTCAAAAAGTGATACCTAATTGATAAATGCTTTGTCCTTGAATGCATCATTTAATTCTTTAAAATGTTAATTGCACTTGTATTATCACAAAAGATAGATATAGGCTCATCATACACAAATTTGATATCCTTCAATGTTTGTCTCATCCATAACACATATGTACATCATGATGTTGCTACAATATATTTAGCCTTTGCAATAGACAAAGAAATTGAATCTTGCTTCTTACTCAACCATGACACCAATCTACATCTAAGAAAGAATGCACCATCACTCGTACTTTCCTATCATCAATGCAACCAACCCAATCTGCATCAATATAATCATTTAATGTGAAATCAGTATCCTTAGGATACCATAAGCCATAGTCTAGAGTGCCTCTTAAATATTTGAATATATTTTTCATGGCTGCAACATGTGTCTCTTTAGGATCTCTTGAAATCTAGCCACAAAAAAGTGCATTCAAGATATCTAGTCTAGTAGCAGTTAAATATCGCAATCCACCAATCATAGATCTATACTTGCTTTGATCAGCCTTAGGTGAGTCATCATTGTTGCTCAATTTACAACCAGTCACCATAGGAGTGCATACCAGTTTGGATTAATCCATTTCAAACTTCTTCAACATTTTCTTGACATGCTTTGATTGTGAAATTAATATCCCTTTATCTATTTAATTGATTTGTAGTCCAAGGAAGAAATTCATCTCCTCAAACATTGACATTTCAAATTCTTTCTACATCTCTTTAGCAATTTTTTTACACAACTTCATTTACTCCAAAGATAATATCATCCAAATACACTACTACTATTAAGATTTTGTCTTCCTCAATTTTGAAGTAAAGATTACTATCTGCAATACCTTTACTAAATCCTTGTTGTATTAAGTACTTGTCCAATATTGCATACCAAGCTCTTAGAGCTTTCCTCAATCCATATAGTGCCTTTTTTAACTTACATACCATATTCGATAGATCTAACAACAGAAATCCTTTCGATTGTTCCATGTAAACCTCTTCTTCCAATTCACCATTCAAAAAAGAAAACTTCACATCCATCTGATAAACCTTAAAATCTTTAAGAGTTGTAAATAGCAAAAAAAATTTGATAGCTTCCATCCTAGCCACATGAGAAAAATTATCCTTAAATTCTATACCTTTCACTTGTGGGTAACCCTTACACACAATTCTTGTCTTGTTTCTTACCACTTCTCCATTCTCATTCAACTTGTTTCTAAATACCCATTTAGTTCCGATTATGATTTTGTTTTCTAGTCTAGGAACTAGTTCTCCAGTCTAATTTTTATCTATCTGCATAAGTTATTCTTCCATTTCCTTCATCCAATGTTCATCTTCATATGCTTATTTCACCGTTTTAGGTTCAACTTTAGAAAGTAAAAATAGATTTACCTCAACTTCTGCAACTTTTCTTCTTATCAATACACCCTTCCTCTTGTCTCCAATGATATGATCTTTGGAATGATTCTTTTGCGCATACTTAGGGGTTATGGGGGTCTTCTCCAGAGCTTATTCCTCTTCATTTTTCACTTCTTGTTCATCAGCCTTTTCTTCTTCTCTACAATCAAATTCATCTGACACATATCCATCCACTGCAATCAAAATCTGCAAGTTTTCATCAACTTTAACATTTTCACTTTCAACTATATTTCTCAGCCTTTTGTTATAAAATTTGTAAGCTTTGCTTCTAGTATAATATCCAAGGAAGATACATTTGCTTCCAAAAACTCTAAAGTATTTCACAATAGGAATCCTTCCATACCATAGCTCACAGGGAGACTTTGTGTTGTTAGCTTTAGCTTGAACTATGTTAAGTATGTAGAACAATAGTATGGATTTCTTCTCTCCAATAGACTTCCAGTAGTTTTTCCTCTTTCATCATAGTTCTTGCAGCTTCTTGAATAGTCCTATTTTTCCTTTCAGTAACTCCATTTTGTTAAGGATTTCTAGGGGCAAACAAATGTCTTTTTATTCTATGAACTTCATAGAACATGTTAAAATCATTGGAGGTGAATTCACCACCTCTGTCAGACCTCAAACATTTAATTTTTAGATCCATTTCATTCTCAACCATAGCTTTAAATGCCTTGAATTTATCTAATGCATCCAATTTTTCTCTAAGAAAAGTAACCCATGTGATTCTAGAATAATTATTAATTAAAAGAATAAAGTACATGCCACCTTATAGACTTCTCACCCTTGTAGGACCACAAATATCTATATGTATTAATTCCAGTAGTCCAATAGTAGACTATATATTGTTCCTTTCATTTAAAACTACTCCTTGTTTTTTTCCAAATTCACAATTCTCGCAAACACCATTGATAGGTTTTGTGGTTCTTGGTAGATCTCTCACTGCATGAACTGAACTAATTCTTGCCAAATTATCAAAATTCATGTGACACATCCTCTAGTGCCATAACCAACTATCACTAATCTAAGACATAAATCAATATCCATCGGCACCCTTAAGCTGATAAATGTTTCCATCTATTCTTTTCCCAGCAGTAATTACAATTATGTACCCTTTTTTTATCACACACGTTTCATCCTTAAACAAAATATAATATCCTTTGCTACAATTTTTTCCAACACTCAAAAGGTTATGCCTTAAACCCTTAACATAGTAAACATTTTCAATGTTATGCTTGGCATCAAAACTGATTGAACCTATTCGAAAAATATTAGCTCTTGAATCATCTCCAAACTTAACTAATCCTCCATCATACTTTTCAATTTTAAAAAACTTACTTTTTTTCTAGTCATGTGATTAGAGTAGCCACTTCAAACAACCCAGTATTTATTATCTTGTTTAGCATGGAAAGTAGATACTAAAGTACCTTCAATCTTATCCTTCATCTTTGAAACACTCTCCTTCACACAAATTTTAGGGTTAGTAGAATCAAACTCTTCTTTTATAGCCAAAACCAAGTATTCATCATCATCAAAATCTCCATAATCAGATTCATCATTAGAAATACCAACATATTCTCTAAAATAGTAATCTCTTTTAATCATATTTCCTCTATTTTCCTTATTCTTATTATTTATAGCTCTTTTTAGACATATTGAAGCATAATGACCTATATCACTATAGATAAACCATTTGAAAGGTAGTTTACCTTTGTACTTATTGGTGCCCTTTTTAATCTTCCTCACAAAGTTAGCTTACATATCATCAAGATCTTCTCCATTTGAATATTCAACCTTCTTTGATTTACTATCCTTGAAAGTAATTTCTACTTTTGTATCATTCTTCAAACCAAGTTTTCTCATTTCAAATGTAGTTAGTGTACCAATCAACTGATCTCTAGAATAATTGTCAAAATCTACAATTTCCTCAATAGAAGATACCTTTTCACTATAAAAATTAGGAAGAGATTTGATAATTTTCTTTACTACTTTAGATTCTTTAACTATTGCACAAAGACCTCTCATAGAATTGACTAGCTTATCAACTCTTTGTATGTAGAATTTAATTGTTTCATCCTTAGATATCCACATAATTTCAAACCATGCCTTCAAATTCTATAACTTTTCTTGTTTGACCTTTGTATCTCCTTGATAAATGCTTTCTAGCTTATCCCAAACCTCTTTAGCAGTCTCCAAACTCATAACTTTTACTAATTCAGTTTTTGAAAGACTATTCACAATAATAAATCTTGCCTTAGCATTGATCTCATGTTCATTGATCTTTGCACTTGTACTTGGACCATTCAGAGGTGGAGTATATGTGGTTGAATAAGCCTTTTCAATCTCATATTCTTGAGCTTCAAAAAATCCTTCCATCTTTGTCTTCTAGTATACATAATCTATGTCATCGAATCTAGGGCATTCCAAAGCAACCTTGTTCACAATCCTGAATCTACCTCAAGTGATTAAGATCTTTTCTAAGGAAACTTGATTTGATACCAATTGTTTAATGAATAAGACAAATGAGAGGGGGGTGAATCAGCTATATAAAATTAAAACATCAAAATCCTCAACAATAATTAGATCCACATGCATTCATCAAACCTTTATTCTTTTATTGTGATTAAACATGAAATGAAAATAATAGAAACTAAAATCACAATATCATACATAAGAGAACACCATATTTACGTGGAAAACCCAATGAGGGAAAAACCACAGTGAGGATTACCTCATAATATAAGTAATAGCAAAACTGTTACAAAAGGGCTCACTGCCAAAATATGACACACTATATAGAAAGGATCATAGTTAGGGCTCATAACCAAAAAAAAAAATACAAGAAGATAGTTCTCAATGCAACAAGGAATCCACCACAATTTCTCGTGAACTTTCCCAGTCTTGCATGAAAGATTTCAGATGCCTTCAGCTCACTACCTTTAGGAACCCTAACACTGAACTTTGCATTGCTCTGCTCAAATTCACATCATACATATCACTCACATTGATCTTGCATCTATCTTGCTTCTTACTCCATACATCCCTCAAATCACAACAATACTATAGTTATTTATATCAACCTAAACGTCAAAAATGTTCTCCAATGTCGACAACTAGCCATTATACTTACAAATTCAAAATAGGTCAACACCTAAACATTCCCGTGGTGGATAGGAACAAAAGAAACCTAGATAAATCCTTAATTAGGAACCAAACAAATCCAAACACACCTCAACACACTTTCATAAACTTTGTATGTAGAGTTAACACAAGTTCAACCAATACCAGTGTTAAAACACCATAATCATTAAGTACATGCTTCCTTAAAATCAATTTGTATCATCCAGAAAACATAATTCACTTGATTATGATCTAGATTAATCCATGAAATACTTAAGATTCATCAAACACTTTATCCAAGCTCACATCAAACAAATACTTCATCTTAGAACAAATGGTAAACCTTATTCACATACTGACAAATGAAACTCACTCTATGTTGTACCAAATCACGTAAAATCTTGAATACAAAAAAATATAAGCATTATAAGAAACTTCCCAAATCTTCACAACCTGAAGCCAAACATTAGATAAATGAGGAGAAAATGCATTTCTCCTAGGCTATAGAAAACATCATTGAAAGACTGGTCCACGCATTGGTGAAAAAATCTTGCATTGTACAACGATCTAGAAACCCAAATTATGAATATAGCATTCTTTGATGACCATGAACAACATATTAGATCTGTACAGGCATAGCCTCAACACAGAAGAAACATGAAGCACAATATTAGAGTACACTCTGACCACTTGCACAACATAGTTTACTATGTTTATCAAATCTTCTCAGAAGCACTTGGAAACCAAGTACTAGAGACATCATCTTAGATCATTACTTCATCCCAACTTATCTTCACACACTACAACAAAAAGATAGATCCATGTACTCAAAACACTTCCTCAATATCTCAAGTACACATGCACAACCTGTAACAACATGTTTTCCTCTTTTTCACCATTTTCTCAATATCCTCCATATGCAAAAAACTTCCTCAACACATAGTTGACATTAATGACAACACCAATCGGTAGAATTCCAGTTGACATCGATGACAACACCTTCATACTTTCAAAATTGGACACATGTACAACACTCCTTTACACCCCTTGCAAGTGTCATTACATGCAATATTATTTCTCCAAGCTTGGGTTCCTATGATATGCTAAAAATAGGCCATGACAGATACCTTACACATCTTACAACTATCATAGAATCTAGCATAGCTCACAACACTTACAAAATCAAGAGAATCTGTCATAATTGTCCAAGAATACTCAATTCTCTTATAGCCTATCATAACCCAACTTGGGACCCAAATTTCACCATGCAACAAGATGCCTTATGACATATAAAATATTTCATAGGTCAAATATTCCAAAGTGGGATGCCTATGTCCACTTGGGATGATTATGTATCATCCAGTCACCTCCAATGGGATACTAGCCAACTGATGGGTCCCAATTTATGACATTACACAATAGGAAATTAAATGATATAAATAAATACAATAATACATTAATTAAATCAATATTAACTCTAAGGTCAAGACACCTTAATCCAAACATTTTCCCACTTGTCGAAGACCTACTGAGAGTCATACAAAATCATCTGCTCAGGGCCCCAAGTGTTGGAAAAAAAAGGATAGATAAGTGAGAGAGGGGTTTGAATCAATTGTTACATAAATTAAACTTATTCAACCTTAATCAACCTTTAATCTCAGATTTGATAATTAACAGTGAAAGCATAAATCAACAACACATTAGAAACACATGAACACCAAGATTTTTATACGTGGGAACCCTGTTAGGGGAAAAACCATGGTGTATGTTAGTCCACAAGATTATACCCTATTAGAAGTATAATGAAAAATGAATAAGGAATGCACATGCATTTAGGCACATTGCCTAGAGCTCACTATTCAAACGGAAGGCTCACTGCCTTAGATATAATAATAAGATTAAATCCATCTGATGAGGTTGAACTGAGAAATTAGCTTCTACACAAGCCTGATGATAGTTCTGGTTAGGCACACAAACACTTCTTCACACTTTGTTCAATCTTCTTCACACTCTACTCTGAAATCAAATGATTTGATCTTTATTCACACATTTCACATACATTCACCAAGCATACACCACACCACACACACTCACAAACACTTCAAAATGAAGAAACAATCTCTCTTATATATCCACTACATGAATTTACATAAAATTCTTTGTCGGCCACAAATAAAGAATAAATTACAACTATTTGTCCAATTCATGAACAAATCTCAATGCACACCAACCTAAGTTGGTCACATAGTAATGAAGACCTAAATCATCATCCTCGAACATGCCAAACAATCAAATATTAATCCATAAGGATCCACAACATGCTACCACCATCATGTCAGCTAAGAACATAAAAAATTTGAGCACACAAAGGAAAATCTTTGATCACAAGCACACCAATCAATGTGGATGTATCACAATGATATATCATGATCTAGAAACATTACTGAACATTACAGTAGCATACACAATAACTCAATTTACTAGAATTGCATTCTCTTCTTCCAAAAACACTTGCTATAGTAACAAAATAACTGTAGGAACTCATAAACTTATAACTCACTCCAATATTGATGCGTACCACTAAAAATTCCAGACAACATACTAGACATGCTCAACAAGAAACCCCTTAATGTGTGATCTCTGATTATCAACGTAAACAACTTTCCATCATTTTGATCTTCACAACTTCACAGACTGCCTACAACATATTTTTTCTAATTTTCTCAATATCCTCAACATATACAACCTTCAGAATCATCATTGCTAATAGTGTTGACATATCAGAAACACAACCACAACATCCAACAATCTCCCCCTTTGGAATTGATGGAAACACATGATGTGAAAAATACCATCAACACAACTAGCTCTTCATATAGTACTTGTCTCCTCCTTTGTTCTATACTACCCCCCTTAGATTGTACAAGGTTTCTCCCATTACAATTCTCCCCCTTTGACATCAATGGAAAAGGTATATAAGCTCTTAACCACATATCCTCTAGATCATTTGGCTACTCCCCCTGAGTAGAAGCCACCACAACATCAATCTGAAACAAGATCTGACTATAAGTGCACATATTGATGCAACGACTTGCATCTTAGTTAAGTTTAGGAGGGGAAATCACCCCTAACTTTCCTTTGAGATACTCAAAATTATCCTTAGGAAATAGTTTAGTAAAGATATCTGCAATTTGTTCCTTAGAGGGCACACATTCCAATCTAACTTCTATGTCACTCACTTTGTCTCTAAAAAAGTGATACTTGATGGATATATGTTTTGTCTTTGAATGTAACACCATATTCTTTGAAATTTTTATGGCACTTGAATTGTCACAAAATATAGCAATAGGCTCATTATACTCAATTCTAATATCTCTCAGCATCTGTTTCATCCATAATACTTGAGTGCAATTGTTTGCAACAAAAATGTATTCTACCTCGACAGTAGATAAGGAAATGGAATTCCACTTTTTACTTAGCCAAGACACCAACTTATTCCCCAAGAAGAATGCACCATCACTTGTACTTTTCCTGTCATCTACATCTCCTGCCCAATTTGCACCTATAAAGGAATTCAAATTAAGATAACCATCCTTAGGATACTAAAGACCAAAATCAACTGTTCCTTTTAAGTATTTGAAAATACTTTTTATTGCAGTCACATGTGATTCCTTTGGATCAGCTTGATATCTAGAAACCATGCACACAACATTCATAATGTCTAGTTTGGTCTGAGTCAAATATAGAAATCCACCAATCATTGAACTATACCTTGTTTGATTAGCCCTAGGAGAATCATCATTTTGTGTTAACTTGCATCCAATTACCATGGGTGTACCAACTGGTTTTGAGTCTTCCATGCCAAAAAATTTCAATAAATCTCTTACATATTTGGATTGAGATATGAAAATTCCATCATCTAACTGAGTTATTTGCAATCCTAAAAATAATTTCAGCTCTCCTATCATTGACATCTCAAATTCACTTTTCATTTCATGAACAAATTTCATGCATAAGTCATCATCACCTTCAAAAATAATATCATCAACAAAGACTTCAATAATCAACTCTTTATCCCAATCCATCTAGAAATACCGATTGCTGTCAGTAGTACCTTTATTGAATCCAAGCTTCAAAAAGTATTTATCCAATCTAGCATACCATGCTCTAGGGGCTTGTTTGAGTCCATATAGTGCTTTCTTCAATCGACAAACCATGTATTTTTCATCAGTCAGTTGAAATCCATCTGGTTGCTCAAATAAAATTCTTCTTCCAACTCACCATTCAAGAATGCTGACTTTACATCCATTTGATAGAATTTTTAATTCTTGAAAGTAGCATAAGCAAGAAATAACCTTACAGCTTCAATTCTAGCAAAAAGGGAAAATGTTTCTTCAAAACCAATACCTTCCATCTGTGAGTATCCTTTACCTACTAGTCTTGCTTTGTTTCTAACCACTTCACCTTGCTCATTCAGCTTATTTTGAATGACCCATTTGGTTCCAATCACATTTTTATCCCGAGGTCTAGGAAAAAGAATCCATGTATCATTTTTCTCTATTTGCATTAGTTCTTCTTTCATTGTTTCCATCCAGTACTCCTCTTTACATGCTTCATTCACATTACTAGGCTCAATTTTAGAAATCAGACAATATTCTTCTGCAATTCCTCTTCTAGTCTGCACACCTTTGTTCTTATCTCCTATAATATGATTCTCAAAGTGATTTATCTTTACATACCTTGGAACTTTTGGATTCTCTCTAACTTATGGTTCTTCTATTCTTTCTTCTATACTTTCACTAACTTCTTCTTCATGTTTCTCTTGATTCACTGAAATAAATTGAATTTCATTTTGTGTCTACGCATTCTTTCCATTATCAGTACTATCTTGTTGGTCATTTGAATCATATCCACAATATCTGGATAATCTAACAGTGTCTTCATCAACTCTGAAATTTGCACTTTCAACCATTTTCTTCAATATTCTCTTATAGCACCGGTATGCCTTGCTCTTAGTAGAGTAACCTAGAAAGATTCCTTCATCACTTCTAGTATCAAACTTGCCAATATCTTTATCTCTCTTAATATAACATATACTTCCAAAGATTTTGAAATAATTAACAATAGGATTATAACCAAACCATAGTTCAAAAGGAGTCTTACTAGAATTATCATTAAAATTTACCTGGTTGATAGTGTATACAACAATGCTTACAAATTCTCTCCAATCGATATGAGGAACATTACCTTCCAACATCATAGTTCTAGCAACATCTAGAATTTTTCTATTCTTTCTTTCAACAACTTCGTTTTGTTGAGGGGTCTGGGGAGCAGATAACTGTCTTTTGATTCCATGCTCTTCACAAAATGTATTGAACTCCTAGGAAGTGAATTCACCACCTCTGTCTGATCTTAACCATTTGACCTTCAAACCTGTATCATTTTCTACCAAAGCTTTGAAAGCTTTGAATTTTTCTAGAGGTTCATGTTTTTCTCTTAAGAAAGCAACCCATATCATCTTGGAGTAAGCATCAATGATCAACATAAAGTACCTTTCTCCTTGTAGACTTCTGATTCTAGATGAACCACATAGATTAGCATGAAATAACTCCAATACTCCATTGGAATGATGTTTTTTGCTTTGAAAAGTTCTTGTCTACTTTCCCATATGACATTCCTTGCACATAGTGTTAGCAGGCTTCACTAATTTAGGTAGATCTTTGACTGCTTGAGTGGAAATTAATTTGACAATGTTATCAAAATTCACATGACACAACCTCCTATTCCATAACTAGCTTACATCAAATTGAGCAATAAAGAAATTTTGACTAGTAGTACTTAAGTGGAAAATACTACCTCTTATCTTTGTACCTAAAGAAATTACATTTCCAGAGCTTCCCAATATCCTGCACTTACCATATTTGAACTGAAGATTGTATCCCTTGTCTACCATCTATCCAACACTCAACAAGTTATGCTTAAATCCTTCAACATAAAGAACATCATCAATATTACATTTACTACCAAGAGAAATAGTGCCTCTACCACAAATCACACCATCATTCTTATCTCCAAATCTTACAACACCACCGTCATACTCTTACAAGCTTAGAAAATTGCTTTTGTCACCAGTCATATGATGTGAGCATCCACTGTCAATTTCCCATTCATCCTTTTCATCAATTTTGGCTGCAAGAGCTTTCTCAATATTCTAATTGTTAGCAGATTCAGTGGACACTGTAACATTTTCCTTGATAGCTATGAATACCCATCCATCTTCATTTCTAGTTTCTTTATCAGATTCATCATCAGTAACACCTTCTTCAGCATAATAACATTTATTTTTAAATCTAGACTTGTTAGGTTTATACTTAGAAACTCTTTCAGGACACCTTGATGAAAAATGACCAATCTTACTACAAGAGAAACATTTAATAGGTAATTTTCCTTTGTACTTACCATATCCTCTAGATTATCTTTTCACAATCAATGCTTCCAACTCTTTTATCTCTCTTTCTTCATCTTCAATAGGTCTCATCTCTTCTTCATATTTGAATGAATTTTTGGAACTTTCTCCCAGATCATATCTTTGTTGGCTTTTTTTGGATATAGTATCTTTAAATGCAGATTCTATTTTTGGAGTGGACTCACCAAATTCACTCAACTCAAAGGCAACTAGTTTCCAATCAACATGTCTCTTGTCACATTTGTTACTATCCTGAGTTCTTCAATAGCATGAGCTTTTGTTTTGTAAGAAGCAGGCACAAATATGAGAACTTTAGCTACAATTTCATCTTCATCCATGACTCCATCGACACATCTAATACCCATCACTAGTTCATTTACTTTCTGCATGAAAGAAAAAAAAAATTCATCTTCACTCATCTTCAAGTTCTCCCACTTGCCTTTCAAACTTGTTAGCTTAGCAATCTTCACTTGAGCATCTCCTTCATACAATGTTTCCAATTTCTTCTAGATCTCATGTGTTGTCTTCAGACCTATCATATTTGCCATCTCTGAATCTATCAAAGCACTCAATAATGCTTCAATAGCCCTGGCGTTTATTTCAACTTCTTTGATCTCATCAGCAATAGTAGGACCATTATGAGGAGTATCACATCTATTCTTGTTAATCTTCCAAAAGGGTTCACCAATGCACTTCAAATGACACTCCATTATGATCTTCCACATAGAGTAATTTGTACTATCGAATCTAGGAATATCCTTCTTGTATGATGCCATCTCGGATCACCTCAAGTTATTAAACTTCTTTCAAGGAACTTGCCCTGATACCAATTGTTGGAAAAATGAGGATAGACAATTGAGAGGGGGGTGAATCAATTGTTACAAAAATTTAACTTATTCAACCTTAATCAACCTTTAATCTTAGATCTAATAATTAACAGTGAAATCATAAATCAACAAAACATTAGAAACACATGAACACCAAGATTTTTATACGTGGAAACTCTATTAGGGGAAAAACCACAACGAATGTTAGTCCACAAGATTATACCCTGTTAGAAGTATAATGAAAAATGAATAAGGAATGCGCATGCATTGAGGCACACTACCTAGAGCTCACTGCTCAAAGGGAAGGCTCACTGCCTTACATAAAATAATAATATTAAATCCATTTGATGAGGTTGAACTGGGAAATTAGCTTCTACACAAGCCTGATGACAATTCCGATTAGACACATAAAAACTTCTTCACACTTCACTCAATCTTCTTCAAACTTTTCTCTGAAATCAAATGATCTAATATTTATTCACATATTTCACATATATTCCCCAAGCATACAGCACACACACACACACACATTTCAAAATGAAGAAACAATCACTCTTATATATCCGCTACATGAATTTACATCAACAACTTTTTCGGCCACAAATAAATAATAAATTACAACCATCGGCCCATTTCATGAACAAATCTCAATGCACACCAACCTAAGTCGGTCACATAGTAATGAAGACTTAAATCATCATCCTCGAACATGCCAAAAAATAAAAGATTAATCCATAAGGATCTGCAACACACTACCACCCCCATGTCAGCCAAGAACATAAAAACTTCAAGCACATAAAGGAAAATCTTTGATCACCAACACACCAATCAATGCACACATACCACAATGATATAACATGATCTCAAAATATTATTGGAAATCACAATAGCATACGTAATAACTCCATTTACCATAATTGCATTCTCTTCTTCCAGAAACACCTGATACAGTAACAAAATAACTGTAGGAACTCATAAACTTATAACTCACTCCAATTTTGATGTGTACCACTGAAACTTCCAAAAAAAATACTAGAAAGGCTCAACAAAAATCCCTTTAATATGTGACCTCTAATTATCAACATTAAAAACTTTCCACCATTATGATCTTCATAGCTTCACAGACTACCTGCAACATATTTTTTCTAAATTTCTCAATATCCTCGACCTATACAACCTTCAAAATTATCAATGCTAATAGTGTTGACATCAATAAAAACCACATATCAACAACACAACCACAACATACAACACCAAGGCCAATGGAATTAAAAAACCATTTGAACTTCTTTATGCTTACTGGTTTTGTTAGTGCATCTGCAACATTCACCAAAGTGTCAACCTTCTCCAAGTTGACCTTTTCATCCTCTACCATATCACGAACAAAATGATAGTGAACATTGATGTGCTTTGTTCTGGCATGGAAGGTAGGATTATTTGCTAAAAAAATCATACTTTGACTATCACAAAAAATATTAATTTTTCTTGCATCTAAACCAATATTAGAACACAATCTCTTAAGCCAAATGACTTCCTTACAAGCACGAGTGGCTTCCATATTGGTGCAGGAGCACCTTAAGGTCTTTTGGAAGATCTTGGCAATTTTGGCTTGTAGGTGGTTCTAGCCAACCACCAAGGTAATAAGGAATATGATGTAAAGTCCCAAGGTAGAATTCATGGTTTTTAGTGGCAAAATTAGGTTTGTCTAGAACTTTGAGGTTTGGAGAAGTCTTAATGATGAAATTAGGCAAATTTGGCAATGTAGACTTGGCTATTTGTCCTAAAACTTGGAAAATAGCATTAATGTTGTTCTAAGTCAGACCCAAGGGTCCTAGCACATGGGAGAAAGGTATATAAGGTCATCCAAACCCTAATATTGGGGTTGGAAGTTCATTTTCATGAATTGAGACTTGGAGAGCATATTGTGTGATTGGAATTCAACAACTTTTGAGTGAATTTTTGTGTTTGAGCCTAGATCCAATCAATGATGGATTGAAAGGTCATTTCTGATGGTTTGAGGCTTTCCATTGTGTCACTTATTTACTGTGTGAAGCATTAGATTAGCCATTTATTTCAATTGTTTTCTGTTTTGCTAGTTTTTGGAGTTTTGGCCTTATAGCCGGTTTAGGCCAGTTTTTGGAAATCATGATCCCCACTTGAATTCCCATGGCAAGGATACCATGGCCACTTGGAATCAAGTAGGGGAATTTTTTTACAGTGTAAATAGTGTGTGTGGAGTCTTGGTTTGTAGGGGAAGAGTTGAATTCATCAAACACTAGGCGAGTGCAAGTGCATTTTGGCTAGTGGGTTGGAGAGGACAGAAGTAAAGAAAGCTGATAAATGGATTGTTTTGTGCCAATCAAGAGCATGAGAGTTTTGGAACATGTAGTATAGACATGTGTGTGCAAGGAGGAGAGTTGAGGAGGTCATTGAAGCCGTCAAAGTTGGGAAAAGGAGCCAAAACTCTAGAAACCCTTGAAATTAGGGGGTATGAGGACAGTCCTATGTACGGACACTTAAGAACCTTACACCTGGTATTAATTGAACCCTAGGGTACTAATAGAAGGAATATCTAAAAATATTTGGGGGTTGTTAAGGACTTTTTTGAGAAAAGCCAAGAAACCGGGTTCTAGGAGGCCTAAAAGGGGCAAAAAGGCTACAAGGCCTAGAAACTAGAAATTCTTGAAAGTGAAGGGAAAAAGGTGAAAGTATCCAATGAAATGGATTGGTGAGTATTAAAAACACATAAAGAACAAAAATACCGCCTTACCCTAGCCATGGAGTGGTTAAGACACGTTTGGGTTAGTGTGGAGCTCAAGGAAGCCCAGTGGTGGAATGGGAGTGTTGGTGAAGATTTTGAAATTGGTGGAGAGACTTGTAAGGCGTTAGGGGTTTAGGAGAAATCCCTAAGTAGGTAGAGTGGAATACCCTAAGAAGACCAAACAATAGGTCTTGGGAAGAGCAAGAGTGCTCTTGATGTATAGGGCTCCCCATCAAATTGGTATCAGAGCCAATAAAGGCTTGGGAATTGAAACTAGTGAATATCAGAGAGAAGTGAATCCATAGGAGAGAATACCATGGTGACCAATGCAGAGCTAGCTAGAGACTTGACAAAGCAGAAAGAGAAGAATAAGCATCTTGAAGAGGCTATGGAAGAGATGAAGCAAAAATTGGAAGAAGTTGCTGAATCGGCAAGCAAGATGAAGGTGCAGTTGGCAGGGGATAGAGACAAGGGTAAATACCAAGTGGAGGAGGACATAGAACCAGAACCTAATCCTCCAATAGCAGAGGAACCCTTCCTCAAATCATTGAAGGCATTGAGTGGCAAGGCACTTGAAGGTGTCCCTATGTTCACTGGAAGAATGGAGGCAGAGCTAGTTATGGAATGGATTGAGGGAATGGAGAATCACTTTGAATGTGATGGAGTTACTGAGGCACAAAAGGTGAAGATAGACAAATCAAGGTTAAGAGGACAAGAATTAACTTGGTGGAAGTTTCTACAAGAAGAAAGAGAGATGGAAGGAAAGAAACCCATAGGAAATTGGAAAACTATGGTGGCTAAAGTGAAGGAGAACTATCTACTTGAGGACTATGACATTCAATTGCACAAGAAGAGACAAAATCTCAGACAAAGAGACCTAGATGTAGCTGCATATACAGAGGAGTTCCAAAAACTAAGCCTTAGATCTAGAGTGCAAGAAGTTGAAAGCATCAAGGTTTCTAGGTATCTAAACGTTCTTAGATGGAGCATACAAGAGGAGTTGACTCTTTTCACACTTACTACCCTCCATAGCTGCTATCAAATGGCCATTAAGGTGGAAGAGTAACTGATAAAGAAACAAGATTCCAATACTAGAGGTAAAGGAAGAGGTAGAGACTCTAGAGGTGGACAAAGAGGAGGTTTTGGTGGAAGAAGCAATGAGAACATAAACCAAGGTGATTCAAAGGTTGGAGAAAAATCCCATGAGTCAAATAGTAGAGGGGGTTACAGAGGTAGAAGCTCAAACAATGGAGGAAGAGGCAGATCAAGAGGCTTTGGGAGAAGCTCTCATTTTGCTTCCATGAAATGCTACAATTATGGATAGTTGGGTCATCCGGCTTATAGGTGTCTACACAAGCCAACATATTCACAAAGTGAGAGGAAGATCAACTATGTTCAAGAAGAGGACTACTCCAAACAATTAGAGGTGAGTCTAGATTCAGAGAAAGGTGAGAATCTCATGTTAAGAAGAATTTTGATCAAAGCACCTACCGAGGATGAACACAAACAAAGGAGAGCTCTTTTTAGAGTCAAGTGCAAGATACTAGGAAAGGTGTGAAGGGTTATAATTGATTCGGGGTCTACTAATAATTTCATCTCAGAGGAGGCAGTACAAAAGTTGAAGCTCACCAAGATACCCCATGTGTGCCCTTACAAGGTTACTTGGTTGAACAAGGGGCAGAATATACTAGTCAATGAACAAGTGTGGGTTGAGTTTACTATAGGAAAGTATCATGATAGGATACTATGTGATGTGTTACCAATGGATGCATGCCATCTGCTGCTTGGTAGACCATGGCAATATGACAGGGAGGCAGTACACCATGGAAAGGAGAATAAGTACTCATTCAAGAAGGATGGAGTGAATTACAAAATACAGTCTTTGTTAGAAGAAAACATAGTGGAAAAGGCAGAAACTAGTGTCCTTTTGATGAGTGGAAAGGAATTCCTAAAAGACATCAAGGAGGAAGAAGGAGTTGTCTATGCAATTATGTTGAAGCCAGAGGAAGAAGAGTCACCTAATCAGCTACCTATGACAGCAGAAGTGAAGCAACTATTGGATCAATTTAGGGACATCATTTGTGAAGGTACACTAGCTACAGTGCCACCCAAGAGAGCAATCAGTCATCAGATAGACTTTATACTAGGAGAAACACTACCTAACAAGGCTTCATACAAGATAACACCAGAGCAGAATAAGGAGATAGCAAGGCAAGTTCAAGAAATTTTAGATCAAGGGCTGATCAAAAAGAGCATAAGTCCATGTGCTATTTTAGTTGTGTTGGCACCTAAAAAAGGAGATAAGTGGAGGATGTGTACTGATTCTAGGGCCATAAATAGGATAACCATTAGATACAGGTTTCCTATTCCTAGGATAGAAGATCTAATGGATTGTTTAGGGGGTGCTAAGTACTACTCTAAAATTGATTTGAAAAGTGGCTATTATCATATTAGAATGAAAGAGGGAGATGAATGGAATTCAACATTCAAAACCACAGAAGGGTTATATAAATGGTTAGTAATGCCATTTGGGCTTACAAATGCACCTAGCACTTTTATGAGGGTGATGAATGAGGTCTTGAAGGAATTTATAGGAGTTTTTGTGGTTGTCTACCTAGATGATATCCTCATCTTCAGCAAAATGAAAGAAGAACATATGAAGCACCTAGAACTTGTGTTGAGGAAACTTCAAGAAGAGAAGCTCTCAATAAATCTTGAGAAAAGTGAGTTCATGAAGAAAGAGTTAGTTTACCTAGGATTTGTAGTGTCTAAAGGTAACTTGAAAATGGACAAGAGCAAGGTTGAAGCCATTCTTAGTTGGCCTATTCCCAAGATAGGGACATAATTTAGGAGTTTCCATGGATTGGCACAATTCTATAGGAAGTTTGTGAGAAGGTTTAGTGAAATCTATGCACCGGTTCTTGACACCATCGAAGGAGGACTGAAAACTAAGTTTGTGTGGACCAAAGAAGCCAATGAAAGATTTGAAAGGTTGAAGAGGGAGATAGCTACCCAACCTATCCTAGTTCTACCAATCCTTGACAAACCATTCAGAGTGGAATGTGATGCAAGTAACATAGCAGTTGGGGCTGTTCTAAGACAAGAAGGCAGGCCGGTGGCATTCTTTAGTGAAAGGCTAAATGAAGCAAATTCTAGGTACTCATCCTATGACTTATAGCTATATGCTTTGGTGCAGGATCTTAAGAAGTGGAGGAACTATCTATTGCCAAAGGAATTTGTGGTATACACTGATAATCAGGCCTTAAGTTACATCAACACCCAAGAGAAGCTCAGTTTGAGGCACATCAAGTGGATGGAGTTTTTGCAGTCATACACATTTACCATCAAGCATAAGAAGGGGATTAACAACAAGGTTGTTGATGCTCTTAGTAGGAGGTTGCTTACTATCCAGGAGATACAGCTACAAAGCATAGGGGTTGAAGGATTCAAAGATCTATATGAAGGAGATTCTGATTTCTCATAAATATACAAGGTATGTACTGATTTTGAGAACCATTTTCATAATGAATATGCTGATTACACCTTGCAAAATGGTTAATTTTTCAAGGGGAAGCAATTTTGTGTTCCTAGAGGTTCCATGAGGGAGAATCTAATCCAAGAAAATCATAATGGTAGTTTGAGTGGTCATTTTGGTTTGAACAAGACACTAGACTTAGTGGAGAGGTTCTATTGGTGGCCTAAAATGCAAAGAGATGTAAGAAGGTATGTTGAAAAATGTGGAGTATGTCAAAAGGCAAAGGGAACATCAACCAATGCAGGTCTTTATCAACCATTACCCATCCCAAGTAGACCATGGGAATGCATAAGCATGGACTTCATAGTAGGGCTACCTAGGACACAAAATGGTTTTGATAGTGTGTTTGTGGTAGTGGACAGGTTCAACAAGATGAGTCATTTTATCCCATGCAAGTCAGATTGTACACCTATTCTTTAAGGAAGTAGTGAGGATACATGGGTTGCCAAGGAGCATAGTTGCAGACAAAGATGTGAAGTTTATGGGGCATTTTTGGAAAACTCTTTGGAAGAGGCTAGGAACCAACTTGTCTCATAGCTCAGCATATCATCCACAAATGGATGGACAGACAGAGGTGATCAATAGGGTACTTGGGAACTTGTTGAGATGCTTAACTAAGGAGTATGGACAAGGATGGGAGCAAGTGATTCCACAAGCAGAATTTGCTTACAATGATAGCACAAATAGGACTATGGGTAAGAGTCCTTTTGAGATAGTTTATGGTTTACATCCAAGGGGTGTACTTGAGCTTAGAGATCTGAAAGGTTATGAAGGAATCAGTGGACATGCTGATGATTTTGCTCAGTCAATGAGAGAGGTTCATGAGCAGGTAAGGAAGACATTGATAGAGGCTAATCAAAAGTTGAAGGCAAAAAGAGATGAAGGGAGAAGAGAATTACAATTTGAGATAGGTGATATGGTGATGGTATACTTGAACAAAGAAAGGCTACAAAAAGGCATACCAAGCAAGCTACAGATGAAGAGGATAGGGCCATGTAAAGTGTTGGATAAGTATGGATCTAATGCTTACAAGGTGGAGTTACCCAAGGAGATGTCTATTTCTCCTATCTTCAATGTGAAAGACTTGGTGAAGTATAAAGGACTAGAAATGGATGAAGAATAGTACAATGCTAAGATAAACAAGGGTGTGGAAGCACTCAAGGTACCTGATCAGATTATACCACAAGTCGACAAGATTTTAGACTCAAGGGTGAAGAAGACTAGGCACAAGACATACAAGGAGCACCTAGTGAAGTGGAAACATCAACAAAAGTCAGAAGCTACTTGGATAGAAGAAGGTGAATTTTAGAAGCATGTAATTAGTGAGGAGCTCTTGACACCATAGGTTCCTTAACTTCTTTGTTGCAGGGGGAGAATGGTGCAGGAGCACCTTAAGGTCTTTTGGAAGATCTTGGAAATTTTGGTTTGTAGGTGGTTCTAGCCAACCACCAAGGTAATAAGGACTATGATGTAAAGTCCCAAGGTAGAATTCATGTTTTTTAGTGGAAAACTTAGGTTGGTTTATAACGTTGAGGTTTGGAGAAGTCTAAATGATGAAATTAGGCAAATTTGGCAATGTAGACTTGGCTATTTGTCCTAAAACTTGGAAAATAGCATTAATGTTGTTCTAAGTCCGACCCAAGGGTCCTAGAATGTGGGAGAAAGGTATATAATGTCATCCAAACCCTAATATCGGGGTTGGAAGTTCATTTTCATGAATTGAGACTTGGAGAGCATATTGTGTGATTGGAATTCATCAACTTTTGAGTGAATTTTTGTGTTTGAGCCTTCATCCAATCAATTATGGATTGAAAGGTCTTGTCTGATGGTTTGAGGCTTTCCATTGTGTCACTTATTTACTATGTGAAGCATTAGATTATCCATTTAGTTCAATTGTTTTCTGTTTTGCTAGTTTTTGGAGTTTTGGCCTTATAGCCAATTTAGGCCAGTTTTTGGAAATCATGGTCCCCACTTGAATTCCCATGGCAAGGATACCATGGCCACTTGGAATAAAGTAGGGGAATTTTTGTACATTGTAAATAGTGTGTGTGAAGTCTTGGTTTGCAGGGGAAGAGTTGAATTCATCAAACACTAGGCTAGTGCAAGTGCATTCTGGCTAGTGGCTTGGAGAGGACAGCAGTAAAGAAAGCTGATAAATGGATTGGTTTGTGCCAATCGAGAGCATGAGAGTTTGGGAACATGTAGTCCAGACATGTGTGTGCAAGGAGGAGATTTGAGGAGGTCATTGAAGCCCTCAAAGTTGGGAAAAGGAGCCAAAACTCTAGAAACCCTTGAAATTAGGGGGTATGAGGATAGTCCTATGTACGGACACTTGTAAAACCTTACAACTGGTAAATCTTGAAGCCTAGGGTACTAATAGAAGGAATATCCAAAAATATTTGGGGATTGTTAAGGCTGTTTTTGAGAAAAGCCAAGAAACCGGGTTCTAGGAGGCCTAAAAGGGGCAAAAAGGCTACAAGGCCTAGAAACTAGAAATTCTTGAAAGCGAAGGGAAAAAGGTGAAAGTATGCAATGAAATGGATCAGTGAGGAGTCAAAACACCAAAATAACAACAATACCACCTTACCCTAGCCATGGAGTGGTTAGGACACATTTGGGTCAGTGTGGAGCTCAAGGAAGCCCAGTGGTGGAATGGGAGTGTTGGTGAAGATTTTGAAATTGTGGAGAGACCTATAAGGCGTTAGGGGTTTAGGAGAAATCCATGAGTAGGGTAGAGTGGAATACCCTAAGAATACCAAAGAATAGGTCTTGGGAAGAGCAAGAGTGCTCTTGAGGTATAGGGCTCCCCATCACATATACTCTGCCTCTATCATAGATAATGTGACTATAGCCTATCGCTTACTCATCCAACTGGTAGCACATCCAAACATCATAAACATGTAACCACTGGTGGATCTTTTACTGTCAATGTCACCAACCCAATTTGAATCCACATATCCATGAACTCTCACTGAATGTTGAGGTCTAGTAGGATAACCATGAAAACACAAGGTATACTCAGAAGTACCTATAAATATCTAAACACTCTCTTAACCAAATCCCAATGCACACATCCAAGATTATCCATAAAATGAATAAGGACTCCTACTACTTGGGAAACATCTGGTCTCATAAACACCATCGTATACATCAAACTGCCAAAAATACTCGCATATGGTATTCTATTCATGCCCTCCATCTTAGTAGGATATTTTGGGCAATCATTCACATAAATATTTTTCCCCTACATCATAGGAAAAACTATCTGTTTGCAATCTACCATTCCAAATCTCTCCAATACCGAGTTCACATACTTTCTCTGGATTAACTAAAGCTTTTTGTTACCTCTATCCCTTGTAATTTCCATTCTCACACTACTGTATTTTACTCCAAATTTTGATGAATGTTCGTCGATATTTCGACAAACTATTGTCAAAATACTGACGAAACACTCATATGAATTTCGTTGCAATTTCAACCAACTTTTATACATCGAAAGTACAACCCAGCATTGTCGGTCATCACCACATAAAATGGAATTGGTTTTCACCGAAAAATCGACACAAACTTCATCGCAATTTCGATGAACAATCACCAAACATTCGTTGCACAATCACCAAACGTTCGTCGCATGTATAGCAAATTCGTCGAAGGTTTTTGGTGGTTCGTCGGTTTAGGTGTGTCGAAATTGTGACGAAAATATCATCGCATATATAGAAAATTTGTCGGAGGTTTTAATAAATGGTTTATATTTTTCAAAAAGGTGAATTATCGTGGCCGTTGATGATAAGGCATTAAATCTTAGCTGCTCCCTGCCATCTTGTGATGACCCCACCATAGAGTATTGAACGATCGCAATATCTGTCACATTCAAAGAGGTCAAAAGAACATTATGAATGTTTTAATATATTAAACTGACCTTAATATATTAAATGGCATGCTACTAAAGTGGAGCTAAAATGCACATGCTTAAAATCAGCAGAGATGTTTTAATCTCAACAAAAAAGGTGCTCGGCATTTAAGGTCAAATTTATCAACCATCTGAATGATAAAGTTTGTTGAAGATCAAATGCTTTGTTTCACATTCTCATGGTCAAGGAAATGCTGATATAGTAACACAGGGTTCATGATGGGAATTACAGAGAGGTTGAAGACACTATTGCAAAAAATTAGAGGTATGACATAATAGTGAAGTAACATAAAGTTGTGAAAGAGGAGATTGATACATTCATATGAAGGAAAACCATCAAACAAAGGTTTTAATCAAGACACAATTATCCTTTGATAAGTTGAAAGAAAGCCATGAATATAAGAGGACAGTTTGCAAGATAGTCATATACATTGTAAAGGATAATGAATAAGGTTTTACATTATTACTCAAAGAGAAAATAGTAACCTAATCCTAATATCTGAACTCCATTGCATAAAATTTTATTGAAAAAGGAAAGTATTGTGCAGCTGAATACAAAAAACACATCTTACAAATTTGCACAACAAGCACAACCTACGAACTGGATTCTAATTTTGCCAAAAAAGAAAAAAATCAAACTAGTGAATATTAAACTACACACTAGAATCTAATTTTGTGGAAAATGAGCAATTTGGTGAGAAAAAGTACCTGTAGTGCATCTTGGATACTTAGCTAGTGTACTAAAAAATAGGATTGCAAACCCAAAATTATTCACTCTAGAAATTCAATAGAAAAATACAGAATGTTATCCTGGATACTTAGCTCTTAGATAGTCAATAAAACAATATGAGCATGATTATGAACGGTTTTACCTAGTCCCACTCTTGATCTCCATTTTTGGAAGCCTTCTCTTTAAGACCCCATGAATCCACTTTGATCCATTGCTGCCAAAAGAGATATTGATGTGTAAACAAGGACACATTTAGACAAACTAGTTGTTGATTTCTTCTAAGAAATTTAGAGACTACAAAAAGAATATACTTGATGGGGATCATGTGGGATTCCTATAGAAAGCACTGCAATATGGCCTCGAGCAGCAATGAAAAACTTTGGATTAGCTTCACAGAAAATCTTAACAACATGACATTGAGGCTCCTCTTCATTAAGTTGCTGGTATGAAAAACCAGATCCATATCCTCCTTGAGACACATATCATATTGAATAGAAAAACACAGTGACACAAATAATCTGAATTGTGCGATAAAACCTCCAAACCCTCTATGGAAACATGAATTTTACCAGATCATCAAAATTTTAAATTTAAGTAATACCCAAGAAAATAATTCCATACAATGAAGCTACACACGAAACTTATAGATGGGGCTGATCTTCCACTTTTGACTCTCTTTCTTATTCCATTTGAAGAGGACAACCTCTACCCCTTGATTCAACTATGTAATTTTAGCATTAACAAATAAAAATATTTTTAGCACAAGAAACAATCCTCACCCATCTAAACAAGAACTTGTAAGACAAGCCCAAAAATATAAGTTTATCACAATCAAGTAAAGATTAAATCCTTATAATCAATCACATTAACTAGAAAGTATTAATTGGATCAGTAAGAAGAATCAAATAATTAGGGTTGGGCATTATATAAACCACTACTATCACAACTATTTAAACATGCTCAGGTACTAGGTCCTCTCCCCTAGATTAAATTAAGGAAAAAATTATTGTAAACACAATATGTATAGAAGAATATGAACGTACAAGAAAATGGATATTAGCAAAACATAAATGTAAATAAAAGTAGTGTGAGCAAAAAATGAATCTAAATTGGTCTTGAACAAATAAAATCATACCCAATTAACATTAAGTTATACTGACCTTGTACTCATTTCCATTGTCAATCTTGAAGGTTACTTTGATGCCTTCTACATAAACTCTCTTGCCACAAGGCAAGAGAAGGTGGGAAAACCAAGTGTATATTGATGACTTCCTGACAATAAAAAAGAAACAAGCAACCAATCAACCCTATTAGAACAAAATAATTCTATTAATTGATTTTATTTGTTTTACTGGCTAATGGATAGTGGACTTAGTTCTCTTAAATTGAGATACTACTAAGATGTGTTGACTAGTGATTTTAGACTACTGATATTCTGCTTCAATCTCTATAAGTTACTTTTGTCTTAAAAATATTCAAGATAACTCTACAAAAAAATTCCTTGATCTCTTAGAAATTATGCAGATTATTTTGTTAATACTTCTCCATTTTGATATTTTCTTTCAAAAATGCATAGAAAGATATGTAATGCCATATTTGAAACTTACATATTTTAATTTTACTAGTTTTTTAATTATAGGATATGATTCCAACGATTGTGAAATGCATTGGCAATATGTTGTATGAATGAAGTAAACTATGCAATTGGCAAGTGTAAAGCCAAATTCCTGAACCCTTTCCAACATCCTTCTTGCCTATTCTAAAACATGTGCTTTGGAATAGGGCATGAAAATCCATCTAAGTATAATAAAAATAAGATTCTTTTTAGATATTATATTACAGTAAGTTGAATGAATGTAAGTAGAGAAATTTTTGCATACTTGTAGATGGTACAAAATTTCATGGTTAAGTGGAAGCCTCCCATCAAAAACAAGATCCAAATATCTTTTTATCTATCTCAATCGAGCCTCTAAACCCTTCAGAGCTGTCAAATTTTCCACTAACCTGTTATGCACAAAAGTCAAATTTTAGAGTTATGTCACCACTAAAAATAAAAGAAACAGAGCTTTGAAACCAAATCCACACACAACACAATGTTCATATTGAAAATTTAGCACTCTCTTTCATCTTTGCATATTGGTTTTATGCTTCAAATGATGCATTTCTTACATTGAAAAGTGCATTACCTTATTGAGCTTCTCTTCGT
Source organism: Sequoiadendron giganteum (assembly GCA_007115665.2). Taxonomy (NCBI): domain Eukaryota; kingdom Viridiplantae; phylum Streptophyta; class Pinopsida; order Cupressales; family Cupressaceae; genus Sequoiadendron; species Sequoiadendron giganteum. The sequence goes on from CM021107.1 coordinate 69,145,602, forward strand.
TTCAAGAATAGTTTAATATGCTCTACTTAACAGGGCCAACCACGTGAAGGTGGAAGCTCTTTTGGCTCCTCCCCCCCCTCACATCACTCTCAATTCCCCATACCTGATCATATAACATTAATCATTCATTCATCCATTAATAACATATAACATTCATTCATCAACATATTCACATTAATTCATTCATCCATTAATAACATATAACATTCATTCATTCATCCATTAATAACATTTAACATTCATTCATTAACATATTAGCATTCATTCATTAACATATAACATTCATTCTTTCAGTTTTTACATATTATCAAAAATATGGTTGTCATAATATGATTACAATCATTTCTTTTTGTTTCTTTTTTGTAGCTAAATTTTTTTTAAGTGGAGTATCATTTTCTAAATCATTTGTCCCCCTTTAGTTGTTCTGAGCTCTGCTCATGATCTTAATGTATGCCTAGTTGTGTGTTCATGATGTGGACACAACTGCAAGGGGGGTTTGCTACAATAGCAAAGAAATGTTAAATTGATACGTTTTATTATTATTGTTACAAGTATTTCATTAATTAAAAGAAAATTAGAGTGGTGCTCTTTACTTGATGGGGCCACATCATGTTCCTAATCTTGTCTTATAGCCTCATGCTCAACATGCTAAAAACCCTCTAAATCCTGATCTGGAGTTGAAACACGAAAGGTTACATAAATTAATACACTAATTGCAATTAAATATGTTTAAAATAAAATTAGAGTGGTCCTCTTTACTTGATGGGGCCACATCATGTTCCTGATCTTGTCTAGCTTGATCATGCTCAACATGTTGATCATGCTCTACATGGTCTAAAGTTGAAACATGAAAGGTTACATTAATTAATACACCAAATGCAATTAAAGATGTTTAATTGTATTAATCCATATTGTGTTTTGTATAGCACATGAATACATCCAGTACCAGGATGCACACCATGACCTTCATCTGTAGGTTGTGCTCCACCCTCACCAGGTTGCATTCCAATTTCATGTGTAGTATTATCATTGCTTGTATGTTTAAAACAAATAGGCACATAATTACTTTATGGTGGAAATTAATATTGAATAGATTGCACAAGTATTCAATTTTAAATAAATTTTATTGAGTTTATTTACTTGCGTGTTGGATGCAGTGGAAAATTGTCTTTGCCTAGTCAAGACTCTTAGGCATTCAACCAGGGCTCCATAGCCTTGTTGGAAGGAAATCTTTAGGTCCTCTTCTGTGGGCACTATGTTGAATTCAGAGCCCTACATTTTTGCATAAGATCATGAATTTTGATTCTATGGTGTGATAAAACCAAAATTGTTTGCAATTTATTATTTGGATGCAATATTTCATTTATTGATACTTACAATTTGTGTGGCTAATTTCATATAATCACCAGAGCCAAGTTTGTGTTGCCTGTGTTTTTCTAATCTTGCCTTTTTCGCCTTCGATGTGCCAGGTAGCTTATGAAATTTTTGAAATACGTTGGATTATGTAAAAAGAAAGAGTAATCAGTATATAATTACATTGTTGATAGTATCACATACCTTCCTTGGCCAAGTGGTGTCTTTCCTTTTTTTTTCTTTTCAGCCTTCTCCTTTCCATCTGACACCAGGTCCTTCCACTCTCTCTACAGAATCATGGGGGGACGCTCGTACTTTATATTATTTGCTAAATGTGACCTATATTGGTCCCTCACATACTTTAGATAGGTACCAACTTTCTTTAGGACCTTGGTTCAGTTGAATTTTTTATCACCGAAGAGCACAACTAAACGGTTAATGAGCTCATCTTTTAAATCTTGATTTTGGGCATTCCACCGTGTACGTATGGTGGGCATAAAGAGCTCCAATGTAGTATCACTTAGATGTTTCTAAAAAACATCATTTCTTGCAAAATGATCATGGGATCATTAGTCTAAAAAGAGTGATCAATAAGTAAATTTCAATTGTATTATATATAATAATAATTAAATTTTTTATAGTACTTGAGACCTTCTCTAGCTTTATGGGAATGAACTCAGTCACCACAAATGTGACTGGTAATTTTCCCATATTAGTAATACAGAAAGATCCAGAAAATGCTTCTAAAACATCACCAGTACTAGTGGCCTCTACATCCCTAAGTACATGTCCTAGTGCATGTTCTGGCATGTGTTCGCTGCCAGAGGGTGCACTACCCGATGCCTGCATGGTATGTGTTGCCGACATATCAGTCAACAATATAGGCATGAATGATGGGGTCAGATGATGTGATGTATGCGTAGGAAGATCAGGATCAACACTTGTACCAACCCCTACTCCTTGGGCAACACTTGCAGTACCCTGATCATGGCCAGCAGCATCATGAGGACACAAATAATCTTGTAAAAAAAATACATATTTTAGTTCATGACCTAAAAAAGTACAAAATATAAAACCATGAATTAAACTATGTTATAATTAAAGATCTCATGACAGCTTACTTGCAAGTTTTGTGCTCTCTCAGTCAATATTTTAACTCTTTCTCTTATCTCATATGTTTGAGGCACTATGAATATCAACTGAAGGATTTCTTCATTGCATTTTTTTTGGGTCTTCCTCATCATATACATAGGGTTTGTGGAATATGTGATGTCATCATCGCATAATAGTGAATGCACCTCCCTATGGATTCTCTCCTCTACTAGTGTTGGTGCCTTTCCTCGATCAGCCAACTGCGACACGAATATTAAAAACATTATCAAAATTAACCCAATAAACTTATGAAAAAAACATAATAATAAATTTTTTTGCTCATATCTAATTTGTACAATTACAATGAGGTAAAATTGTCAGGTAGAAGCACCTAAAGATGCATCATGATCTGTGCTCTGGTGCAGAGCCTTCCTCGTACGATCAATGTCCCGCTATGACAAAAATTAAATATAAAAAAACATTACCGAAATGAAACCAATAGATTTACGAAAAAAAACATAATAATAAAATGGCATATTGGAGTCATTAATTGGAGGTTGGGTAAAATGGTATTTATACGTACTACCCCCATAGTAACTGTGTTTGTATCTAAGCGATTCAAATTGTAATTGATTAGCAACTCTTCCCCTGAAGTTATTGATTTTATCGCACATACGAATACATGGTTTCCCTCGTGCACCTCAAATATGCAATTGGGTTGTTTATTTGTTGACCCAGGTCGTGTACTATTTATAAACCCTGCAATATTCCCTGGTGCTTTTGGCCTTTCATCAATGTACATAACCACTCCTTTATTTTGATTCTTATCTTTTAGCTATATATAATTTGTTGACAGTGCATACCTACACATACTTCGTGTATATTGAACCAACTGTATATAATCTTTGTAACTGTAACAGGGTCCAACATACTCCATCAATTCAGTAACTTTTTTGTAACAAACCTTTATGTCCTCCAAGAAAAATAGGCCCAAACCATGTAATGATGATGGTGCTATGCGATATATCCTCTTGTTGACACAAAAATCAATGTTTATTGGAGGAAGTTCCTTGGGTACCCATTGTTTCTGTAGATGTTTGTACCTCAAGGGAACCTTGATGTTGCATATGCTCTCATCATCATAAGAACATGACCCCCCTTCAACAAGAAAAAATTCCATGCGTTTATGAAATTTTCTTCTAATCTTTTGACCTCTAGTTGATCTCCCTCTTTTAGACCTACTACATGTCTCACTTTCCTCTTCTCTTCTTGAATTTCCCTTGCTCGAGGAAGACAGATCTTACAAATACCTATTTGGTGGTACCTACACTCATAAGGATGTTGGATGAAGTTCTTTCATGGTGATGTGATTCCAATGTGACATTATGATTAATCTATCATTTCATTGCTAGAATTTGGTAGGTTATAAGGTAATCAAGTCTTGATAGATTGCAAGTTATTGTTACTACCATCCAGATGTATCCATCACAAATCAAATCTGCTTAAATTTTTAACTCCCAAACTTTGTAACAAGTGTTAAATATGACTATGGTCCACCAGTTACACAACCAAGGCCTCAAATGTATTCTCTAATTGTAATCAAAGGAATTTTTCTCTTCATTCAAATAAATAAACTTGAAGGGAAACACCACCAAGTGGTTTATTGGACACCTACATGACTAAAAATAGCATAAAATTTACATGTAATTTCCATATGTATAAGTGGTTAACGAGGAGGGAGTGTGTACTAGGCCTGGTTAAGTCATCATAAGTTTATGCTTTGGCAATAAAAAATGTTTAAGTCATCTTAAATCTTCCTATGTCTAATTGCTAGGAGACTTTTGGTATGTTTTAAGGTAGGATGAGTGGTTGCATCAATGTTCTAGTTCTCTATGACAAGGTTTCAACATCTTCAAATAGTGAAAGTTAGTGATCATAGTCATTTGAAACAACAAAATTTTGATTATGTATGATGGTAGGATTTGATAACTTAAAAGAATTGGCTACCCAACAAAATTAAATTTAAAAGAAACTTTTTCAGTTTAATGAGTTAGCACTTTATTTCATCTTTGCATATTGGTTTGATGCTTCAAATGATGCATTTCTTATCCCACTTCTATCATATTGTATTCCCATCCCATTGCAATTCTTGCAATTTTTGGAGGAGTTGATACCAAAATTTCATATCAAATACCACATTCTTGAAGTAATTTTTTGTGTTTTTATTGTTTTTTTGAAGTTCTTTTGTGTTGTATGGATCCGTACAAGCTTGAAATACTTTGAGATCATTGGTGTAGATAAATATATGTGTTCCCTTTCATTTGCATTTTTTTGAAGTGTTAAATCACTGTTTTGTGGGAGAAAACAATCAAATACAAGGACTGCCCTATTTTTCCTGTGTAAGGGTTTGAGGGCTAAATAGAAATGGCATCCACCAATCCACCTATTGTCTTGGAACTGTAACTCAGTGGATTGGTGTGAAACATGGTATGATATAGGTTCATTGCATTTAGGGGTATTTTAAAGCAAGAAACTTGGCATTGAATTGATGCCCTAGGGCTGACAGGGGCAATTTTCTTGTGAATTTGTGGTTGTTAAGTCCAGGTTTATCAATTTGATGAATATCTTGGTAGAGTCATGGTGGCACTATTTCATGGTCCAATCTCTACTTCGAAACAAAAATATCTCTAACAAATCTAAGAGCTATAATGGGATGGAATTAAAGGAACCTTCATATGAAGGATCTTCTAATGAAGGACCTTTGAATTAAGGTCTTCATTTGAAGGTCCTTCATGCAAAGGTTCCTTTTATAAAGCATTTTGGACATGAAATATTTAAAATAAAAAATACCTTCATTTGAAATTCTTGACATGGTATCATTTTTGAATGAAGATTCTTCATTCAAAGGTCATGACGACATCACCTTCAAATGAAGGTTGTTCATTCAACTAGTATTTTTTAATTTTTTAATTTTGGGATTATTTTTTTGCCTCATCCCACAAGTGGGACACACTATTGTTCAATCACTCATCAACAAAGAGATGAATGTGTGATAATAATTTAGGGTTAAAAATAAATCCATTTGAGCCTTTTATAAATGAAAGGACATTTGATACAACCATATGCCTTGTCAAAGTTTTAACTTAATAGTAAGGGCATCATGAGTAGTTTGTTTGACCCATTCAACAATCTCTGATGCAAGGATTGAATTTCTAGAATGTATCTACTATCAAGATTTTTATTTTTTTTACTTGTATGACTATATATCAAGCAATAGGTTTAATTGTGATGGCAATGATATTGACAAAGATTTTGTAATCTAGGTGTTGAGAAGCATAATTAATCACCATCCTAGGAAAGATTCTTCATTCTCACTTTTAGGTGTTAAAATTTAACAATACCTTGATTGATGAAAGAGGCCAAAGAGCCTTTCTCCATGGTATCCAAGTACACATAGCAACGGCCTTCTCTTATACGGTTGGACATGATTTAAAGAACTTAGCTATGAATTATTCATTTAACCTAAGGTTTTCTCATAATGCCATCATTGGAAAAGTATGATCAAATTATTCTATTATGAATAATTTGAGTTCTTCAAAGATTATATTCCTCTATTCATAATTTTTAAGGGTTTTGTGTGGAGGAGGTTATCACTACCAAGAAGGAAGGAGACCTTTCCTTGCATATGTTTGTGGTGGAGGTATTAAAGAAGAATTATATGCCTCTATTTCCATTCATTAGATCTAGCTTAGCCTAGCATATACTTGGGATCCTTTGCCCCTATAAACTTCCATTTGTTTGACTTTATGTTATGTAAGCGTAATTCCATGCTATGTTGAAATATAAGAGGCGGAGGAGGCCAAAAGGAAATAACCCCTTTTTAGTTGTACCTTCAATTTTTTTCTTATTGTTTTATGTTTTTAGCAACTTTGTGGACATAAGATTTGAGTTAGGTCATACAACTAAGAATAAAATGTTCCCACCAACATCCAAGATGTGGGTAGATTATGGGAGTATTTCCAAGACCTGAGGCTGGTCGATAAAAATGTGAAAGACTAAGCTATTTTTTTTTTTTGTCTTATCTTATACCATTTTATGAGAATGGGGGTGCCAATGTACGAGAAGATCTTTGGAAACTAGGCATGAAAATTGCAGGTTAAAGAGAAAGGGGGTTCCAAAATTACAGTACTCACTGTCCCTTGGATGTCGATTTTCCCTAAGTTCCCTCAACCTCGTCCTCAGTGCTGGTATTGACCTTGTTTTCACTCCTCCAAACTCTTCCTCGGTGCTCCAGTATTGACATTTCACTTCTCCAAATTGATGAGCTACAACCTAGTTTTTTTTTTAGAGTACATTAATTAAATTTAAAATTATGGAACCATTTAGCTAGGTTTTAATATTCTACAATATAGTTAAGTATATATTAGCTATATTCCACAATTCGTCCAATCAAAAAATTCCAGCTCAAGAACCTTTACAACTCATGTTTTTGGCCCCACCATCTCTTGTGTCATCAAAGAAATCCACGCGTCAACATTCCCTTGATATCGTGATCATTAACCATCTTGCAACTCTTGATCACTTGATAGCGCACAACCGTAGATCTTGATCTTTACCGAACTTGCTCGCTCAGATGGTTGACAACTTTGACCTTAAAAGTTGAGCACCTTTTCTGTTGAGATTAAAACATCTCCGCTGATTTTAAGTATGTGCATTTTAGATTCACTTTAGTATCTCACCATTTAATATATTAAGGTCAGCTTAATATATTAAAACATTCATAATTTTCTTTCGGCCTCTCCGAATGTGACAAATGACACCATCCTATGGTATCGCGATCAATATAATATTTTAGAAAAGGGCTTCACGACATCGCAGGGACCTATGAAAACCTGACGCGTAACACATCACTGGCACAACAAAGGGGACCCGCCTAGGATGACAACGATACCCATAAGTTGTTCATAAAGACATGACCACAGGGACATTAGAGCTAGGAAAAACTTAGGGAAAAGATAAAAGGCCGACCCGACATGAAAATAAAACCTAAGGATATAACAACCCTCAACCCATTTTCACTAAGGCCCAAAAAGTAACGACAAAACAAAATTGACATAAGACTTAGCACCAAAGTATTGCAAATGGAAAAACCCTAAAACCCCAAGCCATGAAAACCTGACATAGAGTAAGATTAACTGGATACAAACAAAATTATTTCACTAAGGAAAATAATTTTGTCAACGCTCACTTTGAAGTGCTATCACATTCTTTGTAGTTTTTACATTGGAATACAAATCATATTTAATTTCACACCAATATACTTCTTTCATAAAGATATTTGTTTGATTTTTCCTTGCTATTTTCATCTTAAAATATTAAAAAATGTATTCTATAATATAGAATTATTTTTAAATTGGGACAAAAAGTATTCTAAGAGATATATTTAATCATAAATTTTACCATCAAAAACCTTTACAATGATCACTTTATGCCTTTTAAAGGCCTTTACACCTCAACCACCTCTACAACTGACTTTTTAATCTTTTATGATCACATAAAACATAAAACACACTAATTTCAAGGTTGTTAACATCACTATTGAAATGTTTTAATTTTTTGACCTTTCAAATGTATTGAAACTCATAGGAGACCTCTAAGACCATGCTAGTGGCTTGATAATAGCCTTATTATTGACATGACACTAACCTTGTACCCTTTTAGATGTAAATTCTCCAATTTTCCTTAAAAAGGCTACAAAACTCTTTAGTGCACGACTCAAAATCATAGCTCAAAACTTCACCTAGAACATGACTAATGATCTTGAGTGACCTTATTCACAATAAAACATTCTTTAAATGCCTAAACCAACCTATTGACCTCCCTAATTATCATTACATGATTAAGCATAGAAGATGAGGTGTAGGTGCTCATGCACCACTACCCCATCCAAAATTTGCTCACATTACACAAAGTCACAATGTTCGTCCAAGATAAGCCAATAAAATCCTACCTTATGTGTCCTAATAATCAAATTGGAGATGATCCTAAAAATGACATTGTGAAGGGTGATTGGTCTAAAAAATATAAACAACTTTGCAATTATTTCACTACTATGATCAATGTGTCATCTTTCATGAAATTTCCCAAAATACTATTCATTATGATCATATGGAAATTTATAGGAGAGTTAAAATAGTTGTAACATCATGAATTAAAATTAAACATTAAAAAGTACATCATGAATTAATTATGTAATGGCATAAAAATTAAAAACATCATGAATTAATCATGTAACCAAATAAGTCAAATATAATTCTATCAAGAAATTAATATCAAATAGATAATGCAATTGCATAACTCATACATTTCAATGTCATTGATCTTCTTCTTCATCCAACTCTTTGTCTATATCATCTGATCCAGATTCGACATTGTAAGGATTGGTCATATCATCATCATCATCATTGATATCAGTTTTGATAATGTCATCATCCACATGGATATCATCTTCATGAACATTAACTCCTACATCATCATGATCTAGTTCCTCCTTTTCGACATCTTCGTCAAGCACATCATCAACTAACTGTTGATCCTGATCATCATCTACATCATCTTCTAGTTCTTTGGTATCTTCTTCTTCCACCACATTATACTTTACTGTCCTTCCTCTTGGATCATGTCTAACAACAAATGACCAACCCAGTTTAACTGGAACTTCTGAGTAAAATACCTGCTCACATTGGCTTGGAAGAACATAGGGATCATCTCCAGCTCACTCGATCGACCTTGTATTAACATGGTAAATCCATTATCATGTTCAATAATAGTTCTCTCCGAATCATTTTCATTCAATCATAGCCTATACATTAGGACGACGAACATAACTAATTTGGAGGACTTAAAGTCACACTTAAGTATATCATCCAAAATCCCATAATATCGATTTTCTGAGACTTTTGGATGTATGTTGCTTCTAGCTGAAACATTAGTCACCTAAAAGACTACAGTTATCCCAGAATCACAAGTTTTTTTCTTGTCATCCAACTTTTTGATTTGAAATTTACGATCATTGCACCACATAGCCTTGTGGTGTTTCACCTACAATATGTCAAACATGTAAAAATTATTGCAATATCGTCAGTTGATAAACATATTTATTCTTGGTTGAATGTATGCAAAGAAAAAAATCTCAACATATATACATCAATATAATTGAAAAATAATTAAATAATATGGGTGATTAATATATTTATATGTACCTGTTTATCTCTTAAAACATATGCTAAATCAATTTCCCTTGGTGTAGCATTGGAATCTCCATTACGATGAGCTTCTTTAACCAATGAAGCCACACCTTCCCATGTTAATGTGCGACTAAATTGTTGAAATCATTCAATCCATACAGCCATCCAATCAAGATTTTTTGCGATGTACAAATGTAGTGCATCCCACTCTCGACCAAATGTATCAAAAAAAATTGAAATTCACAAATGACGTATAATTAGTTAATTACCACGGTATACGACCTTAATTTATAATTGATTTATATTGAAGATTAATAATTAAATAAGTACAATATACATAAAAAATAGATATAAAATGTATTATAATTAATCTCCATGATCATCTTATAATTACCTCTCACTTTCCTCAATCTACCTTTCCCCATCAGGTACTCCCCTTCAAATTTGTTAATGGAGTTGGGATCCTAAATGCGATCTACGTGGATCTTTGCTGCAAACTTAGGAAGATATTCAGTAATGTACACCATGGTCTAGTATACCATATATCCCTCCACCATAGAACCCTCAAGATGTCTTCTTTGTCTAACCAAAGCATTCAAAAATTTCAAGTGCCTCTCAACCATCCACATTGACCTTGTGTGTACAGGTCCACACAATTCAATCTCCTCAACTTGGTGTTTGAGGTAGTATTCTTGTGCATTAAACAATGTCGAAGGTAGAGACTTTTGAATTTCACACATTAGATGGGGAATTTTTCTCTTCTAATAATTTATATCTTCTTTATGAATTCCTTTAGATGACAACCATCTACAATTGATTCAAAGCACAAATATATTAACGAGATTTAACAAAAATATACAATATATTACATAACAAATAAAATGTTGAGAAACAATGCCTCAATTACCAGCTTGAACCTCTTTAAAATAAAGGTCTTGGCGAAAAATGTCCACTACTGCCCTTTACCGCCATACCGCGGCGGTCTTCTATTTGTTCTGGCGGTACCGCGGTGAAAGGTCTGGTGGTTACCACCTTACCGCGCACAGTCTCTTTCCTCACTGCGGTGGCCACGGTATTTCTATCTCTGCGTTGTTTCTGGCTTTGGCAGTGTGGGTCTGGCGATTACCGCCCTACCACAGTCAGTCAATTGACTGACCGCGGTGGCCATGGTAAAGCCGCCTGCGGCTGGCCTGGTGGTTACCGCCATGCCGCAGCCAACCAAAGGGCTAACCGCGGTGGCTGCAGTAAAGTCGCCTGCAAATGGCCTGGCGGTTACCGCCATACTGCGGCCAGCCAAAGGGCTGACCGTGGTGACCATGGTAAAGCCGCCTGCGGTTGGCCTGGCGGTTACCGCCATACCATAGCCAGCCAAAGGGCTGACCACAGTGGCCGCAGTAAAGCCGCCTGTGGCTGGCCTGGCAGTTACCGCCATATCACGGCCAGCCAAAGGGCTGACTGCGGTGGCCGTGGTAAAGCCACCTGCGGCTGGCCTGGCAGTTACCGCCATACCACGGCTAGCCAAAGGGTTGACCACGGTGGCCATAGTAAAGCTACCTGCGACTGGCCTGGTGATTACCGCCATACCGCGGCCAGCCAAAGGGCTGACCATGGTGGCCATGGTAAAGCTGCCAACGGTCAGGCTGACAGTTACTACTCTACCGCAGGGTGGCCTCTCGGCCCCCGCGGTAGCATGGTAAGACCGTTAGCGGTCCCACTTACTGGATACCGCCATACCACAGGGTGAGCTCAAGAGGGTCGCGATAACGCGGTAAGAGCTCGGACGAGCTCGGTAGGCTTACCGCCTTACCGTGAGCTGGTCGGATGGGCTCGGTGGTAGCATGGTAAAGGTGGTGAGGAGCTCGGTCGAGCTTGGTGACCAATTTGATCGAGTTGGACTCGTGGTCAGAGGCCGACAATGAATACTAGGAGGACATGTGGCTCAGTGTCAGTCGATTATTGGCTAGAGGCCAATGTAGTAAATGCAACAAGTGCAAGTCTACTCAAGGTGGTGAAACAGGACTCGATTTGGGTAATGACAGTTATGGCCTGGGTGGCTCAATGCAAGAAGATCAACATGGGTAGATCATTGGTGCGATTTGATCAGAGATGATTGTACTTTGTGATCGGTGGTTGTCTGACAAAATTGAATGCAATGTATGACTTATGTAAGTCGAGTATGTGATTGCATGAAAAAAGAGAGTTTGAGCTGTATGTTATGAGAGAACATTGTAACAGTGAGAATTGGAGTGTACTGCTGTGAGCTGAACAAAGAAGTCTGTGATTTGTATGTAACTGCTTTGTTACTATAATACAAAATAGTCTTGACTTTGTGTGGTGGGTTTTTTACCTAAAAACGTTTTCCCATGTATATCTTGTGTCAACTGTGAATGCTCTCTTTGTGTAATATATATTTTTTACTTGCATGTATTCATCTTAAGAAGTTTTAGAAGCTATTGAAACCTATATTTTCTCTTCTCCTTTGTTGTATTAGTGTTGAGGGAATGTATTCTGCATTGTTGGGTCTGTAGATCCATGCATGTTTTCCCCTTCATAAAAAAATGGCAATTATAAGATCTATACAACAAATTGAACAAATATCGCTACTTACCTCATGTATTTTCCAAGATCATATATAACTTGCTTGACAATGTTGTCAAAGTTGTTTGGGAGAGATAGAGGTAGAACGTACTGCAACAATTATAAAATGATCTTTTCATTATTTTTCCAAAAGTAGTAAACATAATACATTGAAAAGTACATACAATATACAAATATATATAATATACCAGAATAATAACCTTAATGAATGTATGCCAATCATGCATTTTCATCCCTGACCCAAATTCACCTTTCTTTGTTATGATATTGTTTATGTTCGTAGAAAATCCTATGGGAAATCGAATTTTTCGTATGACTTCTTTTATAGCATTTCTTTGTTGCTTCGTTAATAACCAAGGAAGGGCACTTCTATTAATTCGGTCTCCATTGCTATTTAATTGAATGAAATTTTTCATTGCATGATTGGCTTCCTGAATGTCACTACAAATTTTGACAATTTTTTCTTTGTCATGCCTTCCATCCAATATTTTTCATAATGTTTCTGTTATATTCTTTCTGATATGCATTGTATCAAACAAATGCACAATTTGTAACTGTTCATAGTAGGGCAACCTACTAAATTGTTTGGGATAACTTTTTAGTCCTTGTGGAAGCTGACCATTAATGCTTTGACGACATTCATGAAGCATATAAGTTAAACAAATTAATAATGAAAATCATTGTCAATTACAACATGAGTAAACACAACACAATATAAAAATATAAATTCCAAACATATCATATATGATAGATAAACAATTTGATCCAATGTATAACCTTGACAATTAATTCTATTATATTCCAACTTTCATAGGTGAGGTGTCATTCTTTGTTGTTTTTATGTAGTCTCTTCTTTCCCATTGAAAAGATGTTTTTACTAGTTCGATACTTATGATTTCTATGGAGGAAGTGCCTATACTCATCAAACACTTGCTTTCCTAAACTTTTTAAATGACAAGATTTCATCTTTGGACCACAAATTGGACATGCAAATTTTCCCTTTGTTTGAAGACCTGCAAGATCATATATAATTGGATTAAATATGTCAATTTTTATAATTATATATAATGAATATATTATTTTAAAAACATGCATGATATCTACTTCATAAAATTAAATATTGTTAAATTGCAGTCAAACGTTATAACATACCACAAAAATGTGTTAGCCCTGGGGCATCATGAATTGTCCATACAAGCATTGCATGGAATTGAAATTGTCTTTGTCCTATTGGTCTAGATACGTCATACATAATGGCGTCATTCCATAAATTTAGTAACTCGTCGATAAGAGGCTTAATATATACATTTATATTTTTAACTTGGTACTTACCTAGTTGAATGAAGATAAACATTACATAATTATTATAACCATTTTACTACAATATATATAAATTAATGTACATGACAATTAAATGAAAAAAATATAAGTCATTATGCAAAAAATAAGACAAATGAGATGCTACTACGTTAAAGAAAATTGATGTAAACAAATACTTGCAACAATCATTGCCAACATTATGTGCTCCCTCTTTATTGACATCCATGGAGGAATGTTATTGTTGATAACAAAAATAGGGCACACCGAGTAAATAGATCTCAGCTCTCCAAATGGATTGACACCGTCCATTACCAATGAAATCTTGAAATTGTGAGGTTCTTCTTAAAAGTGTGGCCATTTTTCCTCCATGTCCCTAAATGCAGAACCATCCTCAAGCATTTGAAGAATTTCATCTCCACTTCTATTTCATGCATCATAATCCATAAATTGTGCTAAGCTTTCACACCTAAATAATCATTGCATACTTGGAATAATGGGAATATAATGAAGAATCTTGCAAAGCACCTTTTTTGTTAGTTGATCTGTTCAATATCTACTGATATGACATTCAGGGCATTTCATTGAAAATTCATGTTGTTTATGATATATAATATGATCATTGGGACATGCATCTATTTCTTGATCTACTCCATTCCAATATCTTTCATAATGCTAGATAAATCTTGGTATGAATGAGGTAAAATAGTTGATGGTAGTAACAAAAAATCACTAATCAATCTACAACAATTTTTTTTTGTTAATGTAAAGAATATTAATGGTACATATTTCATCCTTTATTTACTAGTGATGAACTAACAACAATTAAAATAGATGAAAAAAGATGACATGTATGACATACCTTAACATCCGTGAGATTACTATGTTGGATAAACCATTCATAACCTTCAAGTTCACCAACAACAATACAATAAAGAGAAGAGTTGTTTGGGAGCCTTCATAAAGGGGCTCATATGCCTTCTCAAGTATAGGTAAATCATGAACATCATCAAAGTCATCTCGATCATCATGATTAGTTGTGCCACTAAATGTGTCATGGATCAATGTATTTGTACCATCATCTACAACTATGTTTTCTAGCGCATGATCATCTTCAACTATGTTTTCTGGTGCATGATCATCTTCTTCCATAGGATCATCAACTTCATCTTCGCTTTTCACAGCTCCATGTTCCTCCACTTGCAAAACCACATTCTCCGGGCCATGATAATCCATATCATGTGCCCTAGGGTGCCCCATCTTTATAATAATGATAGAAACAAATGAACCATGATCATGATCAAGTGATTATATATATATATATATATATATATATATATATATATATATATATATATATAATGTTAAAACGATATAAGGGCATGTGCAGGATCATTATGGGCCAAAAAGTGGCGATATGTAAGTGATATGATGGCCCACGTGGCTGACGACTTTTTTTTAACCCAAAATTGATGAAACAAAAAAGGTTTATAAAGGAGATTATCAACTTTCCACCAATATAAATTATTCTTTACTTTGAATTTAATAAATTATTATTATTTATTTTCTATTTGAATTACGACTAAAGTCCTGATTGATAGGTTGATTGAAAAATATTTATAGCTTTCAAACGGTATCACATTTTTTGAATCTGAAACATGTGTCACATTCTATGCTTCACATACTATAGGATTAAAAATAATAATAATAATTTCATGAAGTTTTGACCAAGTTAAGGTGGTTAGACATATGAGTTTTTATATTTTTCAAAAGTTGTAATAAAAAAATAATAACTAATTATTTAATTAGAAAAAAATTACCAAAAAATATGCATCACATCAATACACGATTCCTCTACTTATATCTAAAATATTATTAAAAAATATTGTCATTTTATTTTGGTTAGGGTGGTCAGACAGACACCTACTTCTTCTTTTTTCCCTAAAAGTTAAGTACTACTACATTGAAATTTCAAATTTTCACCAAATATATTTTATTTAAAAATAAATAAACCTAATAGTTCAAAAACTACATTAAATTTTCTACAAATTCTATTCTTACATATTTTTGCAATAATATAGATAACTTGTTCAATTTTTTACGTCAAGTTGCCTAACTCTGATTTTTTTAATTTTCATCGCCACTTAAGGGCCTATTTTTTCCATGATGATCTTGCACATACCCATAAAAATTTACAAATTCAATCAATATAAACACATATAATGAAAAACTTACCAATGGACGATAATCATGCCCCCCTTCAATGTGACCATGCTACCTACAATTTTTCTCAGTTGTTGTGATTAAAAGTCTTCTCGTCTTTAAGCCCTTGCAATTATTGCAAGGACAATAACATTACCCATCACCCTTTCTTTTCAATCTAGCCCACAATTTAGCAACTATCTCTTCATTTTGTTCTGGACTAATATTATTTGACATGATTTTTCTTTACCAAGCTTGAATATTTAGATCTTCAAAAAATATCAAACTCACACTCCAATAATTTTTAATCATAGATAGGTAAAAAAATCTAATAATTCTGATATTTTATACCAAAAAAATTCGGCATGCAACCACCCCTACAAAAGAGAAGATAGTTTGAAGTTAATGACCCCAAAAAATACTTTAAAATGCTAATTCCAGAAATTATTAAATTCTGATTTTACTATGATTTCTAACCGTTAGACTCCTAAAATTAGGATATTGAACTTGCACAACAAAATCTAGAAATTAAATTCTGAAAATGCACGAGTCTAAAAATAAAATCTGATGAGATGTTTCTTTGAAATATGATTTTCAAACCTAGAAGTACAAATCTGACTTCACAAATGAATTTTGGAAATAAAATAGTATGGCATAATAAAGATTTTCATTTGAAGTGGACCACCCTATTATATGCCTTGATAAAGTTAAAAGATCTATGAATTTTATCTACAATATAGCCTGCATAGTCATCAATCTTATTCACATCCCTGCTTTGGATATCAATAGGAAACACCATTAGACGACATCCTTGAAAGTTCAATCCATTAAGGGAATAATGAAAGGGTCTTCCTTAATGATTACATTCATCTGACAAAAAATAGTGTATGGATGAATAAGGATGATATCATTTTGAAAGGCTAAAATGATTGTTGAGACCGATCCTAACATATTTATGTTGAATACAATACATACAAACAATCTTGTATAGACCTTCACTTTCACACTCTCAAAAAAATTGTTTTGTAAGGACAACACTTCATTTGCCTAGTTTTGTAGGTTAAGCTAAATCTTGTTCTCACAAGCAACTTCAAATGTCTCGTACACTTCCATCTACTTATGAAGCAAGCCTCTATCTAAATTGACTTCACCATTACAATAGTGCTTCAAAATATCATAGGGCCATTCTCATGTTTTATATGTCAAATCTATTGCCATTTGTATTGAATTTTCTTCCATCTATGTAATTCATGTCTTTGGTCATAATGTTTATTCCAGAATCCATATACAACTTCCTCCTTTCTATTGACATAGAATCAGTATGAAATACTATCTTGAATTTTAAGCTAAATATTAAAAATTGGTTAGAGCTTATACTATGCAAAGGAGAATGAGAATAAACCGTAACCTTATCAGGAATTGAAATAGATAAGTGGTCACTCTATTCCACACATATTCACATAGACAATGAACATGATATTTGGGGTTCCTACTCTTACTTTTTTTCTGTTTATTTATATAATAATAAGGTTACACTACAATATTTTTGTTCTCTTTTTATCTACTCTAACTCCTATTTCCTCTGATACATTCGATCATACTAGTATTGTGCTTCCTATAAGAACATTATATCATGGTTGAATGAAAACAATGTTCAATGCCATGAGGCCCAAACGATATTCATGCATTGTTCTTGAAATGTCATCAAACTGAGTCTAGTCATTGTTATATAGTATCAAAGTTTCATTGATACTATTGGTCAATATGATTTCCCATGTGAATTGATTAAAGATTGATAACTATATATTCATAGATTCTAATGAATATGTTTGATAGTGTATTGGCCAGTTTACTATCCAATGCTATTTGCAAAATAAAATATAGTAAAATATAAAACAATGATCTTTTCTATCTACTCCACTGTAAATAATAAAGACTGTAGAAATTTTCTTCCAATTTGAGTGTTGGAAGTCTTTATTATTTACAGTGGAGTAGATAGAAAAGATCAATGTTTTATATTTTAATATATTTTATTTTTCATTGTATTTGATCAACAAATATAGTTTGATGATGATTCTTTGACTAGTGCTACAATATTAGTATCTTAGGGTATTATATATGCAGATATAAACTACATTCGTATGATGCTTGATGTTATACCCATGTCCACTAGTTATCACACTAATTTTTATTATTATGTATATGCAATATAGGGATACTATAGAGGTAAGGAGCAATGAGCAAAGAGAAAAGATTTAAGGAAATGGACTTCAAAGAAAGGCATGAAACTTTACTATAGATTCCCAAAAGGAGATCACAGTCACAAATATTCAAATAAATAATGATTATTCCATGTCATAACCATGAAGGGGGCATTGAAATTAATAATAACAGTGATAGGGTAGTATGATGAACTTTAAAAGATACATACAAAAAACTAACTAAGCAATCAAGAGGGCTTTTAAAACATCATAAATCTTGTCAAGGGTTCATTTTCTTCATATTAGTATGGTAAACTAATAAACATTTCCATCTCACAAAGTTTCAAAAGAGGACAACCTACAAGTGTATTAAGGAGTGCATAGAAAATATCTCAAGGAGCTACCACAATTAATTTCTTCAAGTGTTATGCAAGTCCATTGAATTCAAATGAATAAACTCACACATAAGCTAAAAGACAAAGGATAGTCAATTTGCTAGAGGGAAATTATCACAAAGGATATGGGATCACTTTCAACAAACATGATGATGTTTCTAAAGGATCTCCCATTATGTCTATTAAAGACTTACAAAGATATGATAGTCATAACATGTCATTGTCAAAAAGTAGCAGAGGTTTTGAATGATCTTGCATAATAGGAAGGAGAGGACAAAATTTACACTAAAGGAGTTTATATAGTCCATAGAAGAAGGGCATATGATTTCCATGAGAAAATATTGAAATAAGTTGCATACTTTACAATGAAAACCATGAAAAAAAAATCCTATGATGCACTTTTACGTTTTTTGCTTCATTTTTCCTAATAAGGTCAAATACTTTCTTTTAGTGTCTAAATCTACCAGATAGAGATTAAATATGTTCGCTCTCAAATAAAGTTGAATTATATAAACAATAGTCAGATGCCTCCCTTAACATAAAGGAAAATCTAAAGTACTAAGGAATTTTATATCCTTTATAAGAGATTGATTTTAACTAGTTAAAAACTTGAGAGGGTAATACATAGGTTGCAAGGAAAGTTAAAAAATTATCATAAGTAGCACAATCCAAAAGGAAAAAATTAAGCATGGAAAAACATGAGTAGGTTGACCAGCTTCACTAAAAGCACAGGTTATTTTTTATAACATCTTACCTGGATATTACTTGATAAGGTAAGGAATTCTCTTTTCGACTCAGCTTCATATGGTGGCATATCTACACACAAATCACCAAATTGTCAAATAACTAAATAAATTGTATTACTTAATAAATTTGTTACAACATGCCATTCATGTCAAAACAACTCTTCTTACCACAAAAATTTTGGTTTCCAATTTGACAGGTTCATCTTTTGATTCCTGTATCAACTTCTGAAGGAAGTTGGTAGCTTATACTTCTACATGAGGAGACAATTTCATCTTGTAAATTGTTCCAAAGTACAAAACAAATAGAAATCATATAATCTGCATGATAGTTATAGCTTGCTAGATGTTTGGCAGCATCTAAAATTTTTAAGTGAACTGAGAAAAATAGAGAGGCTTTGACCTTCATTTTTTCATTTTTTAGTTTGTTTCTCTAAATATCTCTCAATATTTAGAAATTGGTTGCTTTCTTTCTTTCTTGTTCAAATAAAAAATAGATACATTTGTATAGAGTCAAGATGAATTCAAGAACTTCAGGTAACAAATATACCATAACTACTTTTATAAGACACTGGCATCTAAGGTCTAAAATCTATTCCTAAAACTTGGCAAAGGTAAAAATACATCTTTATGAAATAGTCTTCAAAAATATCATAGCTAAATGGCTCTAACTATCCACTATCAAAAATTCCCAATTCTTTGTTCAACCCTCTAGGCTTGAATCTTGACAGCTATTTCACTCTGTAGCTATCCCTATTCCTTTGATATTATCTAGTTATGGCTCCCAAATCTACTGAAAATTGATCATTAGGGTTAAAATTGAAACCTTGCAAATATAATCTTTGTCCAAATCCATCAAGAATTTTCCATCAGTTATCAACAATTCCCTTATAAAGAATTTGTGAAGTCAGGTCTAAAATCTGGAAATGAAATTCTAAAAATGCACAAGACTAAAAATGAAATTTGATGAGATGTTGCTTTAAAATATGATTTTCAAACCTGGAAGTACAAATCTAACTTCACAAATGAATTCTAGAAAAAGACAATGACTACCCTCAACCTGGCGATATCTTCTTGAGTTTTTTCTAATTTTTCCCAAGAAAATTGTTGAGCAAAACACTGTCACAATAAATAGTCGAGCTCAATTTTATTTATGTCGGCCACAATTTAAATTTGCAAGTCCGTCGAAATTTTGGCCAAAAATCTTCATCGAAACTTCGACGCAAAATAAGGTTCGTCAAAATTTCGATGAACGTCAGGGATAAAATTTTAAAAAATGAAAATTTAACATTGAATATCACAAGTACTCAATGATACATCTGATTATACAATTTTCATCGAAAATTTTCATCGAATTTTGAAATCAAATGAGTTAGTGTCATAATGTACCTAGATGAACCTAGGTCTTTCATCTCAAACTGTATTGACAGCTATAACTTCAAATCTAAAATCATACTTTTACCATTCCCAATAAACAACATACATCTACATATAATAAAATAATGAGAATGCGACCATTATCATATTTAAAATATACACAATGGTCAGATTTAGATCTCTAAAATCCCACTAAGAACACATAGGTATCAAACTTTTGGTACCACATTCTAGTAGATTGTTTCAAACCATAAAGAGACTTCTTCAGTTTGTAAACCAAATTTTTTTTACCTTCTACAATGAAATGCTCAGGTCGTGACATGTAAATTTCTTCCTCCAAATAATAATGAAAGAACATTGTCTTCACCTCCATTTGTTCCACTTCTAAGTCATGTTGTTGCAAGTGATAAAAAGAGTTGATAGATGTTTGCTTCACAACAAGAGAGAATATCTCCCCATAATCAATTCCCTCTACCTAAGAAAACCCCTTAACGACCAACTATGCCTTATACTTCTCAACACTACCATTAGGACCACACTTCTTCTTGAAAACCCTTTCACAACCAACATGTTTACATCCACCAAGTAAAGATACTATATCCCAAGTCTTATTTTTCTTTAATGCAGTCATCTCCTCATCCATGGCTTGCCTCTAGTAATCTACATCATTCATACCCATAGCCTCTCTAACAATCCTAGGATCATTTGTGCTAGTAATCAAAGAAAAAATGCAACTAGAATCCAATAATTAATAACCAAAACTTTTTGGTTTCTTCCTAACTTGTGTAGACCTCCTCAAAGGTTGAGGTTAAGGTTCTTCTTCTGCATAAATTTTAGAGCTGCTTGAGTTGTGATCATCATTAGGTCCAACAAGAGTGTGTAGTCCATCATTCTTTGTAGTAGGTGGAATCTGAACTACCTCCTTTTGTTTCTCCTCTTTATTTGGTTGTAGCTCAACAATGGAAGGTTTCATCTCTCTGAAAAATCACACTTTTTCTATAAAGATACTTCTAAGCTTCTAGATCCCATAGCTTGTACCCTTTCACACCGAAACCATAGCTAATAAAGATACACTTAATAGCCTTGTTCTCCAACTTTGACCTCTTCTCAATCAAAACATGAGCATAAGCTTCAAAACCAAATACTCTGAGATTTATCATCGAGGCATTTTTACCAAACCACACCTCCATGGGTGTTTTTCCAACAAGCATTGATGTAGGATATCTATCAATCAAATAACATGTAGTGGCTACCGCTTCAACCCAAAACTTCTGCTCAACTAGACTAGCACCACTCAACATATTCCTAGCCCTCTCCAAAAATTTTATGTTCATCCTCTTTACAACTCCATTTTTCTATGGGGTGTAGGGAATTTTCTTATTTCTCTCAATCTTGAGCTCTTTAGAGAACTTTTCAAACTCTGTGGAAAAAAAATCACCACCATTATCAGTCCTCAAACACTTAATCTTTCTACTAGTCTGATTTTCTACCAAGGCCTTAAACTCCTTAAACTGACTACAGACTTCAACTTTACTTCTGAGAAAATAAATGAATGTCCTTCTACTATAATCATCTATGAAAGAAACAAAACATACAGATTTTGATAATGAAGGAACATTCACATGACCAATAACATCTGAATGAACATAGTCCAAAACCCTACAAGACTTTTGAGAACTAGAGTAAAAAGAAACACAATGTTTTTTCCATATACATAATGTTTGCAAAAGTTGAACTCGATATTACAATCATCAAGGCCTTCAACAAGGCTCTTAATTTTGAAGATCTTAAGACCCTTCTCACCAATGTGACCAAGTCATTGGTGCCATAACAATGTCCTCTTTGTAGGAAGCTTCATTTCTATGGAATGAGCACCCTTAGGTACCCAAAATTCACGACCATCAAATGTAGCCACAACATACTTCTCTACACAATCTGATGGTGAGGATGAATAATCCAAAGGTTTCTTCTTTGGTACATCAAAATAACTATTTCACTCTACAATGCATGCATCAAGTTGAAACAGAGTGCCAATCCAAACTCCCTTAGCTAACACCATATCTCCTCTTGTCATCTTGCATTCTCCATTAGAGAAAAAAAATTGCACTCCTAAATCATTCAGTTTACTTTGAGAACAATCTTTAGGTGAGAGTCATCACTCAGGTACACCTCTCCATCATCACACTCTTGATACTTTGAGAACCAACATCTATAAGAAGTCATGTGAAAGGATGCACATGAATCTATTAAACAAACATCTTTTGATGAATGGGTTGCCAAGGATGCAATAAATGCTTCTCCATCATCTTGGGATGATTTCTCAGATTCAGAATCAGAGAAAGACTTATTTTTCTTCTTCTCCTCCTTCATGCAATCTTTTCAAATGTCACCAAATTCACCACAGTTCCAACATTTTACCTTGGAATTATTACCAAGAGACTTAGATCTCCCTAGAGACTTTGACTTGGATTTATTGTCTTTCTTTTTGCCTCTCTCCTTTGGTCTACCACGAAAAAATAAGGGCCTCCTTGGCCATCTCAAAAGACTTTCTTCACATCTCTTCAGATAATAATGAGGAAAACACCTCATCAATCTTGAAGGTGGAAGTAGTGCTTCCAATAGCCATCACTAGGTGATCCCAAGGGTCTGTAAATGAACACAAAAGGAGCATGCAATGGTCTTGTTCATCAATCTTCTCTCCAATGAAAACCAGTTGAACAACCAACATGTTAAAAGAGTTCATGTGGTCTACAACGTATCCTCCATCTTCCATATTTAGATAATACATCTTCTTTACTAGGAAATGCTTGTTTACCAGAGATTTAGCTTGATAGACATCACCAAGCTTCTTCCATAAAGAAGCATAATTTTTATCTTCATGGAAATTTAGGATAATGGAATCAACCAAAAAGAGTCTAATAAGACCCTTGGATTTCTAATCCATGAGATCCCAATCTTCTTGTTTCATGCCAAATGGTATAGTTCTAGAAACAACAAGCCATAGATCATGATCCACGAGCATGCCTTCCATTTTAAGCTTCCAAAGTTCAAAATTACCACCATTAAACTTCTCCATCTCAATCCTCCCAAATGTTCTTGTCATCCCTTTCCTACAACAAGGTGATGAAATACACTTTTGCAAAACTCCCACTAAAATAAATATTAGCTCAAAAAACCCTTCTAACCCAACAAAGGAATCAAGGCTAGTCAAGCTCTGATACCAACTTAAAGGAAGCTAGGTGAGTGGAAACAACTTCCTACACTAATCTAAGTAGGGGAGTGTTACATTTTTTTTCCTTTTTAACACCTTATATAGTTACATTAGAGAAACACATAGGAATAATGTAATAGAACAACAACAACACATAAAATAGTGACACCAAATATATGTGGGGCAAACCCTTTCAAGTAAAAAATCCCACCCTCTAAAAGAACAATAATTCTTTATTATATCAAATAGTGAATACAATGTATCTCCAAGTACAAAGCTTCTTTTACAAGTTCTTCAAAACAAACACCTTTTTTGGAGTGATATTGGTAGAACTTTATTACTTGCAAATAAACTATCTATTGAAGAAAATAAACTATCTATTCTTCAATGCAAGGCACTCAATATATATAAAGAAACAAGCTTGAAGAAGCATCTAGAAAGAGAGGGGAATCCAAATCTACATGGCACAATATCCCACGCCATAGACATGCATTTGGACACATGTACAACATTCCCTTACACCCTTTACAAGTGTCATTACATGCAATATTCTTTCTCCAAGCTTGGGTGCCGAGAATATACTAAAAATAGACTATGATAGATTCATTACACATCTTAAAACTATCATAGAATCTATCATAACTGACAACACTTACAGTTGTAAGAGAATCTGCCATAACTGACCAAGAATACCTAAGTCTCTTATAGCCTGTCATAACCCAACTTGGGTGCCAACTTTTTCCATGCAACCAGATGCCTTATGACATGTTATAGAATCTATCATAGGTAAAAGATTCCAAATTGGGATGCCTATATCCACTTGGGATGATTATGTGTCATCCAATCACCTGTAATGGGGATACCACCCAACCAATGGGTCCCAATTTATGACATGACTCTATATGCAATTAAATAATACAAATAAATACAATAATATATAATTAGATTAATATTAGGAATCTAAGGTTGAGACACCTTAATCCAAACAAAAAGTACAATGGCTCAGATGATCCTACATTTTAGAATGCAACTACTCTCTCAATGCTTAAAATAGAGATAATAATTTTATCCATGAATTTTAGTCATGAGATGCTTCATAATTTTTTTAAGCTAGAATATTCTTGATACAATTGAAATAATAAATTTATAGCCTATTTGCATTCTCACATCTTACCATTTAATATCCTCTAAATATTTAATATTTCATTCATATTTCTTTAGAGAATTTGGATGGTTACTTAAGCATGACACAAAGTTTTGTAGGCCACGTAGGTCAAAATTATTGGAGTACTTATACAAAATTAAATATTAACATTTATCGTTCATGTGGTATCATCCCTAATACGTTATTATAGGACACATAAAATTAAATTAACGATGTGAAAATTTTCACCTCAATAGGAATATCCCCATATATTTTATTTTGTGAAACATCCAATGATTAAATAGTACTGTCATCTTTCCAATAGTTTTAGGGATCTCATTCTTAAAACGATTTCTTAAAATTCATTTATAATATTCAACTATGTGAAGGATACAATGTTCCCATGAGTGTCACCTAATAGACTATTATTGGAGAGGATACAATATTTTACTTATTTTGAAGCTCTCACAAAATACACATATTTTCCTTTATTCTTAAATATTATTTCATCCATATATATTTTTTACTATTTAAGTAGTAATAATAATCTACATGTTCAAGGATTTCTATTTTTTCATGTTGATCTATCATTGTAGTGAACCTCATAAAGCCATTTGGAATAATTCTTAAATAAATGTCGTTTGACATATACACAAAATTTTAAAAAATTGGACTTCCATTAATTGGAGTGGTTGTTTACTCTTAAAATAAGTATTTTTCAGTTTTATAATTTAGAGAATATGCAATATTTTTAACCCAATTTACAATTCTTCATTGCAAACAATTTTTCTCACTTTAAGGATTTTCAAAGTCCTGCATTTACTAAGTGTTTTAATGGGATATGCTCTTCAAGCACATTGTCTACATGGTTCAATGTCTCACTAGAATCTATCCATGTGTAGAAAGGTTGCCATAGAGTATGTTCTAGTGCTATGTAGATAATTATTGTAGTGTTTCCCCTTTCCTGAAGAAGATGAAATTATAAAAGCCTAAAGGGGAAGATATGGATTACTATCCACTACTTTGAACATTCTAAAATTTGGGATGGTGAAATTTGGGAACGTAGGAATTCAACAAGATGGAATATAAGAATTTATTATTTCAATACATCCATAGTTCTATAATTGTGAAGAAGAGAAGACATGTATACAAGAAATTTTTGTTCTATGATTTCTTTGTCAATAAAATTTTAAATCATTAGTAAATTGTTGTAGCATACACTCCAATACAAATAAATTTAATAGTTTACTATGTAGAAGTATGATAGGTATCATATAAATTTCATTTCTTCATCAAAGGTGAGTGTTTGAGTTAATGACCATCCATACAATAATTTGCAAGAGAGTTACTAGTATTAGCTTTAGTTTGATGGTTAGGTGGTTGTGCTAGCTTCAATTTGATAGTTAGGAAACTTAACCAGATCTAGAGTCAACTGTTGGAATCTATTGGTTCTCTTAGAGGTTAAATTGAATGTAATCTTATATATATATAATTTTCTTCATTTATGTATTTTATGCATCTCTCATTATTTTAACAAAGAATTGGAATATTTGTTGGATATGTGTTGTATAATTTGGATGATGTACACCCTACCATATTTAGTGTGACCCAAGGCTTTGCTTCAATTATGGAATGTGACAATCATTTTGAAACTCTATGGGATACTATAAGTGGTTTGTTGGATCATTACTTATACCCATTGTTTTGTAATATCGTTTAGAAAATTTTCATATAAAATACTTACACATAAATTATGGATAACCGCAAGCAAGAAATGTCTAATTTTATCATGACTAGTTGAGCTAATAGAGTATATGGGTGTTGTTTTTGATGGTTTAAATCAGAAAGGTGCCCTAGGGTAAATAATTATGCTATATTGTAAATGTGTCATTTTTATATTGAATTTAAGTTATATTATATTATCCTTTTTATGCATTTATTCGTTAATCTTATTTAATAATATAGATCAATTGAGTTTGATCAATTCTCACTTTTATAAATTTTTAACATTAATATTTAGGAGAAAGTAGAAAAATGAAACAAGAAGGTATTATTACATACAAATTATCAAAAAATAAATATCGACTAACTTTATCCTAGATCCAATTTCACCACTAGATAATGACACTACAAGAAAGGATATATGATCAACATAAATCCAAATCTAATCCCTGGACATGAAATTGTTACTAAACCTCAAATTACAAAGCACAAGTACTTGAACAACTCTGAACTAAAATTTAGAAAATTTTACACACAACATGAATCATAATTTTTTGTTGTACATTACATAAAAAGTATAACCCCATGTAGTTTACACTCTACAACTTGAAAATATGACAATAAATGTCAAGAATTAGCATAATAATCAAAAGTAGAATGCAAATGATCCTACATTGTAGATTACAACTTCTCTCTCAATGATTGAAATAGAGAAATAATAATGGTATCCATATATTTGAAGCATGTGACACTCCATATTTTGTTGAGCCACAACATCCCCATTACAATTGAAAAGATAATTATATATCTAGTGGCCATTCCCATTTCCCACCATATATCATCCTCTGAATCTCTATTAGTTTCTTCATGTGCCATTGGAAAATTAGGATGACTACTAGAGCATGATGTATAGATTTGTAGTCCACATAGGCCTGGATTGTTGGAGAAGTACTTAGAATCAAATGTCATCATTTTTCCTCCTTGTGGTATCATACCTAATAGGTTATTATAGGACACATCAAAGTAACTTAAGGATGTGAGAAGTTGTAGCTCATTAGGAATAGGCCCAAATAGAGTATTTTGTGAAAGATCAAGTGATTGCAACATTGTCATCTCTCCAATAGATTTAGGAATCTCGTTGTTGAAATAATTTCTTGAAATGTTGAGAATAATCAAACCTTTGAGGGATCCAATACTCCGGGGGATGTTACCTGACAAACTATTGTTGGAGAGGTCAAGAAATTTTAATAATCTCAAATTTTTCATAAACTCCATATCTTGTCCTTTATTCTTAATTGTCATTTCATCTATATAGAATTCGTTATCTGTTGGAAGTCCTTGTTCAAATATTTTTGTGTTTTCTGATTCATTTTCCATTATAGGAAACTTCATGAGGTTGTCTAGAATAACCCCTGAAAAATTATTGCTTGACATATCCAAAATTTGAAGATTTTGCAATTTTGTTAATTGCAATGGGATTTTACCCTTGAAATTATTATTTTTTATTATTAAAATTTGGAGGCTATGCAATCCTCCAAAATTCTCAATACTCCCTTGTAAATTAGTATTTCTCAAATCAAGGATTTTTAGAGAGCTATATTTTCCAAGTGATGGGGTAATATGCCCTTTAAGTGCATTATCTCCTAATTTTAATATTTCAAGAGAATCCATTCTCTCACATATATTTGAAATCATCCCTGTAAAGTTATTTTTCTCTAAGTTTAAAACAGATAACCTAGAGTAATGTTTATGACATTGGAGAATTCCACCACTCAGCTTATTATTTGACAAGTCTAAAATTTCCAAATATGATTTAAAAATTAAATTTGAAATAGAGCCCCTTAAATTGTTTCTAGCCAATGAAAGAATCCGAAGGTATGTGAATTCCCAAAGCCAATTCAGAATAGAACCACTAAGAAAGTTGTTCGAAAAATCTAAATACTCAATGAAATATTGAGTTGAAAGAAATGCAGGAATTTTTTTCCAATATTACATTTACTTAAACCTAAGTACTAACATTGGAAATTAGGAATGGTTGAAGTGCTGAATTTTACAATCAACGTATTGCTTGACAGATCCAAATATTGGAGCTTGGGGAAATTATTTAAAATAAAAAATGAGAAAGTTCCATTCAAACTATTGTTTCCTAAATAAAGACTAGATAGCGCTGAGAGATTACCTAGAGTAGATGGAATGTTGCCATTTAATTTGTTTGATTTGAGATTAAGATACTCCAGCACTGAGAGGCCACCTAAAGAGGAGGGAAGGCAACCTTCCAAATTTTTGTAAGAAAGACGAAGAGATGACAAAGGGAGATCTCCAAGAAAGGAAGGAATGCTACCTCTTAATAAATTTGTTGAAAGCTCCAACACTTGAAGTCGTGAGAGATTTACAAAGGAGGAGGAATTTCTCCTGACAGTCCACAATTATCCATGTAAAGTGTGGTCAAATTGGTGAGAGAAGAAATATTCACCCCCCAACTATCTCCTACCATAGTGAGATTATTTTCACTGAGGTCCAAGTGCTCCAATTGTTGCAGTTTAGTCAATTCTCTTGGAATTCGGCCAACAAATCCACATCCATGCAAACTCAAATACTTCAATCTCCTCAGATCTCCAGCTTGTGGAGGGATGTAAAGAGAGGTGAAGTAATTCCTGCTTAGGTCCAATTTCTCCAAACGCAGCAGTTGAAATAGTCCCCCTCAAATTTCACTCCATTGAAAGCTATGGAGATCCAAGGTGAGCACATGGGCAGTGTGTGGGTCTCATCCCACTCCTTCCCAAGCGCAGCAGTTGAACCCTCTCCACGATTCTAGTTGGCTATAAGAAACAAAACCAATGGTGTATGCAAGATATCTCCCAAGTCTTCAAAGGAATATGTAGGAAGAAAGTGCAAGATGTATGAAGTCTCTGAACTTGGCTCAAGCATCCCTATGTCGATGTTGAAAGTAGTCGCAATCAAATTAGACATTCTAGGCCACACTGTTGAAGATGAAAAATCAGAATCTCTTAGAGATTGATGTAGAGCATAAGCCAAAGACTCAAGTATCTTCTCTAAAGATGTCTTCTCCAAATGTTGATCTAAAGCATCCACACTCATGTCAAACTAAAATGAATGACCATGAATGAGAGTGTCAAAGTGGTCCCTCACAACAACTAAAGAATAATCAACTTCATCAAAGAGAAGATGAATACACTCAATAGTGTCTCCCAAATTTACAATATGTACCTCCATAAATAAGTCTAAAATTTATGTGAAGAGATCATCCCACAAAGCTAAATCAGGAAGATTATGGATTCCCTGCTATACGAAGTCATTAGCAAATTTCGAAGAAGAAACACTAAACTCTAAAGTCGAAACAGTAGATGCAAGCAAAATAGAGTGGTCCTCAAAGAGAAGATGTATGTCCTCAATAGTTTCATATAGATCCAAAATGAAGGACTCTACAAACAAACAAGAGATGACTAGTAGAAATTGGTCCCAATGAACTAAATCTAGAAGACATAACTGATCTTGCTGCAATGAATCACTGGAGGATCTCAAAGAAGCATCTCTGGAATATGAAACTGCAACAGGTGATGGTGATGTGATCTCAACATGAGGATGAGAAGCAAGAGAAGTCTCTATGTCGTCTAAATGTTCAAGACATGCATAATACTCAGGTAAATATAAAATATCATCATCAAAGGGTATATTATCTACATCATCAAGTGGAATGAGGCAATCTGTAGCAGGATCATCTAGGAATGTAGAAACATTAGGGCCTTCAAACATATCCCAAATCTTGGTCCAAAGTGTGTGGGGACAATCAATGTCCGCTATAACCATCATAGTGTAATTATCAATATGAGAACCAAAAACTCCTAATACATGATCAATTATCTTACCTCATATTTATTTCTTTCTAGATTTTTTTGGTTCAAGCATGAGCCCATAAAGGTAAGGAAAAAATTTTAGCCATCTGAAATGGGTTAGAATGCCTTTTTTCCAAGACTCACAATTATCCTTATACAAGATTATCACAAAAAAATGATTAAAAAAAACCCATGATATAATCCTCAAATGATTACAAAAGATATCAAAATAGAACACCAATATACTCCAACCCTTTTCACTAGTGTCAAATATCACCCCCAAATATTATAAGGTTGACACTTTATAGTTCAGTGTGTTTACAAAGCCTTTTCCAAAGTACAATGCTCAATAGGCTCAAAATAGCTAAAATTATAAATTTTGATACAATATAAACATGAGAAAAAATCTAGAAAAATTATCCATATAGTTGTGTAGTGCTCTCCAATACATTTCCAATAACTATTCATTTTTAAAAATTAGAGCATCGAGGCGAAAGTTATGGCATGTTGGAGAAATTGGCACAAACAACTTTAACCTAAAATATTTGGTAGAAAAAGGAAAAAAATCTTCTCAATACCTCTGTGGATGAAAATTTCTTGTCTCTAGATATTTGGAAATATCTCATTTTTTTAAAATGGACACTGTGGCAAAAAGTTTTGCAAGTTTGAAAAAAAGACCCAATTTGGCCTAGTGGGGAGCCTTGGTGGCTCCATGGTGGCTCCTTAGTGGCGCACTGCCGACGTAGCTGGCTGAGTGGTGCTCAAGTGGTGGATCTAGATGGTGTGTTGGATTTTTATTTGGGGGTTAGAGGAAACTGCTAGCAGTTTACCACCTTAGCTGTGCAGTTTAAAGAAAGCACTTGATAGTTTTAAAAAAAAAATCACGGTTTTAATAACTTGGTGGCTTTGTGTTAGCCACTACCATAGATTTGTGGACCATGATTTAGGTCATTGGGTGCAAGCACTAGCCTATGGGTAGTACTTTAAATAAGTGTTAAGTGATTCTCAAGCGCTTTTAATTTTTTTAAACACTTGTTTGCAAATTTGTCAAATGATCTCCAATTGGGATGAAACAAAAGTCAGATTTGACTTTCTCAAGCCTTTTGGACGTTTTGGAACAATAAAAAAAATTGCCAGTATAACAAAAAATGTTTCAATCACCCAGATCTCATTAAACACATATGCAATATGAAGAGGTTATTAGTTTTTTTCAAACCCTTTCTAATTCTCTAGATCATTTAAAATGCAAGAGAAGAGCATACAAGAATTTACAAGATCTTTACAAGAAAACTTAATCTCTCAATCAGGAATCTATGAACTTAGATTTCTCAAAACAAAAGCTCTGATACCATGTCAAAAATCTGAAATAGATTGAATAACCCAAGGAAATTTTTAAGAGATAACCAAAATTACATAAACTGATATATCCAAGTCCTTGAGCATATCCTCAACCACCTAGATGAATATGAGGTGCTTATAAACCTAAATTAATGTTTCTTTGATGTCACTTCATTAAACTTATTGGGTTTTATCATATCATGAAGAGGAATTGAAGTGGATCTAACTAAGGTCAAATCAATACTTGAAATGCCTCCATCAATGACCTTATAGAAATTACATGGTCTCCAAGATAAGCTCCAAGAAATAAATCGGTTCATCACATAGCTTGCAAATAAATTTCAACCATTTTCTCACCTTCTCTACAAGAATATAACATTCCAATGGGATATTTCTTGTCAACAAGCCTTTGAACAACTCAAATATTATCTAACTTCACCTCCAATTATTATGCCACCCATTCTAGGAAAACCCCTCTTTCTATACATTTCTAGATAACCTTGTTGAAGCACCTTTGGTAGTGGATCAACTCCTCATTTATAATTTCTAGATGAATCTATATTCTCAATATTGAGGATACACACTAGAAACTGTACTTTAATGGGTCCCATAATCAGTATGGTTCAAGAGCAAGAATCCTATTTTTGACACCTCAAGGATATTGCATACCTAAAGTATACTAACTAGCTTTCCAATACACAAACAACATAGAAAAATATGAATATATCATCACGAGTCTCAAGATGGTTATCCAATGGAATATTACAAAAATTCATATCTTAGTATTCTTTCAACTTGTCATCAAACAAGTAAATGATGAGTATCAAATTAAGGATGATAATCTCTTACCTTGCAAACAAATAGTAGGTGGGTTGAAGAAATACTTTGCATAGATATAGTTTGAGCAAGTACCTTTCTTGAACAATAAAAAAATAGATGCCATGGAAACCATTGGATCAATGTTAAATATACCACACAATAGTCAGTGGTGTGAATTTCTTGTTGAGAAAATTTTGATACCAATATATGATGTTCTCGATATTGAGCTAGTGTATGAAATTGTTGGTCCTGATTCCCCTCGATACTAGGAAATCTATACATACCTTCACAAAAATATCCTCCCACCCAATTCAACCAATACCCAATGCAAAATATTGATATGTCACTACTCATGTTTCACAAGCCTTGGTAATACCCTTTATAGAAGGAGTTTTGATGGTACCCTCCTAGGGTTCCTTAACAAAGTAAGAAGACCAAAATAATTTATGATGTGTACATGAAGTTATCTATGGTGAACATTCCATTGGTCTCACCCTTTCTAAAACATTTCTAATAATGGGTTAGTATTGGCCTACCATGGAAAAATATGTTAATTATTTTCTTAAGAAATGCTTATAGTTCCAACTGCAAGGAGATCAAACACATGCACAATCACAAAAATTGCATTCCATCACTGCTTCATGGTATTTATCACAATGGGGTCTTGACCTCATTAGAAAAATCTACCCATCTTCCTCTAATGGTTATAAATTCATAATCAAGTACCACAAACTATTTCATGAAGTGGATTGAATCCATCCCACTAACCTACATCAATATCAAGAAATTATTGAATTTATCCTCCACTACATATGAAGTTATGGAATCCCCCTTGCCATTGTCATAGATAATGGAAAACCATTCAAAAACCAATAATTCTACACCTTTGCTAGAAATTTCATATCCAACATCAGTTTTCCAATCCATATTACCCCTAAAGTAATGGCCAAGTTGAGGATTCTAATAAAACAATCCTAAAAAGATAGTCAATAAAGTTGGTCGTGATTGGTACTTACAACTTAATCTTTCCTTATGGGCCTATCACACTAATATTTGTAAAACCACTAGTGTGACACCCTATTCCCTAGTATTTGATTTTGAATCCATTTTTCTAATCGAGGTCAAGCTCCCCTCACTTATAATATCTTTGCAACATCTCATGGATGAGGAGAGGTATTGGGTTGCATGCCTAAATGAGCTCGAGTTATTGGATGAAATGTGCCTCAATGCCTTGAATCAATTACATGCATATCAAAATTGAAATTTTCACGGTTATAACAAGAACGTCAAAACCCATCAAAATGATATTGGTGATCTAGTACCCAAGTAAAATTAGAAGAATCTACAAGACAAAGAGAATAAAGGCAAGTTTCAACTCAATTAGTTAAGGCCTTTTATTATCACTACCAATTTTAGATGAAGAGCCTACTAGCTTACTACACCAGAAGGTTAGCCATTAGAAGATCCCATTAATATTATCCACCTCAATAATTTCTACACCTAATCCACAAAATTTCCCAAATATTCAAAAATATCAAAATACAAAAAAAAACATTTTTTTAAAAAAATAATAAAAATAAATAATACATCCAATGGTGAAAACCACTTCGATGGTGTCTTGGGCAAGTACCATGGTCAAAACCTATTTGCAAGCACCATGTTTAATGGCCTCATCCCACCATATATTAGGATACCATCCATCTCATCCATATATTTTTCACTCATCCTTCATCCATGATAAAATCCATACTTTCATAAAATATATTTATATCTATAGATCTATCATGGCTTGATTTTGTGTTAATTAATGTCATAGTCCATTTCACATCCCTCATTCACCTATTCACCAACTACCCTTTCATATCCCTTATTATATGATGGGGAAATACCTATCTTGATTACAGAATGGATCTTTTTATATACCTAATATAAGATGGATAATATTTCACACATAAGTTTCATACATCATGTATCTCAGTAAATTGAGATTTTCCCATTACACTAAGCTTCCTAGAATTAAATCCACACAAGAAAAATCATACCTTAGACATTGAACAAATTTATGAGTCATACAAAGGTCCAACTCTTGAACAATAAATAGTCAACATACATATTTCCCATCATCCTCATCCATATCACATCCATGTCTTTAAGGATGATCCTTTTTTATCAAGAATAATCCAATCCTACATCATTTATCCTAATTTGGTAAGAGATATGATGCCTATGTGATTTTTTGTTAGTTAGTATTTTGTTTTGATTTATCTTTTGACCCATATTATACTTACTCAAAGCCACCTAGATCTTCCTATATCTTGGTTTGTTTTGATTGGTGTATAATGGGGTATAATATTCCATTTCTATATGTTGTACTTGTTGGTTGTTCTTTACATGAACCACATAGGTCAATTTCAACCTCGCTACTATAGGGAAATATCTTTGTATGATGGCTATTCTTTTCATAGACCCACCAAGTCCATTCCACACCTTTAGTACATAAGGATTTCATTATGATTAAAGTTCTTTCCTCACATGACCCTCCAAGGTTCTATCATTTTTTGTGTGCGTTAGGAAAACCTTTTATTTCGAATTCAAGTCCATGCAAAGGTTACTTTTTCACCTTGGTTCTTATACTTTGGTGTATAATCTTCCTTTCTATATC
Organism: Sequoiadendron giganteum; assembly: GCA_007115665.2. Classification (NCBI taxonomy): domain Eukaryota; kingdom Viridiplantae; phylum Streptophyta; class Pinopsida; order Cupressales; family Cupressaceae; genus Sequoiadendron; species Sequoiadendron giganteum. The sequence continues at coordinate 69,180,877 of CM021107.1, forward strand.
AAAATCTATGATTTATCTCCATATAAAATAAAAATCCCACCCACTCATCCATCTCTACCCATCCCTCCCATCCCTCCTATCCATTTTATCCCTCATATAGTCCATAATTTTATACACAAATTGACTAAACATCTTGACTCATTCCCCGCACCTACATCATGAAAAACTCATATCCTTTCTTAAGGATTCAATTTACATCCCCCTCTTCATTCCACTATCCCCCCATCCTAACAACTATCCCCATCCCCTCCTAACACCTATCCCTCCCCCTCCCCCTCTCACTCTATCCCCTTTCTTGTCACTTTTTTATCATGACCAAAAAAATTTATAAAATATAGGATTATCATCATCTATTGCATCCATGCTCATCTTGTATATCTTGCATCCACCCACAATCATGTCACACCACATAAACTATATCTATTACATCATCAATGTATCCATAGTACATCCATAATATCATAATAAATATAATTATTACTAAATCATCATCTTATCCATATCATGAGAATTAAAAAATCTATATATGAGATATCATAACCATACATTCTTACCTCATTACCATCATTACATAAAACATAGCATCCATAATCATAACCTTACATTGCATCCATATAGATAAACAATACATTATAAAACATAGAATCCATTACATAATCATATAAATATATATAATGCATCATTATCATCCATAAAATATCCATTATAATCAAATTAACCCATTGTTACAAGGTGTGTGCTATTGGCCTCTAAGCACTACACTACATAATACAAGGAGACCAAGGGTGCACACCTTGAAAAAATCCCCCCAAACACAAGCGGGGGGTTCAAACCCATGTCCCAGGATCTAATACCCATGAGGGAAAAACCATGGTGAGGGTTAGCTCATAATATATTATATCTAGATACAAAATATTACGAGGCTCACTACCATAACTCACTATCCTTAAAAGGCTCACAACCTGAGTACAAAATATGGCTAAACGCCAAGATACAATGATAGTGGCTCACTGCCAACAGATTGAATTGCTAGGATACACCTTCAATGTCCAGGGTTTAGTTCTAATGAAGCCCAGAATATGAAGTACTATCTCACACAGTAGTCACTCAAAAAAGCTACACTGATCCACAACTAATAAAGCATTTAGGCTCAAATCCTCACTTCACATTTTGTATATCCACTTCCACTCCTCCTTCTCATCTCATTCCTCAAAACACCTTATATATACAAGCATATCTTAATCATCAATTAGGTCAGCCTAATTATATGAAAACAAAATAATCAAAACTTTCTTTGTCGGCACCATATATGATTAAGCATTTTATCCATGTAGTGCACTATACCAAGTCGGCTAACATCCATAAATTATAACTAGTCTTCATAAAGTATTGCATATGCTGAGCCGACCAAGACTCGAACAAAATTCTCCAAACCAACAAATAATCCTCAAAGAAAACACCTTTCGGATCTGAGAACACATTAATTTCCCATCATGCTAGCAACATATATACTATCATAAAAAATTCAACATACGAATGTTCACCTTAATAGAATGTGGACCTTAATAGAATGTGGAGTCTCCTACACAGTATGCCAAACAAGGAACATTAGTAGAATATACAGTTGAACTCTGTTAGAGATAAAAAAATTCTCACAACAAAAGACATCTCAAGAACCAAGATATAGCTACCTGAATGAGTGAAGAAAACATGGTTAAATAATAGAGTCATATTAGATCTTGTGGTAAATTTTAGACTCAAATACTAATACACTAATCCATCACAATAGGGTATTACCGACAAAGAACAACATTTGGTAAACCAAGTAAACTTCCCATATAGTTATCACCATGTTGACATCAATGACAACATAGAAACAACCAAAACAAATGATCCATACTTCATGCTCATGTTGCAAGGCTCCCAACAATCGCCCCCTTTGGCATTGATGGCAACATGCATGACAAAATCATTTTCCAACAATTGAATACTCTGAATGCTCCCCCTATGAAAATTGTTCTTCACCAAAATGTTTTCCCCCTATCTCCCTATCTCTCCATCTCTCTATATTTCCATCTCTCTATCTCTCTATCTCTTTATCTCTCCCCCTTTGACATAAATGACAAAGGAAGGGGTCCGATATATATGTATATACATCAAAATGTAACCAAAAATATATGAACATAGAATTGAATTAACCTAAAGAAAAACCTCTGAGACTCTCCCGAATAGCCTTCCACGATGCTTTTCCTTCTTCCCAAGAACATTCTGCACTTACAAGAGTCTTCTAAAATAGCTCAAGCTTAGTTAAGGACTCTACACCATCTGCTAAAGTATTGGGACAAAGATTAATTTATGATAATTCACCAATACAGCCAAGATCATTGGAAACAAAAGTATGTCTGAGTTTAATCATGTCTCTGAGTGCCACAAACTTCTTGATAACATCTATCCTTTGATCCTATACAAAAAAGAATTTGTCCTGAAGATGGACAATATAAATTTACTAGTTTACTATGTAGAAGTATGATAGGTATCATATAAATTTCATTTCTTCATCAAAGGTGAGTGTTTGAGTTAATGATCATGCATACAATAATTTGCTAGAGAATTGCTAGTATTAGCTTTAGTTTGAGAGAGAGAGAATTTTATTTTCTTCATTTGTGTAGTTTATGCATCTCTCATTACTTTAACAAAGAAGTGGAAGATTTGTTGGATATGTGTTGTATACTATGCATGATCTACACCCCACCATATTTAGTGTGACCCAAGGCTATTCTTCAATTATGGAATGAGACAATCATTTTGATACTCAATGGGATATTATAAGTGGTTTGTTGGATCATTACTTATACTCATTGTTTTGTAATATCATTTATAAAATTTTCATATAAAATACTTACACATAAATTATGGATAACCACTAGCAAGAAATGTCTAATTTCATCATGACTAGTTGAACTAATAGAGTATATGAGTGTTGTTTTTGATGGTTTAAATTAGAAAGGTGTCCTAGGGTAAATAATTATGTTATATTGTAAATGTGTCATTTTTATATTGAATTTAAGTTATATTATATTATCCTTTTTATGCATTTATTTGTCAATATTGTTTATTAATATAGATCAATTGAGTTTGATCAGTTCTCACTTTTATAAATTTGCAACATTAATATTTAGGATTGAAAGTAGAAAAATGAAACAAGAAGGTATTATTACATACAAATTATCAAAAAAATTTTTTTTGACTAACTTCATCCTAGATCCAGTTTCAGAACTAGATAGTGATATTACAAGAAAGGATATATGATCAACATAAATCCTAATCTAATCTGACATGAAATTGTTACTAAACCTCAAATTACAAAGTAAAAGTACTTGAACAACTCCCAACTAAATTTTTTAAAATTTAACACTCAATATGGATCATAATTTTTTGTTGTACATTACATAATAAGTATAACCCCATGTAATTCACATTCTACAACTTGAAAATATGACATAAATGTCAAGAATTAGCATACTAATCAGAAGTAGAATGCAAATGATCCTACATTGTAGATTACAACTTCTCTCTCAATGCTTGAAATAGAGAAATAATAATGACATCCATATATTTGAAGCATGTGACACTCCATATTTTGTTGAGCCACAACATTCCCATAACAATTGAAAAGCTAATTATATATCCAGTAGCCATTCCCATATCCCACCATATATCATCCTCTGAATCTCTATTAGTTTCTTCATGTGCCATTGGAAAATTAGGATGACTAATAGAGCATGATGTATAGATTTGTAGTCCACATAGGCCTGGATTGTTGGAGAAGTACTTAGAATCAAATGTCATCATTTGTCCTCCCTGTGGTATCATCCCTAATAGGTTATTATAGGACACATCAAAGTAACTTAAGGATGTGAGAAGTTGTAGCTCACTAGGAATAGGCCCAGATAGAGTATTTTGTGAAAGATCAAGTGATTGCAACATTGTCATCTCTCCAATAGATTTAGGAATCTCACCATTGAAATAATTTCTTGAAATGTTGAGAATAATCAAACCTTTGAGGGATCCAATACTCCGGGGAATGTTACCTGACAAACTATTGTTGGAGAGGTCAAGACATTTTACTAATCTCAAAATTTTCATAAACTCCATATCTTGTCCTTTATTCTTAATTGTTATTTCATCTATATAGAAATCGTTATATCCTAAAACTTGTTCAAATATTTCTATGTTTTCTGATTCATTTGCCATTATAGGAAACTTTGTGAGGTTGTCTGGAATAACCCTTGAAAAATTATTGCTTGACATATCCAAAATTTGAAGATTTTGCAATTTTGTTAATTGCAATGGGATTTTACCCTTGAAATTATTATTTTTTATTATTAAAATTTGGAGGCTATGCAATCCTCCAAAATTCTCAATACTCCCTTGCAAATTATTATTTCTCAAATCAAGGATTTTTAGAGAGCTATAATTTCCAAGTGATGGGGTAATATGCCCTTTAAGTGCATTATCTCCTAATTTTAATATTTCAAGAGAATCCATTCTCTCACATAGATTTGGAATCATCCCTGTAAAGTTATTTTTCTCTAAGTTTAAAACAGATAACCCAGAGTAATTTTTATGACATTGGGGAATTCCACCACTCAGCTTATTATTTGACAAGTCTAAAATTTCCAAATTAAATTTGAAATAGAGCCCCTTAAATTGTTTCTAGCCAATGAAAGAAACCGAAGGGATGTGAATTCCCAAAGCCAATTCGGAATAGAACCACTAAGAGAGTTGTTCGACAAATCTAAATACTCAATGAAATATTGAGTTGAAAGAAATGCGGGAAAAATTTCTCCAATATTACATTGACTTAAACCTAAGTACTGAAGTTGAAAATTAGGAATGGTTGAAGTGCTGAATTTTACAGTCAACGTATTGCTTGAGAGATCCAAAAGTGTGAGTTTGGTGCAATTATTTAAAATAAAAAATGAGAAAGTTCCATTCAAACTATTGTTGTCTAAATAAAGACCCTCTAGCTTGGATAGCTTAGCAAAGGAAACTGGGATTGGACCACTAAAAGAGTTATCCTGCATATGAAGATAACGTAGGGCTGAGAGATTACCTAGAGTAGATGGAATGCTGCCATTTAATTTGTTTGAATTGAGAAGAAGATACTCCAGCACTGAGAGGCCACCTAAAAAGGAGGGAAGGCAACCTTCCAAATTGTTGTAAGAAAGATCAAGAACTGACAGAGGGAGAGCTCCAAGAAAGGCAGGAATGTTACCTCTTAATAAATTTGTTGAAAGGTCCAAATGTTGAAGACGTGAGAGATTTGCAAAGGAGGGAGGAATTTCTCCTGACAGTCCACAACCGGACATGTAAAGTGTGGTCAAATTGGTGAAAGAAGCAATATTCACCCCCCAACTATCTCCTGTCATAGTGAGATTATTTTCACTGAGGTCCAAGTTCTCCAATTGCTGCAGTTTACTCAATTCTCTTGGAATTTGGCCAACAAAATGACAATGAAAGAAGCTCAGATACTTCAATCTCCTCAGCTCTCCAACTTGTGGAGGGAGGGAAAGAGAGGCGAAGTGATTATAACTGAGGTCCAAGTGCTCCAAATGCAGCAGTTGGAATAGTCCCCCTCGAATTTCACTCCATTCATAACCAGGGAGATCCAAGGTGAGCACATGGGCAGTGTGTGGGTGGCATCGCACTCCTTCCCAAGCGCAGCAGTTGAACCCTCTCCATGATTCTAACTTATAATCAGAGGAAGTGAAGTTAAGGCCTTGCTTGAAATCCAAGAGAGAAATTCTTTCCTCTTCCAAACATGCAGAGCAGCAGATGCAAGGCAGCAGCAGCAACACTCCCCATATACCCAAAACCATTTTTATTGCCTTCCAAAAACAGAAAAAAGGCAAAGCTATTATATCACTTTGCAAATCTCAAAGGCTTCTCTTCTCCTGTGTTGTCTGAATGAAATAGAGGGAGATTTATAGCCCATTCAAAGCGCACTGCAGTGTAAACACCCGATTGAAGAGGAGAAAGTTGCAGTTTTCCAAGTCATTCCCACCACGAATAGAAGATTTGAAGAAAAAGTTAATGGAGAAACATCTTCGCTAAAGAAAATGTTTGGTCAAGCACGACAGGACTTTAAGAAAAGATATTAGAAAGTTAGAATGTTTGGTCATTTGGGAAATTACTTGGTGGTGAGCACGAAATTATTTGTCTAAGCACGGTATAAAAAGATTCTTTATCATGTCTCCCTGTTCTTTCTTCATCTCAACATAAAAAAATATAATCTTTATGAAATGTAAAGATTTGTGTAGTGAGCAGTGTTTTAAATAATCGAAGTTTTCAATGTTTATCAAATGTTGTTAATATTTAAATATAATTAATGTTTAATAATTTTTTATCATTCTTAGAAAGTGTAATTACATAATTTCTTTATTTAAAAATTATTTTATTTTAGTTTACAATTATTTATTTATTTTATGATTATATAAATGTTACTTTTTATTTAAGAATTGTTCTATTTTTATTTTATTGTATATTTTATTTTTATTTAAAGAATTGTTTTATTTTTATATCTAAATTTATATTTTTGTTATTGAAAAAACTAGACATTTATATTTACATATTTCTTTTATTTTATTCTTATTTTGAAAAATGTAATACATATTATACATTTATAGTCCGCATGGGTAGTGGATTTGGTTTGGGTTGTGGGTTTGCTCCACATAGGTTTTAGGTTTGACTCACGTTTTGAGGCTTAATCGGTGGATTGGGTTGCATTGTAATTTGGTATGACATTGAAATCTTAATATTTCAAGGTTAAAAAGGGAGCATATTGGTTTGTTGTTTGTTTTGAATCAAAGTATTCTATTGACACAATAAAATGTTGAGCATCACGATGAAGGTCAAGTTTGCACTCACAAAAATGTCATGCACCTATGAAAATGATCTAGTAATATATCTACTTCCACTTTCTACTTTACTTTATCCTTTCAAGTAGTAGCACATAGCACCAAATATTGCAAAACATGTATGTAATCAATAACTATGGATACAATAGGCTAAATTTTCATTTGTAATTTTTAAAAAGGAAAGAGTCAAGTCTATAACTATGGGCTCAACCCTATATTGGTAGAAGTAAATGTATGTTGTAAACTAATTAAACTAGAGAGAATAACATATAAGTGGAAGTATACACAAACATATATGTCGTAAGTGTACAAATAAGGTGAACGCATAGTAATATAGTGTGAGGACAAGGTAGGGGCTAAATATGTGGAAGAGTGTATGTATATAAATAGGTAAAAGAGTAAGTGTAAGATCATAATAATGTATATCAATAGTTATATTATAGGATAGATAAATAATAAGGGAGGAATGTTGGAGTATTACATAAATTGTTAGAATATATGATAGATAAATGATAAATAAATTATAATTTTATTAGATAATAAAAACAATGAATGCTAGTTTCTAGTTAGTTTTGAGAGTTACATTCATGTAAGTAGCTTTGGGTAGTTGGTAGGGAAAATAAAGGCTTTATAAATTCATTTTGTGCAATGTAGAATATAATATGGTTGTATGCATTGAATAAAGGTTTTATTAATATATTATATTGTTGTTCAAAATGGTGTAATATGTATGATGTAATTTGTATGCAATTTGCTTACCATTTCAATTTGTAATGGAGGGGAAACCATGTGAAAGTGTTAGCCAAAAGCATGAAACTCTTTTTAGGCTTAGATTTTCAACATTTTTTTAGTTTAGTAAATTAATTCAAAATAAAATATCAATTTTAGGGAAATGGATATTTTTCTTCTTTTAAAATTCGTCCCTCCAATTTTATTTTTTATTGAAATTACATTGGAATTAGACTTAAAAGTCTCAAACCTGCCTTATGTATGCAAATAATGGCTTTGGAGATCTTCATAGATTTTCGTCAACTTCACCCTTCACGGCAATCAATTTTTCTAACCAATTTTAACTAAAAAATGTATTCAATTTAAATCCCCAAAATTCTTAAAATATAATAATTACCTCATTATAATTTTAATAGGTAATTATTATTAGTTTTATATACATTATGTCTAAACTTCTAATGGATATACATATTGAAAACATTCTTAACTTTAAAATCATTTATCCTTTTTCAAATATAGAAGACGCATTACAACCTAGGCTTTATTGGCTATAATTTAAAAAAAATGAATTTAATAATTTTTTATCAATTTATGTTGGGTAGAAAACTATTTATAGTATTATACAAAGTTTTAGTAAAAAATCATAAATAATTATTTATTTATAAAAATTTCACAAAATATACATCACATTAGTTCATGTGTCCATTACTTATATCCAAAGTTCAATGGACAAAACTGCGTTTTCACCGTACAAATTATTCGCGGCACTGATGAAAAGACAGTCCATGCAAACTTTCCTCCCATTTTCCTCAATTTCTGTTTTCTTGTGGAAATATGCGTAGACTTTGTTATGCAAGTGGCCGGCAAAAAGAAGACTTCATATTTGCCTTTTCCTACACGTCAAGGAAAGCTAAGGCTGAGAGATTACCTACCTAGATGACTTCGCAACCAAAAAAATCTGTGCACGAGATTGAAGATTTGTAGAAAAAGTTGAATGGACAAAACTATGTTTTCACGTGGAAGGAAAAGTGATAATTTTCAAAGAGGATGGCTAAGATTTTCTAAGCTACTGCACTCAAATATGTCTTTTCATATTTTCCATCAAACGACTAAGTTGCAAAATCTAGTTTGAGTGGGTCAAAAGAATAGTGAAGAAAATGATCAAAAAATATTTCTATAGTGGAGCATCCTAATTTTGCATTTTTGAAATTTTTACATGAAAATTTCAAATCACTCCCAATTTTGTTCAGCAGTTTATTTGGCAACTTGCATGCTTCTATATTTCGTTTTAGGGCCACATCATCAAATATGATGCCACATCAACATGTTTTTTGTTGAGGTATCCAAAAAAGCCTGAAAAAAAAGTGAGACCGCTAATGGTGCACTAAGTCATGTTTTATTGGTTTGTTGATGTGGCATCACATGATTTGTACTTTAAGGATAAAAAGTGTTTTACAATTGGATATTAAAATGCTCCACTATGGAGTCCACTAAGAGCTACTTTTATCCCCATTATTGGACCCTGCTCCACTATGGGCCCCTCTCCCCTACCATGAAAGTGGTGGTACATAAATTTTCTTGTGAATTTTGTCTGATTACTCATCCAAGAGCTTACTAATGCTACATCTCTAATCCCTCCACAATCTATTGATTAGAGTTCCCTTTGATACATGCATTCTTCATGGAATTGGTTATGGAATAGTTTTTTCTAGCTTTTTACATGGTATGTCTTCCTCATTAGATATCCATCCATTTTCTTCCATTGATTTTTCTCTTCTAATGTTATTGTTTCTAATGCGAAACCCATAAATCATGTTCCTTGTTCCAACAACCCCACCTACAACCTAGATTCACTTTTCAAAAAGTTAGATAATGTTAAAGTTCATTTCACATCTAGTAAGATGGATGCTATTAAATACTCTTTAGAACCTCACACCCTTCTCATATTTGTAACTTATCCACTACTCATTAATTTTTTTGCACATTTCTTTATCCTCTAGTGTGGTAAATGTGACTCCAATACTCATTTAAAAGTCTTTAATGTAATCTTCTCAGACTATTCTTATTATCATAAGACAGTGACCAAGTTATTCCCTTAGACTCTTAGAGACTATTATTTAGTGGTTCTATTCTTTGGATCTTAGCACTATCCAAACCTAAAATAATTGAATCCTTGCATGCCTCTCAAAAGATGAGTGTTCTATCTATTTGAGTGGTATTCATTTAATTAGATAGCTACAAATTTTTACCACTTCTCATTGAATATGTGAACATAAACTATTATTTTGGATCTATTTGAGTGGACATAAGAGTGCAATGAGCACCTAAATGAGTATTCATGGGATTTCTATCCCTTTGTGCTAAAATAAAAATATCTTCGTAAAACAATTGAAGGGTAAATTTGTTAAATGACTATTACCTTTTATCTAAGACAATAAATGTACATGAATAATAATAAATTTTCATGGACCTTTGCATTCATGTTAAGAATTTTAAACTCAAGTTACTACCAGAGGTTTGAAATCTGGATCCTACCATGCATTTTCCATGCCTTCTTGCCCCTTTAAATTTTAAATATTTAATAAATTTTAAAATAGTAATGATATGAAAGAAATCAAAACTAGTGTACTAATCAAGTGGCTATTGCTCTTAATGATCTTTCTTTCAATTTTAAAACTAGTTAAAATTTTATAAGTTTGACTAACCATCTAGACCATGTGCTCTAAGGTTTGTTGAATGCTAATTTAATCACTCTTCCTCTTGTTCGTCCATTAGACCTTTAAGAGTTCTTCCAAAAATTTATTTAACAAGCAATCCTTTTGTAAGCATCACAAGGTCAAAGGTCATCATTCACAACTTGTATGGAACTCAGTCATAAAGTATAGGACTTATTTTACATAAAGAACATCATGTGTATTATGCTTTCCATCAAAACTGATTGAACCTTTTCTAGACATCTTAGCAGATGTATCATCTCCAAACTTAACAAGACCTTCAAACTTCTCAAGTTTTAAAAAATTATTCTTATCACCTATCATGTGAATTGAGCATCCATTGTCAACAATCCAATAGTTTTTTCCTCTCTAGCATGAAAAGTAGTCACCATAGTTCCATTATGACCTGCTTCCAAAGCAACTTCTTTCTACATCTCTCAGAGTTAGCAAAATTAGTTCCATCATTGTTGGACTCAAGGGAACACTGAGAGGGAGCGGGGGGGGTGAATCAGTGTTATGTAAATTTGAACTTTATTAATCTGATATTTAAACCATTTCAACATTAAACCAAAGGAAAGATGCAAGCACACAAAGCAATCATCCACAACACCATAACACAAGTATTTTTAAATGGAAACCTTGTTAGGGGAAAAACCACAGTGGAGGTCAATCCACAATTTGAGTACTCAAATATAAGTTTTACAAAAAGGGAATGCACTTGCATTCAAGCTCACCGCTCAAAATAGGAAGGCTCACTACCTTACAAAATATTCAGATTAAGACCATTTGAAGGATTGAATTAAAGTAATAGCATCTACTCATGCCTAGTTACAGTTTTGGTTAGGCTCATAGATCAGATTTTGGATCTTTGCTTTTTTTTTGCTTTGCTTTGTTGTGCTTTTCTTTGCTTTGTTCTTCGCATTACAAATCCATGCACAAATGAATTCACATCACTATCCTTCTTAATTACGTATCACATACTATTAAAATTCGCATCTCACACATTCTCATCCTCAAAATGATACAACCGATCTCTTATATATCCGCAACCAAAGATTTTATCATTCATATGTCAGCTTTTATAAAACATAAAATACTTTTCACCCATCGGCTAAATCCACAACTAATTCTTAATGTGCACCATCCATGGTCGGCAATAACACAGTAGATACCTAAGTAAACATGTTCGAGCATAAAAAAATTTAACCAATTATACCTTAAACATCCGTAACGACTATATCCACCAAGTCGGCCTTCTAGCACTAATAACCAGAAAATCAATGCATCAGATCTCCTAGATCGTACACCAGTAAATGCACACCCAAATATTTCTTGGATAAGATAGTACAAATGTAAAAACACCTTTCTTTGAGATCCACAACTAAAAACAATAATTCGGTGAAGTATATAGATCGACAAGTTTGACTGTAACCGGATACCCCGTTCTTCACTCTTGCTAGCTCTTCATTCTATTTGCTAGTATGGACCAATACTAAACTGTGGACTAGATAAATGAATGAGGTTGCCATCAATGAAAACACTAGAATCCATAAGCCAACAATCTCCCCCTTTGGCATTGATGGCAACATTTAGTGAAAAATGACTAAGTGTCAAAATCAATATGAGTACGCTGCCAAACTTCAAAACATAGCTCCCCCTGAGATTGATGAGGATTTTTTCACTGCTCTCTCTCCCCCTTTGACATCAATGACAAAACACGTTTTCAATCTCCCCCTTTTAAATATGATCAAAAACTTGTTGATTCAAAACTGCTTTCAAAATTTGAAAAAGGACAACTACTACTTGAGTTAGAAAACTATCTTGTGATTTTCTTTTATCTTCGGAAGAAATTTCTTCCAAGCTTTTGTTGCAATCCCAATGATTATGATCATGTTGTTTTTCTTCAATGTCTTGTTGACAATCTCGATGAGGTATTCCAGAATTGTGATTTCTTCCTCTAATTTCTCTCCTTTCCTTAGTATCTCAATCATCTGTTCCAATCTACATTCAGTTAGGTCCTTTACTTTCCAAAAAGTGTCCACAAGTTTGTTTTTAGTGAATTGAACTTTTGTATGTTCAGACTGTAACTCTTGAATTCTTTTCTTGATTGTGCCATCCTGATCCTGAAACATATCAAAACGTTTTCCAATCCCGTTTAATTTTGTTTCAATTTGTTTCAATTTTTCTTTGTATTTTCCAACTGTATGAGGCCAATGAATGCAATAGTTATAGATATTATTTTGTGCGCTTATGCATTGCCTTAGCTCATTCATTTTATTTTTCAACTTGGTAAGTGATAGCCTAAACTGCTCCTTCAAATGTAGAATTACTTCTCCTTCTTCTTTGTTTTAAGACTCAGAGTCCATTGTTTCCTTTATGCATTCAATCATTTCTTCTGGCATAATATTCTACAAACTCTCCAATTTGATTTGTTTGTGCACAACATGAGCACTTAGTACACTTAACATCATATCCTGATCATATGAGGGTCTGATAGACCATAATTTAGCAATTTTTTGCATTCCACCTTCCTTATGAATAAGCTGCAGTAGCTTCTCTTTTGTCAAGTCATCTTCTTCTTCACTTGCTTCTGACATTTCCTTTTCTTGTTCTGGTTCAGCTGACTCCAAATCTTTTCCCTGTGTGTCCTTTGTTTCTTTGTTAGAATCCTCATCTGGTATATCGACAATTTCTTGTTCCTTTCCTTTTCCTTCCATTTTTGGAATCTTGCATTCCAGAGGAGTACAAACAACAACTTCCTTTTCTATTTTCTTCTTTCTCTCCATCTCACCAAAAGAGCAACCAACTTCAAGTGTCCTTACTGGAAGAGAAGTACCAACTAACCCAAACCTTCCAAGCAAACTCTTAAAGAAATTTCCAAATTCTTGATCATAATTAGCCAAACTCTTACAGTGTGTAGATTTGTTTGCACACAGGATCATTTACTTTCCATATCACATTGTTGTTCATCGGTAAGCAATTCAAAAAGTACATTACAAGAAATATGACCAAGGTACCAAACTTGAAATGGTAATCTGTCATCTTTTTTAGTTGCACATTCTCCATCAGTTGATCTTTCAGCAATCCTTAAGGTCAAAGTCTTGATCTTCCATTATCATTTTGTGTGAAATGTAGACCGCACTTGCCGAAGTAGAACCTTCTCTGTTTTTGAAGATAATTTTGTAGGATATTCCACGTGCAATGTATCTTGTCATAGATTTTTTGATTATCGAGATTATTAGCACCCTTTGATCTCCAATAACTCTAATTAGGGTTTCAACTTCTTTATTTCAGATGGATTTCTTTTTTGGTATATCCCCAATTTTGCATAATCCAGTTAAATTTTCAATTACTTCCTTTGAAATGATGTAGGGTTTTTCCAGAATCAGAGTGTCATCATTCAATCTGCTCAAAATGAATTTAACGATTTGTACATTCTCAAAATAGGGAAATTCATTCCAAATGTCCAACTTCTTGTGTTTGGCTTCTCTCAACCATTTCAATTCATCGGGTGACAAAAAAATTCTTACAGCTCTAATCTTCTCATTGTTGTATTCATCTAAGTTGATTTTCCCTTTGATTTGTTCCATTTTCCCTTTCGTTCTTATCAACTGCACACCAAATTATATGGAAATTCCAAAATCAACTGAAATACTTCATGGATTTAGAGATTATCTTTGCTCCTTCGAAATTCTTCTATCGAGTGCTTTCCTTTTTCTCTTCTTCGATGCAAGGTGAAAAATGAGGGTTCCAATTGATTTTTATAACTTGGCCCACCTAACTTTTGATGTAATAAATTATTTTTCCCTAGGTATTCCGGATACTCTATTTTCTCAAACAACGAGAGAAAAATTCTTCTGCGGACCTATGATTTCTTTGAGTTTCCTTGTGAATGTTTTCCAAAGCCTCTATAGATCAGTAATATAGCTTTTTGACAATCTTTCGCGTTCTGGTACCAACCACAGACAGGGGAAAAAGGATTTTCTTGAAAAATTCCCCCTAGGCCAATGGCCTGAAATCAATTTCCGAAGGAATTACTGGAAGCAGGTTTCAGTACAGAACTATTTTCTGCATCAGACTCGATCTTTCTTACCCATGTCTTCTTCATTTGATCTCTTATTTCATCCACAATCACTTTTCCTTTATCTTTTTGTGTATTTCTGCCTTTGTATACCTGACCTCTTCTATCCATATTTTTGTTTCTATAGAATCTTCCAATGTGACCATATTTATTGCAATTGTAGCACACAACATTTCCTTGTCCAGTCTAATCATTCCATTTATTTCTTCTTGATCTTCATTGGTTAGCAATATGCCCAAATCTTCCATAGGTATAACATTCAACATTCTTGAACTATTGACAGAGTAGTTTGACACATTTCTACATTCAATTGATTTATGACCAAGCTTTTTGCAATTGAAACACTAATCAAAAAATGATGAATCTCTTGATTTCATTTTACTTCTACATTGAGCTGCCATATGACCAAACTTATTGCAAGAAAAATAGTATCCATTAAAATTTTGAGCATTAGGTTGTCTTACCAGATGCCTTTTTTCTTTGTTCATCATATTTTCTTGCTTGAAATTCCTTTCTCCAAATCCGAAACATTCTCCTTTCTCATATCCAAGGCCTCGCTTGTCATTTCCGTTCTCTTTTCCTTGAGTTAGCTCATCAAACTTAACTGAGCTAATCTTAAACTTTTCCTTGTATTCATTTGTAGTGGTAAGTTCATCTATGAGAATAACAAACTATTTTTCAATTTCTTCTTCATTGTTTCTAGATTGTTGCAATTCACTTTCCAACTGAATTAATTCTCCATTTACTCTTTTGCATTCATCAAATTTTTCCTTTAAGGACTGAACAAGGTTCTCATTTTTTTTCCTTTCTTCAATCTCCTTAGTCAGCTTCATCAGCATAGATTCCATCTCATGTTTTAGAGTAGCATTGTCTTTGGAAATATTTTCACATTCTTCAGTAATTTCCTTCAAGGTTTGATTTAGGTGAACATCATCCATGCTTTTTCTCTCTTTTTGCTTAATCTCATCACAAAGATCCTTTCTCTTCTCCCTGGACTTAACAATTTGATCCTTCAATGTCTGAATGAATTTATTAGCATCTTTAAGATTCACTCTCAATTCCACAACTTCTACTTTAGATTGATCAAGATCATCCAGTGCTACCACAAGTTGTTGTTGAAGACTACCAGAGTCCATTACATTCCAAGATCCACCTCAAGCTGCTAAATTTTTCTGAGTAACTAGGCTCCGATACCAATTGTTGGACTCAAGGGAACACTGAGAGGGGGGAGTGTGAATCAGTGTTCTGTAAATATAAACTTTATTAATTTGGTATTTAAACCATTTCAACATTAAACCAAAGGAAAGATGCAAGCACACAAAGAAATCATCCACAACACTATAGCACAAGGATTTTTATGTGAAAACCCTGCTAGGGGAAAAACCACAGTGGAGGTCAATCCACAATTTGAGTACTCAAATATAAGTTTTACAAAAAGGGAATGCACTTGCATTCAGGCTCGCTGCCTAGAGCTCACTGCTCAAAATAGGAAGGATCACTACATTACAAAATATTCAGATTAAGATCATCTAAAGGATTGAACAAAAGTAATAACATCTACTCATGCCTGGTTACAGTTCCGATTAGGCTCATAGATCAAATTTTGGATCTTCGCTCTATTCTGCTTTGCTCTACTATGCTTTTCTTTGCTTTGCTTCGTTCTTCGCATTACAAATCCATGCACAAATGAATTCACATCACTATCCTTCTAAATTTCACCTCACAAACTAGAAAACTTCACATCTCACACATTCTCATCCTCAAAATGATACAACTGATCTCTTATATATATCTGCAACCAAAGATTTTATCATTTATATGTCGGCTTTTATAAAACATAAAATAATTTTCACCCATCGGCTAAATCCACAACTAATTCTTAATGTGCACCATCCATGGTCAGCCATAACATAGTAGAGACCTAAGTAAACATGTTCAAGCACAATTTTTTTTAACCAATTATACCTTAAACATCCACAACAACTATATCCACCAAGTCGGCCTTCTAGCACTGATAACCAGAAAATCAATGCATCAGATCTCCTAGATCGTACACCAGTAAATGCACACCCAAATATTTCTTGGATAAGATTGTAAAAACATAAAAATAACTTTCTCTGAGATCCACAACCAAAAACAATAATTCGGTGAAGTATATAGATCGACAGGTTTGACTGTAACCAGATACCCTGTTCTTCACTCTTGTTGGCTCTTCATTTTGTCTACCAGTATGGACCAGATAAATGACTTAGGTTGCTATCAATGACAACACTAGAATTCATAAGCCACCAAGTTCCATTATGACCTTCTTCCAAAGCAACTTCTTTCTACATCTCTCAGAGTTAGCAAAATTAGTTCCATCATTTAGAGCCATGAACAAGCATCCATTATCCTCATCATCAAGGTAGTCAGATTCATCATTAGATATACTAGCATATTATTTAATATAATAACTTCTCTTAATTGATCTATCTTTATTCTCTTTAAATCTATCATTTGAAGCTTCGAATAGACATCTTGAAGCATAATGACCTATCTTTCCACAATTGAAACATTTGAAAGGTAACTTGCCTATGTATTTTCTAGTGCCTTTTTTTCAATCTCCTCACAAGTTTTTCTTCTAGCTCATACAAACTCATCTGTATCAGATTCATCATTCATCTCTTCTTTGCCAACTTTAAAAGTAGTCTCTTTTCTTGAATCACTTGGACCGAACTCTCAATTCAAAATTAGTTAAAGCACCAACCAATTGATCTCTAGAATAATGATCTAAACTCTAAGCTTATTCAATAGCAGAAACCTTATGACTATAATATTTAGGAAGATTTCTTAATACCTTCTTTAACACCTCATCTTCTTCAAGTTTTCTACTGAGGCCTATGATAGAATTGACAACTTCATCCATTCTATGCATGTAGCCTATAATATCTTCATCTTCTGCCATCCTTGGGGTTTCTAACTTAGTCTTCAAATTTTGCATCTTTACTTGCTTGACCTTATCATGTCCTTCATAAATACTTTCCAACTTTTTTCAGATCTCACTAGCAGTTTTGAGACTCATAACTTTCAAAAGTTCTGAATTATAAAGACCATTCAAAAGAGAATACCTTTCTTTTCCATTGTTCTCATATGCCTTGATCTAATCATCAATACAAAGACCATTTTCAGGCATTGTATATCCAGTTTCAATAGACTTCCAAACTCCAAACCTTGGAGAAATAAGGAAACCTTCCATCCTGGTCTTCCAAAATGCATAATTTGATCCATCAAATAAAGGAGCCTCCTTCTTGTGTTTCATCCCAGATCTACCTCAAGTGGTTAAGATTTCTTCAAAGGAACCTTGATTTGAAACCACTTATTGAATGCACAAGACAATTGAGAGGGGGGGTGAATCAGTTGTACATTAAAACATCAAAACCCTCATTAAAATTCAGATCTACATTAGTCCTTAAACCCTTAACAACCATTAAATTATTATCATGCACTAGTAAAGTATAAACATGAGAAAAAATAATGAAAACACATCCATACACATGAGAACACTAGATTTATGTGGAAAACCCAAGAAGGGAAAAACCATGGTGAGGATTAGCTCATAATGTAAAGTAATTGCAACACCAAATATTATAGGCTCACTGTCAGAGGGATCACTACCCAAAAGAAAGAAGGGCTAACTGGAAATGGCTCACTACTAGATTAGAAAGAAGAAGGTAGAATATTGTTACAATGATAAATCCATCTCATAGCAATAGAAAAGATCCACCATTGATTCACTAGAACATTCACACTCTCTCTATAGAATGTAGACACCTTTTTCTCATTGCTTCTAGTATTCTTAGGAATTAAAGCTCACACTACATTTCGACCTTTTGCACTTCACATATCAACACTTCGCATCACACATCTTACACATACTTCCTCCATCAATTCATCACATATATACCATCTCCAACCTTAAAAATAGTCTACAAGGTTGGCTTTGCACCTCAAACATGAAAATTCAAATTAGGTCAACACCAAAACATTCTCATGGTGGAGAGGAATGAAGGTGGACCACATCACACCTTAACTCAGACCTAAATCCACATATACACACCTCATCACACTTCCACAAACACTGAAGCATATCTGCAATTAGTGTAAACACCCAAGGTCGACCAAACCTATGTCAAAACTATTAAACATTTAAGTACACTCTTCCTCAAATCCAGAGACAACTCTTGGACCACACACAACACTTAAACATAATCTAGAATATTCCATCAACACCCTGAAATCCAACAAATCCTTTGTAACTTCATACACTTGAAGAACATGCTCATTTTGTACACCTAGTTAACCTTCCACACATTGTAACACATGAAATCAACCTTGTGGAGCACCAAAACATAAAAAAGATAGACTAAAGATAGAGACAAATATTGCAAGCACACTTCTAGATCCAAAAAGCCAAAAACCACAACACAGAGAAATGCGGAGGAAAACCATTTCTCCTAGACAACACTGCATCACAACTCACACACTATTCAACACAATTTATTCTATCGAATGATCCCAAATAAGAAAATTTGGATATAACAACTCTAAACACCTTTGACCAACATATCCAAACCATACAAGTAGATCTTCAATCATGAAAAATGTGGAGCAAGACACTGAACACCACTCTGCCACACTAAACACTCTTTACCACACTGTCTCCTTTTTTATTTAAATTTTCTCAAAAGCACTTGGAAACCAAGCACGAAAAACACCATCTTAATATCTAAAACACCTTCTCAATATCTCAACCACATAAGAGGTTTAACATCCATAAACATAGGCTCATCAAAGAAACACTAGAATTTGACATCAATGAAACTACTAATGACAACATAATGCAACCAATCAAACCATTTCCATAGGCTGACATCAATGACAATACACAATTCCAACACCTAGTGGACTATGGATGTATTATATAGCACGGTGATGTGGATTTGGGTCCTAGTTAACCCTTGGTGTGGTCGTCCTTCACTTCTTTCCACTGTAGAGATGTTTGTTGTTGACCTATTTTAGTGTTACATGTTTTAAGTGCATACGTTTCATTCAAGGCCAACCTAATTGAGAGTATGTAGGTCATGGATGATATATAAGCATAGTAAATTGTTGGTGATGTGTGTGGATCTATAGAAGGTGTACAAAATATGTGAATTTTCTCAAGTGTGTTGATATGAGTGTGAGCTTAATGCCTATGACTCCACTGTAGTGAACAAAAGGGTCTACATTTTTAGTGTGCTTGAATTTTTTGGAAGCAATAAGCCAAAGGTTGCAGATGTCATAAATTTTTAGTGGTGGATTTCTTATGTTTCCTTGAGATAGTGAAGCTCTATTTAATAGTATTCTTCTATCTTCTTCCTTCTTGGCAGTAAGTCACTGGTAGTGAGCCTTTCTTATTTTTCTAGGAAGTGAACCCTTAGTAGTGAGCCTAATTGTATTCGATGTTGTAATTCATATATATGTGAGCTAATCCTCACTATTGTTTTTACCTTCTTGGGTTTTCCACATAAATATGGTGTTCTTATGGGTTTGGATGTGTTTGCATTACTATTTCATATGCTTACATTCTGCTAATACATGATAAGGGTTTAAGGGCTAACAAAGGTTTGAATGTTGATGAGGATTGAATTTTTTAAGTATACAAGTGATTCACCCCCCCCTCTTAGTTTTCCTATGCACCTAATAAAGTACACTTGCAAAACCTTGGTAAGAGAAGATCTTTGAATTGGATAACCCACATTAAACCATTTCATATTCTTTACAAGAGGGTTGGATTTGTATCAAACTCCCCAACAATCCAAACACAACCCCCTAAAAATAAATTATCCATAGGTACTTGCCCAAGTGGGCTATTTTAATATTTATAAAAACTCATATTAATCCCAAGTCAGATTTAATTTTGTGTTGAAAATATCATAATTTTAAAAAATAATATGTGTAAAACATATGAAATACATGATTAAAATCACCAAAATAAAGTATAAATAGTTCAAAATAAACAATGTTTATTGATTAAGGGATCCTAGTCCCCTCATATATTAAGATGATTGGTATAAAAGGGTAATCATGATCAAGTTGTCACTACTTCAAAAGGAAAGGTGAGAAGGCTAAGTAGGGTTCCTAAATGATTTCTCACTAGTTATCCTATAACTTTACATAGACTCTCAATGCATGATTCAAATACATCAAGAGTATTTATGTGTGTAGTTGAAATAAAATGATTAAAACTACATTATTCATCCAAAATAATCAATATCAATCATACACATAGAAATTATGACTCACTATAATCATTAGTGTCAAATTCATGGCTTTAATCCTAACATATACACTCATGTATAGCTTAAAATCCACCCATATTAATTTCCCTTAAATCTTAATTTTGATATTTTAATATTTTAATCAAATCAAATCAGCTTATAATTTAACATTCAAATCTTTATTAATTTTTATTATATCATATTTCAACTAAAATATAATTTTTATTCTATTAAAAAATAAGAATATGGGAATTTTAGATTAGTAATCACATATAAACATAACTACTCAATATAGCTCAACTTATTTGAACAAGAATCAATACTACTAGATTTAAATATTATTTATCCATGAGATAAAACAACATCCCTATGTAACATATATGAAAATGCCAATTGACTAGAATAATCATGTATGAAGGTGTCAATATTCAAGTTCAACAATATCAAGTATCTAGAATAAGGTACAATATGTGTGACTAGGATCACAAAAGGGAATGAAGCTCACATACACATTCCTTGCTTAGCCTTATATTTTTCCATTTCATACCTAGTTTTTAAACATTATAATTTTAAATTTACATGATCATACCCTATTTTTACTCACCTTTTTTTCTCTCCTTCAATTTATGTGTGCTCCTCCATAATAAACATTATTCAAGGGGGCATATTTTATATTGATCCTATTTTCAACCTATCTATAAGCTCATAGGTGAAACTTTGATTTAGTGGCTTAGATTATTTAGATCTAGAAGATGATCCATTTTTATCACACCTCATTTATTTTCTATGTATTTCTACTTTTCACTTAGCTTTGAACACATGTATTATAGTGGAAGTTGAACATATAAAGTGAAAAATGATTATCCAAACACTTTTATGCTATTTATTTATGTTGCTTTAGGTTGATGCTTTAGATGCATAATTTTAATAAATAATTTTGAATATTTTGATGCACTCACTAACCTAAGACTTGTTTTTACACTTAGGTATGCCACAATGCTCTATTTAGAACTCTTTCAACCTAACTCCCAATAATTTACTCACCTTATATAATATCACAATCATCATCCTGTCCTTGGGTAGTACTACTCATGTGATTGTATACCAATTATCAACAATTGAATTATTGCATTATAAGGTTGGCATTCTTAGGATATAATCATTACCCATAAATGTAGACACTAAAAGTTTAAAATTATGCATCTAGGGTTATATATTTAAATACATCACCGTAGGTCATTTAAGCATCATAGAATGATCAAAACAATATTATAAAAAAGCATCAATTTTTTCCTCCTACAAGTACATCAATCACCAATCACTACTTTATAAAGCATCAACAACAATTAATTCTCAACATTCAATCAAGTAGAATCCATTATTGAAGCACACTTTGAGTACATTCTCTTATATCATCACGTATTGAGCCACTTCAATGAACAATAATCAATGTTTGATTAGCAAAATTATTTCCACCCATATTGATATCTATTTCTACTCATGTACCTATTCCATTTTTAGTCTTAAGGCCTCAATAAGGCATAAAATAAGTCATGATATTCAAGCCTTTCATACAAAGATCCACAATATTTTATATCACCATTATTATTTCCTTGCTTTGGATACCATTAGGTAAACATGTATTATAGATATCAAATATTCATTTCTCTAGAAGGTAGGATCATAAAATTTCATTGAAGATTGTGCTTATAGACATTTAGGTTTTCAAGATTAAGTCATTTCAACTATTTTATCCATAATCTAGTCTTATATTTGAAATACAAACACTTTGTCACAACATCAAATCAAATAAGATTTATATTTCATTGATTTGAAAATAACCAAACCTTAACTCTATTAGTTCCATTTAAACACATATTTAGTTATAATTTCTATTAACTTACATCACATAGTTTTAAAAATTTATCCCCTTTTTCCACATATGAAATGAGGGAGTTGGATTCATTTTGATCTCATATATGCTTCTCTAGGTTTGGGAGGATCCAAATTGTAGTTTCTATGATACATGGAATATAATAAATAGTGAAATTAATGTATAATTAATAACATGAAGCTACCTATATATTATTGTATAGGAGTGAATTTTCACCCTTAACATAAATTCCCCTTTACACTTTAGAAAACCAAACTCGGAGGCTTAATTCCACATAAGCCTATTGTTCACATCACACTTGGCACCCATTTTGTGTGTTGGTGGAGGTTTTTATGTTGGGGACGCTCACACGACACACAAACGTCCACGCGGAGCACTTACATCCTTGGTAGATTCCTACGGCTGGAGTCTACAGAGCCATTACACTTCCTATTAGAAGTCAAAGTGTAACGCCTCCCTTCACCTGGCCGACCCTAATATGGTTGTTTTCTTCCATTCTTCCTTCATATTCTTCATTCATCCATCCATTTTCATCTTCTTCACAAGTTTACACAATCTCTCCACACTTTGAGCATTCACTCCAATCTCTGTAGCAGCATTTCACACTTCATAGCAGCAAGCTATCACTCCATCACTCCAATAGAGCAAGCATAGGATGAATCCATTGCAACAGAGGCTTGAATTCCTCTCATATTTCTCCTCCACTAGCCTTGAGTGCTTTGGATGGAGGTGGTAAGCTCCTCTCATCTTCTTTATTGTTTGGTTGAGTTAGCACGTGTTGTTTAGTAGTGTTTTTGGTTTACTTTTCTTGCATTCACTCTTTATCGCTTATTTCTACATCATTGCAATCTTGGCTGTCTGTGGAGGTGCAAACACCAAAACGGGGGTCTGACTGAGGCAGACCCCTATAAAGCCCACACAACATTTTCCCTCTTTTTTGTGTGTAGGTGGAGAGATCTTGGAGCAAGCTGGCAAAAGGATTGTTGTGTGAGATCATCTTCGTCACCCCCATGGTAATCTACTTTCTTTATCACGTTTGTTTCTACATTTTGTATTTCATTGTCTTATTCTGCACATTCAAAAACTCGTAACTAGGTTGTTAGTCCACTTTTTAGAGGTTAAATCTTCACTCTTTGGTTTTCTAGCCATACGGATGCCAGTGCACCTATGAGATGCCAATGGGTCGTGTTGTCATCCCAAAACCATTCTTTTGTCCTATGATAGAGAGCTATATGAGACATAAAGTTGACCCTAAAACGGAATCGCCTAGTCTCCTTTCAACTCTCGTGTTTGCAGAGTGGTCGAAGGACCTTACAGTCCTCATCATTCTAATCCTACCTATCCTAACCTTCCTTTCATGACCTGGGGCCTTGCAGTGGTTGGTCCCCCTCTCTTACATTTCATTTGAACCCGACGTGAACCAACATCTTTTCGTTCGTCGGTTTCTAGGCTTTTTCTCTTATACCCTTTGATCGTTGCACTCTTGTGTGTTGTGAATTTTTATGAGCATCACAACCTAGTCTATGACCTCTAGGAATATTGTTAGGAGAATTTTGTGACACCTTCCAATGGAGAAGATGAAGGTCTCTTCTAGTTTCACTATTGGTCCTTTCTCTGGTTCTATGGTTGATCTGTCCACACAAGAGCATGTGTCATGGGGTGAGTCTAGATTCCTTGATGAAACTGATCGCGTCCCTACCCCTCTTGTTCCATCGACCTCAACATCTGTAGATGAGCATGAATTTTTCCACATCCCCTCTGAATATCTCTCTAGTCTAAGCAAGGCATTGGGTGCATTAGAAAATCACCTGGAAAAAAACCTGAAGCTGGCTAGGGCTACTAAAGTTATTAGTGAAATAAAGTACATGGTGGGAAAAGAGTGAACAGGTGTGGAACTCTTGGCTAGTATCATTGGTTTGGCTGAAGCGTACACTCCTTTGAACCATGGTAGTATGGTACGAGGTATCCCATTTGAAGAACATGAGAGACAACTGAAGGTATCAATGCCTCCCATGTCTTTGTACATGGCCGACACGATCCCCTCAATCAGGGTCCCTGCCATTTTTGAAAGTTATGAAACCATCAAGGTAAATAAGAATCCTTTAGGTTTTCACTTCACCCTTCCATCGCCTCTGGTGGTGGAGGATTTGGCGAGATGACTTGTGGAGGATTTTGTGGTGGAAACTTTGGTGGCAAAGATGGTTCTGGTGGAGGTCATGGTAGTGGCTTTGGAAGTGGTGGTGGCTCTAGCGAAGGTAACACTAGTGGTGGTGGCATCGATTGTAGTCTCGGTGGCAGTCACAATGGCGGTTCTGGTGGTGGATCCGGTAGTGGTTCCACTGGTCCTACACCTTCTAATGATCTGATTTTGAATACCCTTCTTCAGAATATGGGGAAGATGCAGAACTAGCTGGTGAACCTCTCCTAGGCTTTTGCCTAGCCTATTTTTCAGCTCTTCTTTCGACATAGCCCCTTGTCGGTATCAATTCTAAACACTCATTTCCTATAAGGGATGGAGATTCCTAAGTTTGAGAAATACAGTGGCAAAGGGGACACGTAAACACATGTGTCCACCTTTAACGCCTTATGTACAAACTTCTTCCACCATGATGAGTTGATGGAAAAATTGTTCCCTCAATCCCTCAAGGATACATCACTCGAGTGGTACTTTTCTTTGTTCGACAACTCCATCTTTTAATTTGATCAGCTTGTGAACCAATTCCTATGAAAGTTCCAATCCAACATTGGGCCTAAGATGACCTTCTTTGACCTTGTTCGATGTAAACAAGGGGATAATGAGAAGACTACTGATTTTATAGTGTGATATCAAGTGCTCTTTTCATAAATATCATACCCGTTACCGGACTCCAATGTGTAGAAGGTGTTCATAGGGAACTTACAAAGGCCTTGGCAAGAGAAGTTCATCCTTATAAAATACCCTTCTTTCACACATCTATGTGCGGCCCTACGGGAGTACCAACAAACGATAGTTCAATTCGAGGGATCTTCCTCATGCTCCCGTTTGGAGGGAAAGTTCATTATATCAATCTCTAGAAGAAGAAAGGTTTTTGTGAATGTAGTAGACACTATGGATAACAACGGCCTCAGGCATGATCGAAAGTTCACAAAGTTATCAGAATCCTATTCTTTCATCTTAAAGAAGTTGTTGAAGGATAAGATCATTAACTTACCAACTCTGAAACCAGTCAAGGAACCATATCCTAGCTGTTATGAAGCAATATACCTATTGAATTACCATCAAGTCAACGTACATGATACCGAACGCTGCATGCACCTATGTCATGAGATATAGGATCGTATCGAGGATGGTACTATTCATCTTGATGGAACTAAGGAAAACACAAACAAATTAGTGGTGAAAGCTAATAGTGAGTTGCAGATATACACCAACCCATTTTCGTCACATTCTGCTAACATGATTATCGATTCCTTTGATTTATGTTTCTTACCTTGAAGCATATGTTAACATGGTCACTGTTACCCCTTCTTCTCATCTTGCGACCGGCTCACTAGATATAACATTCACTTCACAAGATGTACCAGCAAATGACAAACCTTCTCCACTCTACATTCTCGCTCGCCTCAATGGAAAAATTGTGACAGGGGTCTTACTCGATCCCGCGAGTAGATTGAATGTCATCACAGAGGAGACTCTCTTCTTAAAGTCCCTGCAAAGGGAGGAATATGAAAAAAAAAATCCATCATCCGTACTCATGATGGTCTTCCTCTAAAACCCTATAGATCAATAACATTGTCTGTCTTGGTTGTACCTAGGACTTTAGATGCAGTATTCAATGTCATTCCCGTGTTGGACCTATTCAGAGTGAAGCTAGGGATACCTTAGTTGGATTCCATTAATGGGATCACCTTTGTGATTCATAAGTGCCTGAAGTTTTCCCATGAAGGTGTTGTGCACATGATGCATGATACTGGATACCATCCTGTGGTGTCTTGTGGGGAGTATTCGTTGGATCACTTTTGGCCCACTCTAGTCAGTTCGCTTCCACCTAGAACAAGCCTGCTTTATAAGAACCATGTGAAGTATAAGAATAGAGGCAAGGGACAACTAAATTTGACCCTTTCTATAGCAGAGGAACAAACTACCTCCTCCTGAAAGGGAAAGGAGAAGCTTGCTCCTTCTCTGGTTGCCTTGTCTACTCCCCTTTCTTGGGAGGAGTATTGGATGAATAAGCCCGATTTCTACCCGTTCAATCTAATGGTGCCTACTTTGTGTAGACCCAAGATCAAGATATCAGATCTCCCTAACGGGTCCCCTACACCTTGGTACTATTTATATGGCATAAAGAAAGGCTCGAGAAGAGAATTTGGCCCGCGGTCCCTTACTATTCCCACGAATGGAAAGAGGCCCACTGCTAAGGTACTAGAATCAATTCCTCCTACCATCTTTGCACCTGCTCCTCCTACTCCCATCCAGGATTCTTTCCTTTCACTGGAAATAGCTATGGAGGATATTCCCATGGCTAAGCAGGAGCCCTCCATTCCTTTGTGAACCCCGACTTCTGGGTCGAAGAGTCGTAGAAACTGCCTTGCACGTGAGCGCAAGCATCAGTGAAAGGCTCTTCTAGCTGAGAAAGCCACCTTACAAAAGAAAAAAGAGGAGACAATTTCTCCTCTAGTCGTGTCTTCCTCTCTCCTCCCTTCTGTTTTTGTCCAAAATAGCTCTGTATCTCTTCCGGCTTCCACTGTGAGCGCACATGCACCTGAAAAGGTGCAGGTGTTCATCACTCCTTTCGTGGAGCCACCCCTATTGATATTTGTCCCAGATGTCTTGCATTTCCTAAAGCCCATAGATATAATTAACACCTCACTCCAACAACGAAGGATTTAGGAGGAACCCACCTTCTTTGAAAGGTGGTCCCACGCTGACTTGTTATGTCCTAGTGATCGAACCATTTCCAGCCTCCCCTAAGTTTGTCACTACTCTCGAGTCTCTCGGTGAGCTTTGTGGTGAACCTTAGATGAAAACTCTTTCGTCCATCGAGGCAAAACATGGCACTCTTGTCAAGTGCATGTTTAACTCAGTAGATGAATTTTCAACCTTGTCAACGATATTTACAAGGTCGTTGACCTTAGACCCACAAGAGTTGAGTGATAGGGACCTCATAGGCCCCTCTGCCTTAGCCCTTGTTGCGATAGGATCAGAAGCTCCTCCCCTTAACATTATACCATTATAGGCTCATCATCCTTCCCACTACAATGATCTAGAGTGGAAATTTGATGACATCTTGTTTGACCAATGTTAGGGGAAGAATCTCTTCTTGATCTTTAGATTATATGTGTGTGTGTGTGTTGTGATGTGTTCCCCTGTGATTGTGCTATATGTTCCTGGATGACCCTCGCCACCCTTGTTGGTGCTGGGATACAGGTGTGGTGTTTGTGTTGTAAACCTTCCTCTATGTGTATCATCATTCTTCCATGTTTGTGATTGACTTTCAATAAATTGGGGATGATACAAAGCGTTGGGGGCATTTAGGCTTCCATGTTTACCCAATTTTTTATTTTTTCTTTATCTTCTTGTGCATTTCTTACATGGCCTGGTATAGTAGGGGTTGATGATAGTTAATTTATATACTATTATTATACTTATATATATTTATGAGCAGTTCTGGCCCTAAAACATCAGGCTACCCCTATCCCCTTTGTGTGTGTTCTCTTTCCTTTTGATTTATCTTCATATTTCTCTCTTTTTTGTTTGAGTTGTCCCTTTCATGTGTGACAATGCCACTTCTACATTAGTTGTTATTTAGAGAAAGATTCATTGCCAATGAATCTTTCCTAAAAGGCCCTTCACAAACTTCTTTGTTAGAATTACCTTCTCCACTTGAAACCCTAACGATACATGTTTCCTTCATCATGGATTCATAAAGAAAGAACTTGGAAACCTTCTTCTGAAGTGGGAACACCTTTGATATTCCCCTTGTTTGGGGGCATATCCTTCCTTTCAAATTCCTTGATGAAGTGAACATCTTTCAAAAGGATTCCTTGATAATGAATCGATTCGAGAAAGAAGGCGTTGGCTTTTGAATAGTGTGTCCCTTTAGTGGACCCCCTTTCTTCACGTCGGGTTCCTAAGGGACCCCTTCAAAATTTTCTATTTCTAATGAGCTTTATGGCATCTAGCTCAGGGGCAACTCGACTAGACCGGTCTTCACATCTTTATGTCAAGCCCGAGGGCAATCCGATTAGACCTACTTCACATCCTTGCATCTAGCTTGGGGGTAGCCTGGCTAGACCTTACCTTTCAAACAAAATGTCCCTCGAGTGGACCTCTCCTCCTTTTGAAGGGTTCCTGAGGGACCCCTTTGAAATTCTTCCAACTTGGCGATGGTCTACGTGACTATCAGTTTGTCAACCTACGCGGCCGCTTCCTAGCATGTTTTATTTTTAGGTAAACATGTTGTCATTTCTGACTCTACAGATTCCCCTCTACTCAGTCTCCCTCATGTGCGAGTTCTTGGGGGATACCTTCCTTGCAGGTTTGCAAGTCTGTAAGGCACTTTACTAGTTTCCTTCATGTGAGAGTTCTTGAAGGATACCTCCCTTGTAGGTCTATAGGCTTGTGAGGCACTTTCATTCTTCAACTTTATAGTTTTGTGCAACTATGAAGCCCTTTCCTACACTTTCGGGTTCGCTAGACCATGATCTACTTCCTCGTTGGTACAGGTATACATCTCTAAAATTATTTCTCCTTCGATCTACTTTATTGAAGCACTCACCAGTATTCATGCTCGCTAAAGTGGGGGAAAAATGTATAGGAGTGAATTTGCACCCCTAACGCAAATTCCCCTTTCACCCCTTTACACTTTAGAAAACCAAACTCAAAGGCTTAATTCCACATAAGCTCGATGTTCACATCACACTTGGCACTCATTTTGTGTGTCGGTGGAGGGATTTTTGTCAAGGACACCCATGCAGTGTGCAGACGTCTGCACAACGCACTTACGTCCCTGACATATTCCTACGACTAGAGTCTACAGAGATGTTACACTTCCTATTGGAAGTCAAAGTGTAACACCTCCCTTCGGTTGGTCAGCACGAATATTAATATTTTATTCCATTCTTCCTTCATATTCTTCATTCATCCACCCATTTTCATCTTCTTCACAAGTTTACACAATCTTTCCACACTTTGAGCATTCACTCCAAGATTTGTAGTAGCATTTCACACTTCATAGTAGCAATCTATCACTCCATCATTCCAATAGAGCAAGTGCAAGACGAATCCATTGTAGTAGAGGCTTGAGTTCCTCTCATTTTTCTCCTCCACTAGCCTTGAGTGCTTTGGATGGAGGTGGTAAGCTCCTCTCATCTTCTTTATTGTTTGGTTGAGTTAGCATGTACTATTTTGTAGTGTTTTTGGTGTACTTTTCCTGTATTCCCTCTTTATCGCATTATTTCTACATCGTTGCAATCTTGGTTGTTCATGGAGGTGGAAACACCAAAACGGGGGTCTAACTGAGGTAGACCCCTATACAACCCCCCAACATTTTCCCTCTTTTCTATTTTTAGGTCGAGAGATCTTGGAGCAAGATGGCGAAAGATTGTTGTGTGAGATCTTTGTCACCCTTGCGGTAATCTACTTTCTTTATCACATTCATTTCTACATTTCATATTTCATTGTCTTATTTTGCACGTTCAAAAAATCGTAACTAGGTTGTTAGTCCACTTTTTAGAGGTTAAATCTTGTCTCTATTTTTTTGGCCGTACGGACACCAAGGCACTTGTGAGATGCCAATGCACCGCACTGTCATCCCAGAACCATGCTTCTTTCCTCTGACAGAGAGCTATACAAGACACAGAGTTGACCCTAAACACTGACTCACCTAGTCTCCTTTCAACTCTTGGGTTTGCAGAGTGGTTGAAGGACCTTATAGTCCTCATCATTCTCATCTCGCCTATCCTAACCTTCCTTTAAATTGAGGTAAGTTAGGGTAGCCATACTGCTCTTGGCCTTTCATGACCTGGGGCCTTTTAGTGTTTGGTTCCCCTCTCTTACAATTATGTATTGAAGTGCATTGTAAATCAATTTGGAAAATAATATAGCCAAGGTTTTTGGTTTGGTGAAAATCAAGTTCATCAATGACCTCAAGCTCCCTCTTTTGGTAGTATTGATTATTCTAGAGGCAATGTTTGTTGGAAAGATTATAAAACACTATGGATAATCTATGAATACACCATATTTAATGCCTTAAATCACATAGTATGAAACCCCAATGAAACCTCCACAAAATAAAAACTCTTGTAAAGGAAAACTCCAAAAAAAAATGTAGATTAAAGAAACCAAACAAAAATTAATATAAAAAATATGACATATGATTCAAGCAAGAAAAGATGCCACAAACCAAATGAATTAGCTCAAGGGCCTCTTCAATCAAATAAATTCAATCACCATTAGAGAAAAAGAGAAGAACCCCAAGCTCCTTGATCTCACTAAAATTTTACAATTTCTTTTATCCAACAACTATTTTTGATCAATTTAAAAAAAAAGGGAATGCCCCATCATGCATACCAAATGCAAGTATGCAAAAATAGAATACAAGACAAAGAATCAAAATAAATATTTAAAACTACTCATTCTAATTCAACACATAAACCTCTAATAGAGTGTTATGGATATGCTCTTGAAAGTAATGTATGCTTGTTGCTCATTTGAAAAAAAAACTATTTGTTCAAACTAGAATCATAATTATTTAAAGCGAATGATTTGATTTCAATTTATAGGATTTCAAGGATATGGATGAATAGGTAGGGTTCAATCTCAAATTGAGAGCTTATCCCATGAAACATAGAGTGGATGATGATAGGACAACTACTATTAGTCATTAATTCATTTATCGAATTAATGAATTTATTTATTTATTCTCAAATTTTTTTTTGATCAATTAGTTAATTGATTGATTATTTTGTTTGATTTATCATGATTTATTTATTTAATTATAGATATTTGTGAGGAAAAATAATAATTAAATTAATTATTTAATAAATATGATTTAATCAATTTATTTTTAATAAAGTGGATTAAGTATTATTTTGTGTATTATTTAATGTGAAAAGAATTATTTTAATGAATGGATGTTGTTACATGTTGAGATGGAGGTGATAGTATGAAATTAGCATTAGGTACAACTTTAGTTTTTACACATATAAAGGGATAATATCTTCACAAAACACTATTAATTTTTTTTAAAGATTCATGTACATGCAAATAAAGTATTCCTTTTCTTTCACATACATTAAGAAAGAAAGAAATGAGCATAAAAGATAAAGGGCACGAAGCTTACCTTTCGATGTAGTTTGGAAAAGGTGAAAGTCTCTTCTTTCTTTCTTGATTATCTTGTTGATCATCCAAAATACTGAGAGGGGGGTGAATCAATATTCCATAAAACCATTCTAATAAATCCCATCTAACCATTATCACAATTCTAACTGAATCAATAAGAGAGAACATAGAAATAAATCAATGCAATCACACAGATGAACACTAGGATTTTTATGTGGAAAACCCAAAAAGGGAAAAACCATGGCAAGGGTTAACTCACAATAAATTATATCTGGATACAAGATATTACAGGGCTCACTACCAAGACTCACTATCCTTGTAAGGCTCATAGCTTGAATAAAAAATATGGCTAACCGCTAAGATACAGAGATTGTGGCTCACTGCCAAAAGTTTGAACTGATAGAATACACCTTCAGTGTGCAAGATTTAGTTCCAATGAAGCTTAGAATATGAAGTACTACCTCACACAACAATCACTCAACTAATCCGCTTTGATCCTCAATTGATAAATCATTTAGGATCGGATCTTCACATACCCTTAATCCTTTTCGCGCCTTTCTTCCACAAACACATCCACATTCACATCTCATATATATATACAAGTATATCTTGTTCATCAATTAGGTCAGCCTAATTAGATGAAAACAAAGTAACAAAAACACTCTTGTCAGCACTTTATATGATTCAAAACATTTTATCCATGTAGTGAATTATACCAAGTCAGCTAACATTCATAAAGCATAACTAGTCTCCTTAATGTATTGCATACGTTAGGTCAGCCAAGACTAGAACATAATTCACAGAATCTCCAAACCAACACACAAACCTCAAAACAAACACCTTTTGGATCTAAGATCACATAAATTTCTCATCATACTACCATCATAGAGACTACCATTAAAACCGCAACATAAGAATGTTTGCTTTAAGAAAATGTGGAGTCTCCCACACTAATATGCTGAGCAAGGAACAATAGTAAATACAAAGTTGAACTTTGTTAGAGATAACTTTCTTCTCATAGCCCAAAACTTCTCAAGATCTAAGATATAATTTTCTGAATGAGACAAGATATCATGGTTAAGATATTAGAATCATATATGTTCTTGCGGTGATTTTTGGACTCAAATACTAATGCACCGATTCATCACAAAAGAATATTACTAGCATATAACAACTTCCTATAAACTAAGTAAACTTCCCATACAGTTTTCACCATGTTGACATCAATGACAACACAAGAACAACCAACACAAACCATCTATACTTCATGCTCATGTTGCAAGGCTCCATAATTCCAACAATCTCCCCCTTTGGCATTAATGGCAACATGCATGTCAATTTTTTTCCCAATATACGTAACTATATACTCCCCCTATCAAAACTATTTTTCTCAAAAACGTTTTTCCTCTATCAATCTCTATCTCTCCCCCTTTGACATCAATGACAAAGGATGGGGTCCAATATATATGCATATATGCATCAAAACATAACCAAAAAGATATGAATGCAAAATTGAATCAACTTGAAGAAGAAGAACCTTTGAGATTCTCCAGGAAGACCTTCCATGACACTTTGCCTTCTTCCAATGCACCTTTTTCACTTACAAGAGTCTTGTGTAATAATTCAAGCTTCATTAAAGACTCTATACCATCTACTAAAGTATTGGGACTAAGATTAATCTTTGATAATTCACCAATACTATCAAGAACACTAGAAATAGGAATGTACCTGAGTTTAATCATGTCTTTGAATGCCATAAACTCCTTAATAAAAAATTTTCTTTGGTCCTACAAGGAAAATAATTTTTCTTGAAACTGCACAATGTAGGGTCACCTCTAATTATCTCCATCTTCTGCCAATCTATATGTATCTTCTTGAGTGCTCATCCAGGTTTCACTCTTCCTTATCTCATCTCTTATGTTCAGTGCACTACCAAACTAATTTAGGCAAAAAGAAAGAAGTTATTGCGCCTTTTGCTCACAAACTTGTACACTATCAAATTCCTTCATCACTCGACTATGTGAATTTACACATTTTTCCTTGATATCTTCCAAATTTTCTTCAACAGTCCTAATTATAGCATGCACTTCTAGTCCAAAGATGTAGACCTTCAAAGAATTAATCATGTTTCTAAGATTCTCCATAACATAAATAGATGAATCAAAATTAGCAATGAGAATAACCTTCTACAATTCTTCCAAAGCTCCTTGATTTTTTATTCTTTCATGCTCATTTTGAGATCTCTCTAACTCACTTCCTTCTGCAACTTCTTGTTTGATAACATTCTTTCTTTTCTTCCTTGTTTCGGTTGCACTACCGAAGGTATCTTCTACATTGGGATTTTTAGGGCTTTCCAAAAGAATTTTTGCATAATAATTAAAATTTTAGCCTCTGACACTTCATAATCTAACTCAAATACCCATACCAACCTTGATTCAACTGCTTCCATGTGACATAAATTTGTAGACACTAGGAAATTGATATTCTTGGAGTACCTTTCAGTAACACTTACTGGAATCCTTGACCTTCTGCTCATCCTCGTTTGAAATGTTCCAAATGATGCAGCAAGAACAATATCTTGATCATCTGAATTACCAAGACTTATAATGAAGTTCATGATTTCAGGGGAAATAGGCTTTGTATTTGACCATTCTATTCTTCCTATTACTGTTAATTCTCTCAAAAAGTAAAAGAGTAAGAAGACAACCAAATTTCCTTATCATAATGTATTCTTCTTACTCTTCTTGATTTCCTTTAAATTATTCAAAAGATGTATTCGAAGTAATTCAAATAGGTCATAATCCATACCTCTTTTAACCATATCAACAACAGTATGTACAACAGTAGTAGAAGTTGCGAGGTCATTGCTAGGCAGAAATTTTTTGTGACCAATGACCATAGCAGCATACCTAATGACTGAATCCATAATTAATCTCAAATCAATCTCTTTCCCTTCAAGAGTCACACCGGTTACCTCAATTATCTCTTACTCATTCATAGCCTTCCATTTGGTAACTAGTTCAGAGGAACACAAACTAGTTACATCTCTGATTTCCTCTCTAGTAATCAAATGTGCTTCATCAATCCACAAAGATTCCTCATGAATTCTGCTCAAAACTATTCAAATATACTTCTGTCAAACTCAAACAAAGGGGATTTCCACCAAACAGCCAACTTCTTCTAAACTAACACTTTGTAGGCATCATGGTTCTCTTCCAATTCATTCTTCCATAGAATTCTTAACTGAATTGGTGACATTTCTTCTATCTTACTATAAATAAATGCATAAATATCTTATGTGGGAAATACCCTAGGAGGGATGCAAGAGAAGGCACCAATTGAATCGTCTGGCACATTCTTTAAATATTTTCTCAATTTGACTTGCAACCTATCTATACTATTCACAACCTTTGAATTATTCATAGTAATAAAAATGAAAGATTGTGCAAACAAGAATACCTTTGTAAATGCCAACAAGAAATTGATAGATATCCAAATTTTGGAGCTTGCTTCGAATCCACTTGATTTCTCCTTCAAACCCTAAAACTCTGAATTTCTCTCTAACCTTCCATTGCACAATTCTCTAAAAATACATATTCCTTTTGAAATATCTAAATTTATTTAATTCATTCTAGATTCTTTAGTAATAAATGCTTCAAATCATAGGTAGATTACCTCAAAAATTATGTGCGCCTCCATTCTTTCAAATTCTGAAAACTTCATTCTTCACACATGCGACTGAGAAATTCCTTAAACTTGTTACCACATTAAATATACTTCTTCCATGATGTGACATAAGTATCGATGAGGGGGGGGTTTATTAAATTTTCTAATAATTGCTCCGCCCTAGTCATTGCTAGACTAAAAAATTGACAGGTGTATCTTCATTGGAGGTTGACACAGATAACACTGATGATTCTAATTCAACTTGCTTGAATTATCCTTCCTTTCTCTATATCCTTTTCATCTCTTTTCTTACTTCTTCTGGATCAATGATTTGTTCATGCTTCTTCATTGGATAGTTATTTTTTCTTCTTCTGCAACTATTAACTGGATGTTCCAGATTGTTGCACTTACAAAAACCATCATTCTTCCTTGCATTCTTTCTCTTATTCAATTTATTTTCACACCTATTAGCTTTATTTCCAACCTTCTTGCACTTAAAATATTTGCTGCAGAATGATAAAGTATCATTCATTTTACTTTTGCAGTCCTTTTCCTTATGGAAAAATTTCTTGCGGGAATGAAAAACACCATTGAAAGAAAAATACCTTTTAGCATCAGGTTGTTTGATGAGATTTTGTTTGGAATTGCCTCTTAGATTATTGATCCATCCATCTTTTCACCGATTCTTCTTGTCACTAGATTGCTTCGCTTTAAAACTTTGACCTTCTTCAAACCCTAAACCACCTTTATCCATTGTAGATCTCTGAGAAGTAATCAACTCATCAAGCATTGTAGAGCTTACCTTAAATTTGTCTTCAAAAATTCTTGGCTTTTCCATATCAGATCTCAATATTTCTGCTTCTTTCTCAAGCTTTGTGCATTCATCCATCTTCCTTTAAATTTCAATTTTTTGACAATCTTCAGTTCTTTTCTTTTCATCCAATTACTATAGCACGCTAGAGACAGTTTCATTTGCCTTATCCAATAGATCACATTCTTCTTCACATTTACATTGTAGTTTTTCAATACACTCATTTTCTTTCATCAACTTGTCCTTCAAATCTTCTATTTCTTTTGAATATCTAGCAGAGATTACTTTCAGAGGAAAAAAAATCTTATACTCAAATTTTGGGACCTTCCTCAAGCCATAAAACCATTCTAATAAAATCCATCTAACATTATCACAATTCTGACCAAATCAACAAAACAGAACATAGAAACAAATCAATGCAATCACACACATGAACACCAAGATTTTTATGTGGAAAACCCAAAAAGGGAAAAACCACGGTGAGGATTAACTCAATATATTATATCCAAATACAAGATATTACAGGGATCAATTCTAGGACTCATTGTCCTTGTAAGACTCACTTCCTAAATACAAAATATGGCTAACTAGCAAGATACAAAGATTGTGGCTCATTGCCAAAAGTTTGACCTGATAGAATACACCTTCGGTGTGCAGGGTCCATTTCCAATAAAGCTCAGAATATGAAGTACTACCTCACACAACAATGGATCAACTAATTTTTTATGATCCTCAACTAATAAAGAATTTAGGCTAGGATCTTCACATACCCTTAATCCTTTTCACACCTTTCTTCCACACATGCATCCACATTCTCAACTCATATATATATACAGGTATTTCTTGTTCATCAATTAGGTCGACCTAATTAGATGAAAAAAAAGTAATCAAAACACTCTTGTCAGCACCATATCTGATTCAAAAAAAATTATCCATGTAGTGCATTATACCAAGTCGGCTAAGATTCATAAAACATAACTAGTCTCCTTAATGTATTACATACATTAGGTCAGCTGAGACTAGAACATAATTCACAGAATCTCCAAACCAACACACAGACCTCAAAACAAACACCTTCTGGATCTGAGATCACATCAATTTCTCATCATACTACCATCATAGAGACTACCATTAAAATTTCAACATAAGAATGTTCTCCTTAAGAAAATGTGGAGTCTCCCACACTAATATGCTGAGTAAGGAACAACAGTAAAATATAGAGTTGAACTCTGTCGGAGATAACTTTTTTCTCACAACCCAAAACTTCTCAAGATCTAGGATATAGTTGTCTGAATGAGACAAGATAACATGGTTAAGAGATTAGAGTCATATCTATTCTTGTGGTGAATTCTAGACTCAAATACTAATGCACTAGTTCATCACAAAAGAACATTGCCAACAAAAAACAACTTCTGGTAAAATAAGTAAACTTCCCATACAGTTGTCACCATGTTGAAATCAATGAAAACATAGGAACAACCAACACAAACCATCTATACTTAATGCTCATGTTGTAAGGCTACTCACATACTAATTAACCTCCAAATTTCCTATACACACACACAAATTTAAACACATTGTAAGGTATAGCTCAAAGTATATTTATAAAAACCTTGCTAATAGAAGATATTTGACTTGGATAACCCAATCTCAACCTCTTCCATAACTCTCAACGAAATTTTATTTTGAGTAGGGTTAGATTGGTACTAAACTTGCCAACATTCCAAACATAATCCTCCAAAAGTACCTTATCCTTAGGTACTTTCCCAAGTGAGCTATTTTTATATTTACATAAAACTCACATTTTACACCCTTTCAAATAACCCTAAGTCAAATTTTACTTTGTGTTAAAAATAGATCATTATCTACTAATTTCAAATATTAAAAACATGTGAAATACACAATTAAAATCACCAAAACAAAGTACAAATATTTTTAAATTAACAATATTTATCAAGTGGTCCTAGTCCTCTCATATGTTAACACGATTGGTAGAATAGTGTAATCATGATAAGTTTCCATTAATTAACAAGGTGAAGTGAGAAGGTAATTACGGTTCCTAATTGATTTCTCATTGTTCAACCTATAAGTTTACTTGCACACTCAATGCACAATTCAATTACATCAAGAGTATGTGTTGAACACACTCAAATATTGAGAGGGGGGTGAATCAGTATCTATAAAAATTTAAACTCTTTGACTACCTGAAAAATTATAATTTAACAAGATCAACAACTTATAAATAGATCAACAATACTTAAACAAATCAACAAAAATGAAAGGTATAACAATAAACACATGTGCACAAGATAACACAAAATTTATGTGGAAAACCCAAGAAGGGAAAAACCACGGAGAGAAATCTCTCAATATATAAAGTTGACTACTTATAATTTGTTTTAAAGCTCACTTCTTATGGAATTGTAGGCTAAGGCACACAAACTTAGGGAAAGATACACAGGTTACAATACTGAGGCATACAACTTTAGGGAAAGATACAAATTACAAGAACCTCCTGAAGAGACTCATTGTCTGATAGTAGAATAAATGAAAATATAAAATTACAACATATGTCAAAAATACACTCTGTTGACTAAGACGTTAAAGATAATTTCTCTTTTCTTTTCCATAACTCACTGCTTCATTCCATACTCGCATATCTCACCACTCTCACACCACTTACAACTAAAATGTTCTTTCATTTATATCCTCAACAAGACGACCACAAAGACATAAAGCAGCCCTATCCAAAAGATAGAGAGGACCAAATAACAACTTATTACATCTTGCAATGTGATCCCAAATAATACATATGCTAGCATACACCAACCCAAGTCAACAACAAGGAAATGTGTAGCACAATACCAATCGGCCCAAAAAAACATTTTCTACTAAATTTACTCAATGTGATTCTCAACAAGATAGTTCAAGACCCAAAATATTACAGGGCTCACTGCCAAGACTCGATGTCCTTAAAAGGATCATAGCTTGAGTACAAAAAAAGGGTAACTGCCAAGATACAATGATAGTGGCTCACTGCCAACAAATTGAACTGATAGGATACACCTTCAATGTGCAGGATTCAATTCTAATGAAGCTCAGAATATGAAGTATTGTCTCACACAGTAGTCGCTCAACAAAACTACACCAATCCACAACTAATAAAGCATTTAGGCTCAAATCCTCACTTCGCATTTCGTATATCCACTTCCACTCCTCCATCTCATCTCATTCCTCAAAACACCTTATATATACAAGCATATCTTAATCATCAATTAGGTCAGCCTAATTAGATGAAAACA
Source organism: Sequoiadendron giganteum (assembly GCA_007115665.2). Lineage (NCBI taxonomy): Eukaryota > Viridiplantae > Streptophyta > Pinopsida > Cupressales > Cupressaceae > Sequoiadendron > Sequoiadendron giganteum. The sequence goes on from CM021107.1 coordinate 69,220,615, forward strand.
AAATAATCAAAAATTTATTTGTCAACACCATATATGATTAAGCATTTTATCCATGTAGTGCATTATACCAAGTCGGCTAACATCCATAAATCATAACTACTCTTCATAAAGTATTGCATACGCTAAGTCAGCCAAGACTAGAACACAATTATCCAAAACAATAAATAATCCTCAAAGTAAACACCTTCTGGATCTGATAACACATTAATTTCCCATCATACTACCAACATAGAGACTATTAGCAAAATCGCAGCATACAAATGTTCACCTTAATAGAATGTGGAGTCTCCCACACAATATGCCAAGTAAGGAACATTAGTAGAATATAGAGTTGAACTGTGACAGAGACACTTTTTTCAAACAACAAAAGACATCTCAAGATCCAAGATATAGCTATCTAAATGAGTCAAAAAAGCTTGGTTAAGAGCATAGAGTCATATAAGATCTTGCAGTAAATTTCAAACTCAAATACCAATACACTAATCCATCACAAGAGGGTATTACCAGCAAATAAAAAAATCTGGTAAACCAAGTAAACTTACCATATAGTTATCACCATGTTGAAATCAATGACAACATAGAAACAACCGACACAAACCACCCATACTTCATGCTCATGTTGCAAGGCTCCCAACATCTCCCCCTTTGGCATTGATGGAAACATGCATGACAAAAACATTTTCCAGCAATTGAATACTTTGAATACTCCCCCTATCAAAAAATTTCTTCATCAAAATATTTTTCCTTTGTCTCTCTATCTCTCCATCTCTCTATCTTTCCATCTCTCTATCTCTCTATCTCTTTATCTCTCTCCCTTTGACATCAATGACAAAGGAAGGGGTCCGATATATATGTATATACATCAAAATGTAACGAAAAAGATATGAACACATAATTGAATTAACCTGAAGAAGATCCTTTGAGACTCTCAATGATAGCCTTCCACGATGATTTTCCTTCTTCCCAAGAACCTTTTGCACTTATAAGATTCTTGTAAAATAGCTCAAGATTAGTTAAGGACTCTACACCATCTGCTAAAGTATTTTTGTTTTTTGGAAAAAGGCATATAACCTATATTATATTATATATATGAAAAGAAAGGGATTACATAAGCTATAATTATAGTACTGGAAAGATAAAATTAGTAATCAAAATTTAAATAGAAATACTAAAGCTAGTACCAACTAGTGTTTGATATGAACATGAAGACCTAGTAACAAAATTACACATTATGTTATACATTGTTTCAAGAGTAGTATAATCAAAACCAAAATAACAAAAAATTGAGGTTTTCAGCTAACATTCATCCATTAGGCCTGCAACATTTGGAATAGCTAAACCACTGCTCCATTGATCATCATCCCTTTGCAGATTATTTGGATTTTCAAACACTCCATTTTTTTGTCGATGCTTCTCCTCTGCAATGATGATACGTTTTGGAATTTCCCTGCATACAGTTTGAATAGAGACTGTATTTGCTCAACCCTCAACCACATCCTCGATTCCTTGTTCCATGTCAATTTCAACATTTTCTGAAGATCCTCCAATAATGTTTATGAGAGCAACTGCTCTCAATCCATGGCAAATATGATGGGATAGAATAAAAGATATTGCAAAAAATGTTTCCTTACAATTATCAACCATTGCAGGGCCAAGTGTTTGGGTATGAGTATTAAGAAACCTATACAAATTCCATGTGTCCTCGTTATGAAGGCCCTTCTTTAAGGCAACATAAACATCTTTGTATGCAATATTTTTCCTTACATAGCTTTTTGGAAAAATCCCTCCAATATAACCTTTTCCTTTCATCAATTTGTATGAATGAGCAACCTGAAGGAGTTCATCTTCCTCCATGAAATTTACCACAGTTGCTTCTTTTACCATTAATGAAATTAGTTCAAAGGATTGAAGCAAATCCATTGCATTAGATAAGAAAATGGAAACCAATTATGTAGGAAATAATAGCCTCGGCGAGTCTGGGTAGAGAATATCATGGCCAATTATAGTTTTAATGCTATCTAGCAGGCTTGGACATAAGACCCTAAAGAATTTTGATAACAAAAAATCAGAGGCTTCTTCCGAAAATGGAAGTTCACCTTCATGAATTTGCACCTCAATTCTAAAATTTAAATGCAAGTTCTCCATTGAGGACACCCGAGCTTTAAAATCACAAACCAGAGAAAAGACAAACAAAATTTCCTTTAACAAACAAAAACCAAAAAGACTTAGGAGGGTAATAAAATCACCTTTCAAGACTATTGCTTTTGAAGTAACCTTAATTTCGAACTAGAAAACCTGCAAATACTTATGACACCTCTTCCATATTTTCAACAGACAAAGAAAACCACAACACTTAAGACCATATCCAGATTGGAATGAGAGAAAAGGCAGTTTAAAAAGGATAGGATTTGTACGAAAGCAACCGATATCCATCATGAATGCAAGACTGGACTTGAAACATTAATTCACACAATGTTTTACTACTGAAGCACAATTTTGAAGGAAGCCATCATTGAAAATGAAGATTGTTACAAACTCAAGGAAAACCATGTACTCCAAATGCTTTTGAAATGAATTTGATGTCAATTCAAAATATTGACACTTGTTTGAAGTTATTGTAAACAAATGCCAAGTGTACAAAATCACCCACAATGCCATGCGATGAAAAGACAACAGGTGCACAATTATTGATGAATGAAATGGAAATGTGCAGGGGAGCTCAAATGGAAAATTAAATTACACGTGTACCATAACATTGGAGTTTCTGATGTCCACTCAGCCTGCCATGACATAACTCAAACAACAATCATCGAATGATGACTCATAAATTTTTTTACATGTATTCCTGAATGGTGACGATTGTTTGTACCACCGACATATTTTACAGATTTGATGACAACATCACCAAAGATTCTCCATTAAAACATGGTTGCGGGCATTAATTGTATGTATTGGGAGATCACACCATATCTTAGAAATAAATCAATAGTGACGCTAAGCTTCTCGAGAAATCTTACAAAATTAAAACGTTAGAAATCAAGTTTCATAATTTAAATTTTTCCATATAGTCATTTAAAAATGACCGTTTTGGAGAGTGTGTTGTCCTGTTTGAAATAAACTTGGTTTTTTTTTCAAATTTAAGCCAAAAACATAATTCCAATTATTTGTTCTTCCTTAGGTCCTTAGCACTACTTTTTCCTTCATCTATAATAGTTTGTAAAACTTCTGGAATGAAGTGAAGACCTTCCTCAAATGTTACTTCTTCTTGATCTTGCACACAAGCCAAATTTGCAAGAAAATCTGCAACTCGATTTCCTTCTCTATATATGTGTGTGATCTAGAAGCTTTCCAATTAATCTATTAATTTCCTAATTTGAAAAAGAAAAAAATTTATTGGCTAGGAACAATGATTTATCTCCCTACACACAATAATTATTATTTGACTATCTCCTTCAACATGAAGATGCAAACGTTTCAGATTTACTGCCATTTGAAGTCCTAATAGAAGACCATGTACTTCTGCAATATTAGTTGTACCTGGGGCCAAATTTAATGATTTTGCACACAATAGATTCCCTTCAGAATTTCTTATCACAATACTTGTTCCTGATTTTCCAGGATTGCCTTTAGAGGCACCATCGAAATTCAATTTGACAAACCCAAGGGGAGGTGGTTTCCACTTTATCGGTTTCCTATCCACCTTGTTGTTAATTGGAACATGTAAACTTCCTTTAAAAGGAATGGCTAAGATTTGCCAATTTTTAAGCATCTTAGAATCCCAATTTGTTTAAATTGAGCCTACATGTTTAGCTGAATGCACAAAGGAATTTGTAATTTCACAAATTGAAGCTTCCAATTTGATTAACACTTGATCAACAGTTGAAGGATTCTTATGAAATATTCTTTTATTTCTTTCCCACCAAAGACACCATAAAACTGTAGATGGAATGATTTTCCAAATGCTATTAAACAAGGATGATTGATACAATACAGGCCAACTAGAGAATAGATCCCAGATTGAATTTTGTAGAGGTGCATACCGACTTAATTTACTCTGAATGAATTTCCAACAAGTAGTAGCAAACGAGCATTGAAGAAAAATATGGTTAACATCCTCTACAAATGTGTCACACAATACACATTTAAAAGGCTCTACAATACCTATGGAATGCAATCTAGCACTTGTTAAAAATTTATTTGTTAGAGCTAACCAAGAAAAAACAACCCACCTTTGGCAATATTGTAGAATTCCAACAAAAAAACAAAGTGGTTTTTGGATTTGACTATGTTTCTCTATTCATCAAAGATTTATATCCCAATCTCACTGTATAATGTCCCGACTTTGAAGGAGCCCAAATAATCTTATCATTTTCATTTTTCATAAAGATGACTCTCTCAGCTAACAAATTATTTAGATTCATTTGCAGATCCTATGGAAGAGTAGGGCTTGCAAACTTCTTCTAGAGTACCCTTCTTGTAAGTTTATCAATTTCTTGAAAATAATTACTTGTGAATCCCAAACTGGAGTTATATAATGTTGAATTTGATGGAATTCATGCTTTGAAGCCAATGGTGCATGTCCATGCCAAGAATCTAACCACAAATCTACCTTGACTTCATTATTTATCTCCCAAGTAATATATGGAATTATAATTTTTCTGCAAGTTATCAAGAAATTCCACATAACAGAACCTTGTGGAGGATCAAGAACTGAAAAAATCCGTTCAGGTGATGGGGTATCTAGGTATTTTCTCTGCATTATTTTAAACCATTTTACATGTGGTTTAGAATACATGTGCCAAACTAGTTTAGCACCTAGTGATATGTTTCTCACAGTTAAATTGTGTATTCCAACACCTCCATTTAAATTTTCTTTACAGAGATTATCTAAGGAGACCAAAGGATTTTTTTTTATTCATCCATATTACCTTTCCATAGAAAATTTCTTATTAGCTTCTCAAGAATCACAACAATAGTCCTTGGAGCCTTCAGAACTGCCATACAATAATTTGGTATTGTTGAAAGTACTGATTTGATCAAAAGTATCGTTCCAAAAATGGATAACCATCTTCCCTTCCATCCTACTATACTTGATTGAATACTTTTTATAACATTATCCCAATAGGAAACCTTGCATGCTCCAAAAAAGAAAGGTATGCCTAAGTACTTGCATGGCAATTTAGCCTCTTGAAAACCTAAGATATTGACAATATTCTGCTTAACGCCAGATGCAGTATTGAAAAGAAAAATCTTAGATTTAGACGGGTTTATTTTTGGCCAGATGTTAATGTATAAATATCAAGAACATTATTAATTTTATTAGCTTCTAGAATAGTTGCTCTTCCAAATAATAAAGTGTCATCAGCAAAAAGAGAGTGGGTTGTTGTAATATCAGTTGAAGGAATTGAAATTCCCTTCCATCCACCCTGAAAATGAACCTTGTGTACAAACCTACTAAAAGCCTCTGCCAAAATAATAAAAAGAAACGAAGACAAAGGATCTCCTTGCCTTATCCCTTGCGTTGAATTGAAAAATCTCGAAGGTGAACTGTTGATGAGGACTAGAAAATTTTCTCCATTTAGACAAGACAGTATCCGTTTACACAATTTTGAATGAAAGCCAAAATTTCAGAGGAGTTGCATTAGAAAAGACCAATTTACCCTGTCATATGCCTTCAACATGTCTAATTTAATTACTAATGTTGGGATGGCATTTGAATGAATAGAATGCAAAATTTTGTGAGCTACCAGAGCTCCCTCCGCAGTTTCTCTTCCAAGAACAAAGCCTCCTTGCTCTTTGGATATTATTTTAGGAATAATAGGAGCAAGATGCAAGTAAATTGCTTTTGTAATTTTTTTGTAAATTACATTACATAATGAAATTGGCCTAAAATCTACAAAATATTTAGGAGAAGATTATTTTGGAATGAGGGCAATATGAGTAACATTAAACTACTTTAACATTGTTCCAGACGACTGAGATTCTTCCAATTCTTGAAGAAGGTCATATGCAAGGAAATCCCAATATTTTTGAAAGAAAAGAATGGTGAAACCATGAGGTCCTGGATATTTATTTGGAGACATTGAAAACACCACAACCTTTATCTCTTTTAGTGTGAATGGATTGAGTAATAAATCATTATCCAATGATGACACTAAAGATGGAATTGCTTCCAACAACTCCTCTCTCTCCCTACCTATTTGTGGAGATTGATGAGTGGGGGCTGATAAAAAAATCTTTGAAAAAGCTAACACCCTCTAATTGTATGTTAGACTCTTTAGTTAACACATTTCTAGAACTACTTTCTTAAATTGTGAAGATAGAACTTTTAGCCTTCTTGATTTTTGTTGACATGTGAAAGAATTTTGTATTTCTATATCCTTCTTTTAGCCACAACTCATGGGATTTCTGCCTTCAATAAATTTCTTCACGAACAACCAATTCTTCCCATTTAGATTGAAAATGAGATTGTTGTTCAAAAAGATATGAATTTAAACCATTGGGTGTTGCCACAATAGTGGTTTACACTTTCTGGGAGATCCTGATTTTTGTTGAAATCACATATTTTTAGAAAATATAATGATTTAAGCCTTGAAAAGTTCCATTTAAAGGATTCCAATTGAAGAAGGTTTGATCAAACCACATTAGACCAAGCCCCCTTGGATAGAACCCCACTAGTTTTAAACCATACCTATAACAGATTCTCCTTTACACCTATCAAAATGTTGATAAAAAACCACTTTTGATTTACCTTTTGGGGGATCAAATGAATTCATTTAAAATTTATTTTTTGTAAATATGTAGGCTTTATTATAAGCTTCCAAAAAATTATAATTTTAATTAAATTAAATTTGATTATTATATTTATTTTTTATTTCTTGTGAATGTAGACTTTTCACTAAAATTCAAGCTCTTTGTTTTGCACATGTGGAAAAATAGTAGATTATCAAAATAAAATTTTGAAAAATATTTTCAGGTTGGGTATTGATGTCCTTGATCCACTTAGAAAAATAATTGATACATACAAATTTTTTTATATTGTATACAGTCTGCTTATGTCTAAATTATAATTAGTTTGACTTCAAAACTTGATTAAGGAAAAAATATTTAATAAAACACTATGAAACCAAATGAAATGGTTAGATATCATAGTTACAAATCTAAATTCAAAAACTCTAAAATTTTATCCTTCATACAAAAAAAATTATGTTGTATATGATGAGCATCACTCTTTAAAAATGTTGTTTACTGATAAAAACTAGATTTCGAAGGAGATAAAAAAAAAAATGCAATATGATTCCAAAAAAATTGAAAAAAATATATTTAGAATCTATAGACAAAACTTCACAAATTAGTAGTTTGTATCATCTTCAAATTCCTCATGGTTTAGCCGCTATATGAGCCCGAAAGTGAAAATTTTAGTTAACAAAATTAGTTCAGTGTCCAGTTTGCCCAAAAATTGTAAACTAGTATTGTGGGATCACCCCATTGGAAATAATTTGTGCATTTATTTCTTCTAGCTTCTTGAAAACTTCAGCCTTGGCTTGAAAGACAATTTTAAAAATAGAATAATTCCATTCTTTAATTTTGGTTTTAAGGAACTTTAATTTCATGCAAAGTCTATACATTAAAGTACCCTCCACCTCAAGGGAACTCGACCACCAATCTTTCAATAAATCTAAAAATTGTGGATGACGAAACCACATTCTTTCGAATTTAAATGAAGATTTAGAAGTGGATGTAATTTGCTTAATATGAAAATCCAAAGAAATTAGAAAATGATCAAATCCATAGAATGGTAAAATTAAAGACTGTAGACCATAATTATTAGACAACCAAGATGGAGTGACCAGAAATCTATCAAGCCTCTCTGAAAAATTAAAGACTGTAGACCATAATTCTTAGACAACCAAGATGGAGTGACTAGAAATCTATCAAGCCTCTCTGAAGTTTGGCAAAATTCACTCCTTTTATTTGTCCATGTGAATTTACCATTAGTAGGTAAAATATCAACAAGAGCATTATCATGAACAAAATTATTAAAATCTTCAATTGTTTTAGGACGAGGAATAATACCTCCTTGTTTTTCCTCTATTGTCAACAAAGCATTGAAGTCCCCAACCAAAATTACTTTTTCATCACTATATTTTTCAATTGCATTTCACAACTCAACCCAAACCAATTTCTTCCCCACAGTAGAAGTGGGAGCATAAACATTGAACAACAAGAAATGTAAATTTAAATGGGTTACCTTTAATAGTTGCCAATTTGATTCACTGGAAATGGAATCCATAATAACTGACTTTGAATTCTATAATTTTATTAGACCACCAGATGCACCCTAACCAAAAGATGCACAAGCTTTCCACTGAGACCACCTTGAAATAATCGAATTAAAGATTTCCAAAGAAATCTTAATTTCTTGAAGAAGAACAATATCGGCCCCACAAGAATCATTTTTTTTGTTTGTTGCAGGCCCTTTTGATAGGGGCATTTAAGCCCCTAACATTCCAAGAAATTATTTTCATTCAGTGATCGAAGAGCAACAGGCTCTCCTTAACCTTTTTTTGATATTACCATCCAAAGCGGATTGTTTACCCGATGCAATCTCTTCTTGAAGCTTAACTTCATTTGACTTACGACCTCTCTTACCAGGAGATTTTTGGAAAGGTGGTGAAGAAATTGTTGATTGTGTAATTGATAAAGTTGAAGAGAAATCAAAATCTTCAACACCGTGACCATTTTCCAAACTTGAATTAACAACATCGGAAAACACTTCAACTAATTTTTTGTCAATAACAATGTTTGGAGTCAAAAAATATGGAATTTCAGTTCTTTGAAATTCCCTTTCCACTGACTCAACAATTTCATCAATCAATTTTGAACCTACCATGGAATTCATTTGATTTGCTAGACCTTCTAGATTTCCAACATCCAACATGGATTGAAAGCCCATGGAATCAAAATTCTCCTCAAATTTATTTTCAAATGAAACACTGATTCCCAGTGTTAGTTTTGAAGCACAACTATTTAAATTCTTAGAAGAATCAAACTTAGCCATAGGCAAGAATAAATTGAGGGTATTTTGAAATATGAAATGTGGAGATAAAAAACTATTATCCTAGGATGGTTCCCATAAAATCTTAACTGGCCTGTGCATTTGAATGCACAAAGAGTGATCCTTTGTTAAAGAGACATGTAGATAAAAGGATTAGGAATAACCTTTTTAGCTATAAATTCAATCACAACAGACCAATAGAAAAAGAAAGCCCTTGGTATTGCAAGAAGAGTCAACTCCTGCTTAAAATTCTCCTTAACAATAATACCCAATGCTTTGCACTTTTTTGAATTTTCACCAAAGTGAAAAGAATCAAACAAAGAGTCATGAGCAATAGGATGTTTGATAGGGATCACCGAAAGTTCATAAACTTTGCTAGATGATGAAGGATTCAAAGTAAAAGAAGAGGCACCCAAATCAATATCTTCAGAACAATCATAACTTGAATACAAACCCTTACTGGCAATGAGGGATTTTTAAAGAACTGCAAATCCTGATGAATGTAAATGCCCAATTGGTTTCCCAATAATTCCACTAGAAGAGTTTCCCTATATTCAAGAGGCAAACCTTGGAGTTGGACCTAAACTAATATGAATTTCACCATATGTTGCGAGGGATGAAATTTTGGCATCCATAAAGAAGTAAATAAACCAGAACCTTGCCACATCCAAGTTTTCTTTTGGAAAACAACATTTCTTTCATCTTTAGAATAAAAAATGACAACAAAAAAACATTCTCCATTGTCAAGATGAAAAACGTGGGAAGCCCCCTCCCAAGTTTGAAAAACCCATTCTTGCAAGAGATTAATAGCAGGGGGAAAATTCCAAAACTTACAAATAAGCGCTTTTTCCTGAAGGTCAAGAACTTGAGGACACAAAAGATCATCGTTGAGGGAAACACACTGAACACCTTGAGTAGAAGAATGAGGCTTTTGGAATTTGGGAACCCATTTAAAACTTTGTGAAGCCTTAAAACCTTTTCCAGAAATATCAGAGTCCTTCAGGTCCGAAGCAACCCTAATATTGTAAGATTTTTTAGGATTCCTAATTGGAATAGAATTTGGGAAAGAGGCCGGATTTAAAATGAAAGGATTAGAGCTAAATCTCCGAGGATGAAAAATGGGGATTGAATTAGGGAAAGTTGCAAGCTATGACCATTTTGGATTGAAGGGAGCTCTTTTGAAAACAGGGATGAAATTTGAAAATGTGGAAGGGGAGTTAAAGTTGAAAATGACATCTGCCCAACACCTGAGATGTGAAGAATCTGAAGAGCCTGAAGAATTCACTGACAAGTCAGAACTTGAGCCACATAAATCAAAAACCGGTTGTTTTCTTTGTGGAAAACTTCTATGAGGAGTCCTTGCATTTTGGGAGGAGGCAGGAATCCATGAGGGCGATGGTGCATTCCCAAAACTATAGGTTGCTTCTAGTTTGAAAATGAGTCGTTAGGGCCGAATGGCAAGCCCCGACTTTTGCGGTTCGAATTTTTTCTCCCCATAGTGTCCACAATTCTATCTGATAAAGTATTGATTAAAAAATTAATTTCTAATAATTCACCAATACAACCAAGAGCATTGGAAACAAAAGTATGTATGAGTTTAATCATGTCTCTGAGTGTCACAAACTTCTTGATAACATTTTTCCTTTGATCCTGTAGAGAAAATAATTTGTCCTGAAGCTGCACAATATAGGACCACCTCTGATTATCTTAAACTTCTTCTAACCTGTAAGTATTTTCCTGAGTGCTCATCCGAGACTCACTCATCCTTATTTAATTTCTTATATCTAGTGTACTACCAGACCAATCTAGGCAAAAATAAATTACTTCTTGTGCCTCTTCTTCATAAATTTGCAAACTCTCTAATTCCTTCATCACTTGGCTATGTGTATTCACACATTTTCCATTGATATCTTCTAAATTTCCTTCATCAGACCTAATTCCAGCAGGCACTTCAAGTCCGAAGATGTAGACCTTAAAAGAATCAATCATGCCATATAGATTCTCCACAATAGAAATAGATGAATCAAAATTAGCATCTTGAATAACCTTATGCAATTCTTCCAAGTCTCTTTGAATATTTATCCTTTTATGCTCATGTTCAAGCTCACTTCCTTCTACAACTTCTTTCTTAACAAAACTCTTCCTTTTCTTCTTTGTTCTGATCACACTACCAAAGGTACCTTTTACATTGAGATTGTTAGGGATTTCCAAAATAATTTTAGCATAATTATCAACTTCAACCTCTGACACTTCATAATATAATTCAGATATCCAAACTAACCCTGATTCAACTGCTTCCATGTGACAAAAATCTATAGACACAAGAAACTTTATGCTTCTGGAGTACCTTTAAAAACACTTACTAGAATCCTAGAATTTCTACTCATCCTCATCTGAAATGTTCCAATGAATGAAGCAAGGGAAGTCTCTTGTGCATTTGAACTACCAAGATTTATCATGAAATTCCTAATTTGATGGGAAATAGGTACTGAATCTGACCATTCTATCCTTTCTATTACCGGTACCTCTCTCAAAAAGTAAAAGAGAAAACAGACAACCAGATTGCCATACCAGAATGTATTCTTCTTACTCTTATTGACTTCCTTTAAATTTTTCAAAAGATGTATACGAAATAATTCACACAAGTCATAATCCATACCTCTTTTAACCATATCAACAATAGTATGTACTACAACAATAGAAACTGTAAGGCAATTGTTATGGATACAAAATTTATGACCAATGACCATAGTAGCATAACTTATTACTAGATCAAAAATTGACCTCAAATCAATCTCTTTCCTTTCAAAATTCACATCAGCAACCTCAATTGTCTCTTTCTCATCCATAACCTTTAGTTTGGGAACTATTCTGAAGGAACACAAACCAATTACATCTTTAATAGCTTCTCTGGTAATCAAATTTGCTTCATCAATCCACAGAGATTCATCATGAATTTTGCTCAACACTATTCGAATATACTTCTTTTCAAACTCAAACAAGGGAAATTTCCTCCAAACCCAACTTCTTCTCAACTAATACTCTGTAGGCATCATGAATCTCTTTCAATTCACCTTCCCAAAGCATGCTCAACTGAACTGATGACATCTCTTCTACCGTACTATAAACAAATGCATAAATATCTTCTATGGGAAACACTCTCAAAGGGATGCAAGAGAATGCACCGACAGACTCTTCCGACACATTCCTCAAATATCTCTTCAAACTGACTTGCACTTTATCTACACTACTCACAACCTTTGAATTATTCATAGCAATAAAATGAAAGATTGTGCAAACAAGAATACCTCTGTAAATGCCAACAAGAAATGTATAGATATCCTGCTTCCGAAGCTCACTTTGAATCTGCTTGATTTCTTCTTCAAACTTTGAAACTCTGAATTGCCTTTTAATCTTCCTTTGCACGCTTCTCCAAAAATACATAAGCCTTTAGAATTTTTTGAATTTATTCCTTCCATTCCGAATGATTTTACAATAAATGCTTCAACTTGCAAGAAGATTACCTTAAAATTTGTTTATGCCTTCATTCTTTCAAATTCTACAAACTTCATCCTTCACAAATGCAACTAAGAAATATACCTTAATCTTGTTACCACATTAAATATAATTTTTTCATGATATGACACAAGTACCGATGTTGGGGAATATTATATTTACTGATAATTTCTCCCCCTTAGCCACTGATTTTACTTAGAAATTGATGGGAGTATCTACACCTGAGGTCAGCACAGATAAGACTGATAGTTCTGATTCCTTTCTCCAAATCCTTTTCATTTCCTTTCTTGCTTCTTTCAGATCAATGATTTGATCATTGTTCTTCGCCGAACAGTTATTTTTCTTTCTTCTGCAATTATTACCAGGGTGTTCTGAATTGTTGCACTTACAAAAAACAACATTCTTCTTCCTTTTTTCCCTTTTTATTCAACTGACCAACTTTATATCCATTCTTCTTGCTCTTAGAATATTTGATGAAGAATGATAAAGAATCATTCTTTTACTTTTGCAGTCCTTTGCCTTATGACCAAATTTCTTGTAGGAATAACAAACATCGTTGAAAGCTAAATACCTTTTAGAATCATGTCACTTGACAAGATTTTTTTTCGGGATCCCTTCTTAGATCTTTGATTTGTCCATTTTTCTACCGAGTCTTCTTGCCACTGGATTGCTTCGCTTTAGAATTCTGACCTTCCTCAAACCCTAAACCACTCTTATCCATTTTTTATCTTTGAGAGGTGATCAATCTTTCAAGCATCGCTGAGCTTATCTTGAATTTGTCTTCAAAATTCTTGCCTTTTCCAAATTAGACCTCAAGATTTCTGCTTCTTCCTCAAGCTTTATGCATTCATCCATCTTCCTTTGAATTTCAATTTCTTGATATTCTTTAGTTCTTTTCTTCACATCCAATTGTTGTATTAGGCTAGAGATAACTTCTTCTCCTTGAACCAATAGATCACAAGCTTCAATACTTTTACTTTACAAATTTTCAATGTACTCATTCACTTTTATCAACTTTTCCTTCAAATCTTCCATTTCTTCTGAATATTCGATAGAGATTACTTCCAAAGGAAAAAATTTCTTATGCTCAAATTTCAAGGTCTTCCTCAAGCTCTTAGGCTTCTTCCAAGGAACCAAGCTCTAATACCAATTGTTGAACATCCATAATACTGAGAGGGGGGCTAAATCAGTATTCCAAATAACCATATTAATATCCATTTAAACATTATCTCAATTTTGACGGAATCAAAACACCAGGATTTTTACGTGGTAAACCCAATAAGGGAAAAACCACGGTGAGAATTAACTCACAATATATTATATTCGGATACAAAATATTATGGGGCTCGTTGCCAGGACTCACTGTCCTTAAAAGGCTCACAACCTGAGTACAAAAGATGACAAACCACAAAGATACAATGATAGTGGCTCACTACCAATATATTGAAATAATAGGATGCACCTTCAATGTGTAGGGTTCAGTTCCAATGAAGCTCAGAATATGAAGTACTATCTCACACAGTAGTCGCTCAACAAAATTGTACTAATCCACAACTATTAAAGAATTTATGCTCAAATCCTCACTTCACAAATGTTCCATATATCCACTTCCACTCCCTCTCATCTCATTCCTCAAAACACCTTATATATATACAAGCATATCTTAATCATCAATTAGGTCAACCTAATTATATGAAAACAAAATAATCAAAACTTTCTTTGTCAGTACCATATATGATTAGGCATTCTATCCATGTAGTGCATTATACCAAGTCGGATAACATCCATAAATCATAACTAGTCTTCATAAAGTATTGCATACATTGAGTCGGCTAAGACTAGAACACAATTCTCCAAACCAACAAATAATCCTGAAAGCAAACACCTTTTGGATTTGAGATCACATTAATTTCCCATAATACTACCAACATAGAGACTATCAACAAAACTGCAACATACGAATGTTCACCTTAATAGAATGTGGAGTCTCCCACACAATATGCCAAGAAGGAACATTAGTAGAATATAGAGTTGAACTCTGTCAGAGATAAAAAAAAATCTCACAACAAAATATGCCTCAAGATCCAAGATATAGTTGTCTGAATGAGTCAAGAAAACATGGTTAAGAGAATAGAGTCATATCAGATCTTGTAGTAAATTCTAGACTCAAATACCAATACACTAATCTATCACAAGAGGGTATTAACGAAAGAGAACAAAATCTTGTAAACCAAGCAAACTTCCCATTTAGTTATCACCATGTTGACATCAATGACAACATAGAAATAACCAGTACAAACAATCCATACTTCATGCTCATGTTGCAAGGCTCCCAACACAATCTTCTTGTTTCATGCCAGATGGTATAGTTCTAGAAACAACAAGCCATAGACCACAATCTACAAGCATGTATTCCATTTTAAGCTTCCAAAAGTTCAAAATTACCACCGTTAAACTTCTCCATCTCAATCCTCCCAAATGTTCCTTTCCTGCAACAAGGTCATGAAATACACTTTTGCAAAACTCCCACTGAAACAAAGATCAGCTCAAAAAAACCTTCTAACCCAACAAAGGAATCAAGGTTGGCCAGGCTCTAATACCAACTGAAAGGAAGCTAGGTGAGCAGAAATAGCTTCCTACACTAATCTAAGTAGGGGAGAGTTACAATTTTTTTCCTTTTTAACACCTTATACAGTTACAGTAGAGAAACACATAGGAATAATGTAATAGAACAACAACAACACATAAAATAGTGACACCAAATATATGTGGGGAAAACCCTTTCAGGTAAAAAATTCCACCCTCCAAAAGCACAATACTTCTCTATTATATAAAATAGTTAATACAATGTATCTCCAAGTACAAAGCTTATTCAATGAGTTATTCATAACAAACACCTGTTCTAGAGTGAAATTGGCAACACTTCATTACCTGCAAATAAACTATGCATTCTACAATGCAAGGCACTCAATATATATAGAGATACAAGCCTGAAGAAGAATCTAGAAGGAGAGGGGCATCCAAATGCACATGGTACAATATCCCATGTCATAGACATGTATTTGGACACATGTAACAACCTTCCATTACACCCCTTATAAGTGTCATTCCATGCAATATTATTTCTCCAAGCTTGGGTGCCTAAAATATGTTAAAAATAGGCTATGAAAGATTCCTTACACATCTTACAACTATCATAAAATCTATCATAACTGACAATACTTATAGTTGTAAGAGAATTTGTCATAATTGACCAAGAATACTTGATTCTCTTATAGCCTGTCATAACCCAACTTGGGTGCCAACTTTATCCATGCAACAAGATGACTTATAACATGTTATAAAACATTTCATAGGTAAAAGATTCCAAATTGGGACGCCTATGTCCACTTGGGATGATTATGCGCCATCCAATCACCTCCAATGTGCATACCACCCAACCGGTGGGTCCCAATTTATAACATGACACCATAGGCAATTAAATAATACAAATAAATACAATAATATATTAATTAAATTAATATTAGGAATCTAAGGTTGAGACACCTTAATCCCAACAAAAAGTACAATGGATATGATCCTACATTTTAGAATGCAACTATTCTCTCAATGTTTAAAATAGAGATAATAATTTTATCCATGAATTTTAATCATAAGATGCTTCATATTTTTTTAAGCTATAATATTCCCAATACAATTGAAATAATAAATTTATAGCCTATTTTCATTCCCACATCTTACCATTTAATATCCTCTAAATATTTACTATTTCATTCATATTTCTTTAGAGAATTTGGATGGTTACTTAAGCATGACACAAAGATTTGCAGGTCAAAATTATTGGAGTACTTATGCAAAATTAAATATTATCATTTATCGTTCGTGTGGTATCATCCCTTATAGGTTATTGTAGGACACAAATTAAATTAAGGATGTGAAAAGTTTCACCTCAATAGGAATATCATCATACATTTTATTTTGTAAAATATCCAATGATTATAGTACTATCATCTTTCCAATAGTTTTAGGGATCTCATTCTTAAAATGGTTTCTTAAAATTTATTTATAATATTCAACTTTCTGAAGGATCCAATGTTCCAAGGAGTGTCACCTAATAGACTATTATTGGAGAGGTTACGGTATTTTTCTTATTTTGAAGCTCTCGCAAAATGCACATATTTTCCTTTATTTTGAAATATTACTTCATCCACATATGTTTTTTACTATTTAAGTAGTAATAATAATCTACATGTTCAAGGATTTCTATGTTTTCATGTCAATCTATTATTGTAGTGAACCTCATAAAGCCATTTGGAATAATTCTTAAATAAATTTTGTTTGACATATACACAACATTTAAAGGAACTGGACTTCCATTAATCGGAGTGGGATTTTACTCTTCAAATAAGTATTTTTCAGTTTTATAATTTAGAGAATATGCAATATTTTTAACCCAATTTACAATTCTTCATTGCAAACAGTTTTTCCCACTTTAAGGATTTTCAAATTCCTACATTTACTAAGTGTTTTAATGGGATATGCTCTTCAAGCACATTGTCTCCATGGTTCAATGTCTCACTAGAATATATCCATGTGTAGAAAGGTTGACATAGAGTATTTTCTAGTGCTATGTAGATAATTATTGTAGTGTTTCCACTTTCTTGAAGAAGATGAAATTATAAAAAGCTAAAGGGGAAGATATGGATTACTATCCACTACTTTGAACATTCTAAAATTTGGGATGGTGAAATTTGGGAACATATGAATTCAACAAGATGGAATATAAGAATTTATTGTTTCAATACATCCATAGTTCTACAATTGTGAAGAAGAGAAGACATGTATACAATAATTTTTTGTTTTATGATTTCTTTGTCAATAAAATTTTAAATCATTAGTATTGTTGTACCATACACTCAAATACAAATAAATTTAATAGTTTACTATGTAGAAGTATGATAGGTATCATATAAATTTCATTTCTTCATCAAAGGTGAGTGTTTGAGTTAATGACCATCCATACAATAATTTGCTAGAGAGTTGCCAGTATTAGCTTTAGCTTTAGTTTGATGGTTAGGTGGTTGTGTTAGCTTCAATTTGATAGTTAGGAAACTTAACTAGATCTAGATTTTTTGGAATCTATTGGTTCTCTTAGAGGATAAATTGAATGTAATCTCATATATATATATATATATATTTAGTTTGATGGTTAGGTGGTTGTGTTAGCTTCAATTTGATAGTTAGGAAACTTAACTAGATCTAGATTTTTTGGAATCTATTGGTTCTCTTAGAGGATAAATTGAATGTAATCTCATATATATATATATATATATATATATATATATATATATATATATATATATAGAGAGAGAGAGAGAGAGAGAGAGAGAGAATTTTATTTTCTTCATTTGTGTAGTTTATGCATCTCTCATTACTTTAACAAAGAAGTGGAAAATTTGTTGGATATGTGTTGTATACTTTACATGATCTACACCCTACCATATTTAGTGTGACCCAATGTTGTGCTTCAATTATGGAATGAGACAATCATTTTGAAACTCTATGGGATATTATAAGTGGTTTGTTGGATCATTACTTATACCCATTATTTTGTAATATCATTTAGATAATTTTTGTATAAAATACTTACACATAAATTATGGATAACCAGAAGAAAGAAATGTCTAATTTTATCATGACTAGTTGAGCTAATAAAGTATATGAGTGTTGTTTTTTATGGTTTAAATTAGAAAGGTGTCCTAGGGTAAATAATTATGTTATATTGTAAATGTGTCATTTTTCTATCGAATTTAAGTTATATTATATTATCCTTTTTATGCATTTATTTGTCTATCTTATTTATTAATAAAGATCAACTGAGTTTGATTGGTTCTCACTTTTATAAATTTGTAACATTAATATTTAGGAGAAAGTAGAAAAATGAAACAAGAAGGTATTATTACATACAAATTATCAAAAAATAAATATCGACTAACTTCATCCCAAATCCAATTTCACCACTAGATAATGACACTACAAGAAAAGATATATGATCAACATAAATCCCAATCTAATCCCACATGAAATTGTTACTAAACCTCAAATTACAAAGCACAAGTACTTGAACAACTCCCAACTAAAATTTATAAAATTTAACACAAAATGGATCATAATTTTTTGTTGTACATTACATAATAAGTATAACCCCATGTAATTTACTCTCTACAACTAAATATGACAATAAATATCAAGAATTAGCATACTAATCAAAATTAGAATGCAAATGATCCTACATTATAGATTACAACTTCTCTCTCAATGCTTGAAATAGAGAAATAATAATGGCATCCATATATTTGAAGCTTGTGACACTCCATGTTTTGTTGAGCCACAACATTCCCATTACAATTGAAAAGCTAATTATATATCCAGTAGCCATTCCCATATCCCACCATATATAATCCTCTAAATATCCATTAGTTTCTTCATGTGCCATTGGAAAATTAGGATGAGTACTAGAGGATGATGCATAGATTTGTAGTCCACATAGGCCTAGATTGTTGGAGAAGTATTTAGAATCAAATGTCATCATTTGTCCTCCCTGTGGTATCATCCCTGATAGGCTATTATAGGACACATCAAAGTAACTTAAGGATGTGAGAAGTTGTAGCTCATTAGGAATAGGCCCAAATAGAGTATTTTGTGAAAGATCAAGTGATTGAAACATAATCATCTCTCCAATAGATTTAGGAATCTCACCACTGAAATAATTTCTTGAATTGTTGAGAATAATCAAACCTTTGAGGGATCCAATTCTCTGGGGAATGTTACCTGAAAAACTATTGTCGGAGAGGTCAAGACGTTTTACTAATCTCAAAATTTTCATAAACTCCATATCTTGTCCTTTATTCTTAATTGTTATTTCATCTATATAGAATGTGTTATATGTTGAAATTTTTTGTTCAAATATTTTGTGTTTTTTGATTCATTTTCCATTATAGGAAACTTCATGAGATTGTCTGGAATAACCCCTGAAAAATTATTGCTTGACATATCCAAAATTTGAAGATTTTGTAATTTTGTTAATTGCAATGGGATTTTACCCTTGAAATTATTATTTTTTATTATTAAAATTTGGAGGTTATGCAATCCTTTAACCCAATTCTCAATACTCCCTTGTAAATTATTATTTCTTAAGTCAAGGATTTTTAGAGAGCTATATTTTCCAAGTGATGGGGTAATATGCTCTTTAAGTGCATTATCTCCTAATTTTAATATTTCAAGAGAATCCATTCTCTCACATAGATTTGGAATCATCCCTATAAAGTTATTTTTCTCTAAGTATAAAACACATAACATAGAGTAATTTTTATGACACTGGGGAATTCCACCACTCAGCTTATTATTTGACAAGTCTAAAATTTCCACATTTGATTTAAAAATTAAATTTGAAATAAAGTCCCTTAAATTGTTTCTAGTCGATGAAAGAAACCGAAGGTATGTGAATTCCCAAATCCAATTTGAAATAGAACCACTAAGAGAGTTGTTTGACAAATCAAAATACTCAATGAAATATTGAGTTGAAATAAATGTAGGAAAATTTTCTCCAATATTACATTGACTTAAACCTAAGTACTAAAGTTGAAAATTAGGAATGGTTGAAGTGCTGAATTTTACAGTCAACGTATTGCTTGAGAGATCCAAATTTATGAGTTTGGTGCAATTATTTAAACCAAAAATTGAGAAATTTCCATTCAAACTATTGTTGGGAAAATAAAGTTGCTCTAGCTTGGATAGCTTAGCAAAGGAAACTGGGATTGGACCACTAAAAGATTTATCCTCCATATCAAGAGAATGTAGGGCTGAGAAATTACCTAGAGTAGATGGAATGCTGCCATTTAATTTGTTTGATTGGAGATGAAGATACTCCAAGGCTGAGAGGCCACCTAAAGAGGAGGGAAGGCAACCTTCCAAATTGTTGTTAGAAAGATCAAGATATGACAAAGGGAGAGCTCCAAGAAAGTCAGGAATGTTAGCTCTTAATAAATTTATTAAAAGGTCCAACTCTTGAAGTCGTGAGAGATTTGCAAAGGAGGGAGGAATTTCTCCTAACAATCCACAACTATACATGTAAAGTGTGGTCAAATTGGTGAGAGAATAAATATTCCCCACCCAAGTATCTCTTGCCATACTGAAATTCACATTGCCCAGTCCAAGTTGCTCCAACCCTATTGTTGGTGTTTCAATTAGCACCTCTGGAGTGCTTATTGGAAACGAACAACTATTGCAAGTGTGTTAGTACATGCTCTACGGATTATAGAAAGGAATATCTCTCTTTTATTATTTTCTAATGTAAAAAAGGGTGTACTAAGGTTCCTATCCTTTTTGCTCAGCAACATGACACAAGGGTGCATAAACACAATGCGTCGTAGCTAAGCTTTTCTTTGTTTTCCGCAGATCTTAACTACGACTAACTAAGCTTCTAAACTATCCTACCTCCTCAAGATAAACATAGCATGAGGGCGTAGGAGCAAAATGGATGGGTTGGATTACTTGAATCCTCCATCTCAATGGAATATGGCCGAGGCTCTGAACTCTCAGATATATACCAAGATAGGGCTCGATACAAGTAAACACTCATTACGGCAAACTGGATCTGAGACTTGCCAAGGAGAAGGAACCCCTATTCGAGGTGTAGGCTGGGAAATGGCTCATTGGAAACAACAAGGAATGATGGTCTATCTAACAAGATTCTCGAGGAGGTGATGACACCTGTCCAAAGTGTAGGCTGCAAGACAAATCATTAAACAACATCATATGATAATGATCGATAAAAAAATATCCAAGGATGTGACGACACCTGTCCAAGGAGGAGATTGAAACAATGCACTATTTGAAAACAGGACTTTGAATAGACTCGAGTGTTTAGATCAAGCAAGCATGTGCCATCTGATTTATTTCTTCAAGCTTTCTCCAAAGAATTACAAAGGTCAGGACAACAAAGGCACGAAATCATGCACAATTATGATCAACCAACGAACTCTCATCCAAGAGTGAATAGATATAAACAAGCTAACTCTGGCAACAACGGCGCAGCAATTTTGCTTAGCAAATAAAGGTTCAACAAATAATGAGCCTAAGGCTCTTATTTATAGAAACTCAAAGGAGTAGGCAACCCTAAAATCTCCTTGAGTTTACAAACAGTTCTTGCTAATCAGCAAGATTTATTCCTATGTATAAAAGTAGGTGAGCAAGCAGTTAACTGGAAATCTACTTCAGTTAACTGAAACCTAACAAAAGTCAAACTGGAAGTCTACCTCAGTTGACTAACACCTAACTAAAGTAAACTTAAATTACAAATATGTCTCCAAAATAGACATCCACCTTTAAAGGAGATCTGAGATCCACAAATCGTGGAAGTCAATTAGACATCCTAGATTAGTGGGATCTGACATGCATGATTTGTGGTGATCTGGAGTCAACTTGGAAAGGGGCATCAAGTTGATTTCAGTCATATTTATTGCTATTTTGGAGGGTAGGACGTCCTTCTTAAGGTGTTTTACACCTCATCATCATTGGTCAACGGTGCTTTTGTTCATTCGTTGACTTCTTCATACAGAGGCCATTACAAGTCTGTCAATTGTCAGCTTATCAGTTGTCAGCAACTTGATGTATGCACTTCCTTCATTTTGCTTCCCTTAGGAGGGTTACTCCTTTTCTTTTTGTCTGTGTTTCCACTTTGATGTGGAAGGTAGTGTAGTATTAACCGATGGTGGCTCTGTGTTGGGAATGACTACCTTCTACGTTCTTTTGTAGCTTTGACGTTTTCCTTGATCTTTCTCAATGGAAGAGTGTTGTATGATGAAACCGTGAAGTTTAACCACGATCACTCCAACCATGAGAAATGCACATGAACTTGTTGCATGTGTAAAATTCCAACGGTTACCATCCTCTAACCTGGCCTTGGAAGGCAATCAGATATACGAGGTGAAACCATTATGGAACCTGTGGACTTGTTTCTATGCTTGTCAATCTGTCTAGATTGACCTCTAGGTGTGCCCGATGCAGATCGGTGCCAGTCGTTTTTAGAAAATCATGGAGTAAGACCATTTTGGTCTTGTATTCATCTTGGGAGAACTATGTTATGAAAACCTTGAAGATTGACTATGCACATGATGTTGTTCGGACAATTTTTTCTGGAACTGCTAAAAATAGCCTTGCCGGGGGTAATTTTTATGAAAAATTCTAAGACATGGGTTTTGTTGAAAATAATTCTCTAAACAAACCCAAATCATCAAAAATTCAAAAAAATGTGTTTTTCTATGACATGCAAGAGCCCTTCGGTGGCAGAGGCAGCGAGGCACCAAAAAGTGATTTTTCTCAAAAAAATAGAACACATGGGTTTTGTTCGTGCTTCAGAGTTGAACAAACCTAGTTTGTTTAATTTTCAAAATTATGAATTTTTCTAGAAACCCTAAAACATAGGGGCAGCAGGGCCACTTTTTTCTAGAAAAATCCAACATGTGGGTTTTGTTGAAAAAGATGTGTTGATCATACCCAGTTGGCTAGATCTGTGATTATCTGTCGTTTTCTCGGACATGCAAGAATTTTTAGACATAAGGTGGATTGGAAGTTATCGGTTGTCAATCTGGAAGAATTATGACTTTTGATGCAAACTCTAATAAATAGTCCCTTTGTGCAACAGATCTTCAAAAATATGAAGAACGGTGAAAACCCCTCTGTCAAATCTTCAAAAATGTTGGAGAAGAAAAATATCTGTTCTTGAGCTCCTCAACCTGCAAAGAAATAATGAATAATGGATGCCTAGATGCTTTGATATGTCAATTTGGAGTTGCAAGCATTAATTGGGCATCCAACTCATGATTGAGCCTGATTTAGAGTTCAAAAAGGTGATTTCCACTGATTGTGGAGTGTTTGGCCTCTTTTTGCCTCAAAATTTGCTAACTCAAGTCAACATTTTATTTTGACTTTCTTAAGCGTCCCTTTTAGAGTTTTGATCATTTTTATAGGCTGGAGTGCCTCTGTTTGACCTTCGATCCTAGCTACTCAGTTGATCTTCAGCAATTGTTGATGGATTCGTTGTCAAGATGGGATCAACCTGATGAGATATGCCTAGGAGATATTAACTTAGAAAACTGAGTTTGGACCTCCAGAATAAAGGGTTCCTTTCTTTAAGAGGGGCGCTTTTGGCTATGCCTTAGTCAATTTTCATTGTCTGTTCTTCATTTTGGCCTTTTCAGACCCTTTGTGCTTTGATCTAACATTCTCGTTGATTGATGATTCAGATGACTCTACTTGACGATGCATCGGGTAACCAGCTCAGTCCTGCACTGGATGACTGACTTCTCAATTGATGACAGTGAGTTTATGTCCTTCAAACTCAAGGGCGCTTTTAGCTTGTTGACTGGTTTTGTCTACTCTGAAAACTGCCTGCCTTGATCTCTGTCATTAGATGATTCAGTTATCGGATCCTTTCATTGACAGTCTCGTTGTTGAGATTGATCATAGCTGAGAAGGTTGTTCTGGAGATCAATAAACATTCCGGCTGAATCTGAATGCCTTAAATAAAGGGTGCCTTTCTCCAAGAGGGGTGCTTTCCTTTGTCCTTAGCTAATTTTTGGCTTGTCCTTTTAGTTCTTCAGTTGCGGCTTTCTCCGCTTCATCTCAACGTATGATCGGTTGGCGTGTCCAATGGATTTGCTGTTAGGTTGACCACATAGCTGGGAGGAAGCTGAAAAGATATCATGTATGGAGCAGCTACTTATCAATTTATCTGATGCCTTGAACTGACGGGCACCCCTAGCTAGCAGGGGCGCTTTTAGCTTGAAGATCTCTAATTTGGCATCTTTATTGTTTATAGATTCTCCATACTTCGTTGACAATTGGCCAATGATCCCTAAATCAAATGATCTTGTTGATAGTTGCGTTGTCGAGCCAACATGAAAGTGAAGAGGAGGATTGATCTGAAGATGTCAAATGATTACATTTTCCCTCTAAGATCCAAGGGCGCCTTTCTTCAAGAGGGGCGCCTTTTTCAACTGTGACTGTGTTTTTCCTTGGTAGACAAAACATCCATCTTTCAGAGTTAGCCAAATTTTGGCCTTTTTCGTTTTGAGAATCTCCTTCGTTGAATGACATCATTTTCATCCTTTTTCGCCATAGCTTCTTCATTGGGGTTCTTGAAGCTTAGCTTTCAGCACCTGGTATTGGCCAATCTGCCATTAATGGCTGCAGAGCTCCTAACTTCATTCCTGAAAAATAGAAATAGACCCACCAGGGTAAAACATATTTTTTGATGATTTTGACTTGATCAATGTGATCGTGAAGTCAATTAACCATATCAGAATTATTTTCAATCATTTACAAGAAGGTCCTATTTTTAAGGGTTTCCCTAAAAATAGGGGCATAAAACCCTACTTTTTAGATTTTAATAATTTTAACCATAGGTTCCTTGACAGAAACCCACAAATACTTCATGTTTGTTTTGACCTAAAACATACTTTTGACAAAATTTTTACATTGTTTAGCTCAATTTAAGCAGAATAATTATTCCAAGAGAGGTCGAGGAATTTCAAGCTAGACATTTTACCAATTTCCTTTGGAATGACACCATGGAGATTATTAGAACTGAGGTCCAAGTGCTCCAATTGTCAAGCTAGTGGGTCCACTGGCTTGCCAATTCGGTGAAATTGGAGGCAAGTTAGGTTGCCAATTTCACTAAATTGCCAAGCTAGTGGGCCCACTGGCTTGCCAATTCAGTGAAATTGGCAATGTAGTGGCCTGTTTGAAAAAATGGGTCCAATAAATGGGGTCTCCAGGTGATGTAAATCACCGGGAGACCCCATTTTTTTAAACATGCAATTTAGGTTGCCAATTTCACCAAATTGCCAAGCTAGTGGGCCCACTGGCTTGCCAATTTGGTGAAATTAGAAATATAGTTGC
Organism: Sequoiadendron giganteum; assembly: GCA_007115665.2. NCBI lineage: Eukaryota > Viridiplantae > Streptophyta > Pinopsida > Cupressales > Cupressaceae > Sequoiadendron > Sequoiadendron giganteum. The sequence continues at coordinate 69,246,152 of CM021107.1, forward strand.
TTCACCCTCTCTCTCTCTCTCTCTCTCTCTCTCTCTCTCTCTCTCTCTCTCTCTCTCTCTCTCTCTCTCTCTCTCTCTTCTAATCCCTATACCTTATAAACTTAACCTTAAACCTTCAACCCAATACCCTCAACCCTATACCCTATAAACTTAACCTTATACCTTCAACCCTATACCTTAAACCATAAACCCTACACCCTACACCCTCAATCCTCATCCCTATACCCTAAACCCTAAACATTATCCTTGAATCCTTAACCCTATAAATAAACACTAAATCCTACATTAAACCTTATACCTAAACCCTAAACCTTGAACCATAAACCCTCAACCCTAAAACCAACACCCTCAACCCTATACCCAATATCCTAAACCCTAATCCATATACCCTATACACTTAACCCTACACCCCCAGCCTTGAAAACTATACCTCAACCCTCATCCCTATACCCTATATCCTCAACCATATAACGTAAGCCCTAAACATCATCCCCCAACCCTATTCTTAAACCCTAAACCCTAAGTTCAACCTTGTACACTAAACCTTTAAACCCTAAACCTCAATCCTAAACCCAATACCCTCAACCATATACCCATTATTCTAAACCCTAATATCCCTATACCCTCAACCTTGAACACTATCACTCAACCCTCAACCCTATACCTTAAACCCTAAACCCTACACCCTCAAGCCTCATCTCTATACCCTACACCCTCAACATTATACCCTAAACCATAAACATTATCCCTCAACCCTATGCTTAAACGAAAAACCCTACACTCTCAAGCCTTAACACTATACCTTATACCCTACACCCTACACCCTAAACCCTAATCCCTATACCCTATACACTTAACCTCATACCCTCAACCCTAAACATTATACCTCAACCCTCAACCCTCAAACTTATACATAAATCCTCAACCCTAAACCATCAACCCTAAACCTAATATCCTCAACCCAATACCCTCAACTATATACCCAATATCCTAAACCATAATCCATATACCCTATAAAATTAACCTTAAACCCTCAACCATAAACACTATCCCTCAACCCTCAACCCTATACCTTAAACCCTAAACCCTAAACCGTCATCCATCATCCCTCATCCCTATACCCTATACCCTATACCCTATACCCTCAACTTTATACCTAATATCCTAAACCCTAAACCCTATTCCATATACACTTAACCCTGTAACCTCAACCCTATACCTTAAACACTAAACCTTACACCCTCAACCCTCATAGGGGGAGAGAGAAAGAGGGGGAGGGAGGGATTGGGGAGAGAGAGAGAGAGGTTGGGAGGGAAAGAGGAGATAAAGGTAAGTAGAGAGGGAAGGAGAGGTAGAGAGACATGAGAGATAAAGAGTAGATAAGGAAGGACAGATAGAGGGAGAGGTATGGAGGGAGAGAGAGGGAAGTGAGAGAGAGGTGAGATATAGATAAATAAAGAGAGTGTGGTAGGGAGTGATAGAGGGATATGCAGGTAGAGAGGGATAGGTGAGATAGAGAGAAGTAGAGAGAGATAGATATAGAGGGAAGGAGGGAGGCTAGGAGGCTGGGAGAGAGAGGGGAGGAAGGGAGAGGTAAAGAGGGATATGCGAGATAAAGATAAGTAGAGAGAGAATGGTGACATATAGAGAAGGAGAGAGTTACAAAGAGGGAAAGAGAGAACGGTGAGATAGAGTGCAAAGAGTGAAAAAGAAAGAGGGTGAGGGAGTGAGATTGAGAGAGAGCGAGAGAGAGAGAGGTAGAGGGAGGGAGAGGAGAGATAGAGAGTAGATAGGGGAAAAGCTATGGAGGCATACATCTAGTTAGAGAGAGAGAGGGCTATTGGAGATAAAGATAATTATAGAAAGAACGAGAGGTAGAGAGAAGTAGAGAGAGAATAAGGGAGGGAGAGAAGCGAGATAGAGAGGTGAAGAGAGAGTGGTAGGGAGTTATGGATGTAGAGGTAGGTAGAAAAATATTAGGGATATAGAGAGTAGAGAGGGAAGGAGAGGGAGAGGTATGGAGGGGTAGAGAGGGAGGTGAGAGAGAGGTGAGATAGAGAGCAATAGAGAGAGTGTGGTAGGGAGTGATGGAGGGATATGTGGGTAGAGAGGGATAGGTGAGATAGAGAGAATTAGAGACAAATAGAGATAGAGGGAAGGAGGGAGGGTGGGAGGGTGGGGGAGAGGGGAGGAAGGGAGAGGTAAAGGGGGATAGGTGAGATAAATATATGTAGAGAGAGAATGGTGACATATAGAGAACTAGAGAGTTACAAAGAGGGAAAGAGAGAATGGTGAGATACAAAGGAGAGAATGAGAGAGAAAGAGACTGAGGGAGAAGTGAGAGAGAGAGAGAGGTAGAGGGAGGGAGAGGAGAGATGGAGAGTAGATAGGGGAAAATTTAGGGAGGGAAACATCTAGTGAGAGAGAGAGGTATAGGGGAGATCAAGATAATTAGAGAGGGAAGGAGAGGTAGAGAGAGAAGTAGAGAGTGAATGAGGGAGGGAGAGAAGCAAGATAGAGAGGTGTAGAGAGAGTGTTAGGGAGTGATGGATGGAGAGGTAGGTAGAGATTGATTAGGGAGATAGAGAGTAGAGAGGGAAGGAGAGGGAGAGGTATGGATGGAGAGAGTGGGAGGTGAGATAGAGAGTGATAGAGAGAGAGAGTGGTAGGTTGTGATGGATGGAGAGCTAGGTAGAGAGGGAGAGGGGAGATATAGATAAGTAGAGAGGGAGGGAGAGAGAGGTGAGATAGAGAGAAATAGAGAGTGGTGGAAGGAGAGGTAGGTAGAGAGAGGGAGAGAGGAGATAAATATAAGTAGAGATGGAAGGAGAGGTAAAGAGAGAGGAGAGATAGAGAGAATTAGAGAGGGAATGAGGGAGGGAGGGAGGGAGGGAGGGAGAGGGAGGGAGATAAAGGAGAGATAGAGAGGTGTAGATAGAGTGGTAAGGTTTGATGGACGCAAAGGTAGGTAGAGAGGATTGGGAGATAGAAAGACAGAGAGAGAAGAGAGGGAGAGAGAGGGAGGTGAGAGAGAGGTTAGGTAGAGAGAAATAGAGTGATGGAGGGAGAGGTAGGTAGGTAGAGAGAGAGAGATGGAGGGAGGGAGATAGAGATAAGTAGAGAGGGAAGGAGGGAGCGAGGGAGAGAGAAGTCTAGAGGGAGAGAGAGGGAGGTGAGAGAGAGGTTAGGTAGAGAGAAATAGAGTGATGGAAGGAGAGGTAGGTAGGTAGAGAGAGAGAGAGATGGAGGGAGGGAGATAGAGATAAGTAGAGAGGGAAGGAGGGAGGGTGGGAGAGAGAAGTGAGGTAGAGAGAATTAGAGGGAAAATGAGAGAGAGACAAAGAGATAGAGAGTTCTTGAGATCAAAGGAGAGAGACTCAAAAAAAGGGATGGAGATAGTGAGAGAGAGGTCTAGAGTGTAAGGGATAAAAATGACTGAGATAGAGAGAGAAATAATATAATTTGTTGACTACTAAAATTTGACTTCTGATTACTGAAATTTGACTAAGTCTAAAATTTGTGAGATGTTCCAAAAACTAGAAGAGAGAGAGGGGGGAGAGGGAGGAAGGGAGAGAGAGAGAGAGAGGGAGTGGAGAGATAGAGAGTAGAGATAAGGAGAGAGTGAGAAATAAAGATGATACAACTTGTTGACTACTAAAATTTGACCTCCTGATTACTAAAATTTGACATGTTGACTACTGAAATTTGACTAAGTCTGAAATTTTTAAGATCTTCCAAAAACTAGAATTTGCATTATAACCCCTAGAGATTTGAAACCACTCTCAAACATCCTACCTATATACATGAAATATAACTTAAAGTATAAGAAATTAAATGTCCATATGTAAATGTCCACTGATACTTAAATGTTTATTTCATGTATATATTTATTTCATGTATATAGTTTCCCTCAAAGATAATGAGAAGAAATTAAAAAAAAAAGAAGAAAAATAAATTCGATGTAGATCAAAATGTGAGCGCGTTATATCAATGCATTCACAAAACATGTCAAAACTAAGATATAACGTGAGTGTGTTATAACGCACTCGCGTACATATTGCTTTGGGAATCCCCAAGCCTTAGGATTAGTATTTTCCTTGGAATACCAACCCAAAGGCTTGGAGGGCATTCCCAACGACCAAAGATGTTTTTTTGCAAATTCTACAATTTTTCACATAATCGAGTTTGTGCTCACCGTCAGGATTGCATGTGGTTCAATATCAAAAAATTAAAACACATGGGTAATGTTAGGTTCTCTCTTAGCTATCTAATGATGTAATTTTTTTCACTTTCTGACAATGCTAAGCCTTTCATACATAATTTCTTATGTTTGTATGTCTCTTTTTTGCCAAAAAGCAGTGTTTGGTGTTTTTTTTGTTATAAATTAACCGTTCATCAAAACTTCAAATAAATTACATTTTTATAAACTAAGCTCCATTCTACAAATTTAAAAAATAAAAATAAATAAAATTCAATTACTTTCCAAAATTTGTAGGGGGAGCATGGCCAAAATTTTGCTTTTCAGGAAGTGTCCACTTCAAAAATTAGTAAAAAATCAAATATTCATTAAAAAATCATCAGAAAAAACGTGCATCAACTACATACTATTAGCTACCTTTTGACTATAGTGATTTTAAAAATACTACAAAAAATTTCACCGTGCTAGCGTCGTACAAGAGTTTCTATGTTATGTTTTTCTAACAAAAACAACACCAATTTGTGTATGTCCCTTGTTTGAACCCCTTAATCTCAACCATTTTAAAAATAAATTAGTATTTTAGAAACTAGACTCGGAGCACTTCAATCCTTTTTTTTGTTCCATCTCAAATTTTTGAGTGTAACTATCCTCAATTTCACGTCCAAGGTCAGTATTTCCTGATTTCAGAAAAAGGTGTGCACTTAAGTCCCCTTTTTGGGAACCATCTTTGTGCACTTACCCATGATGGTCTGCTTTTATTTCTCTTTTTCCAATTGTGCTGCATTCTTAGATGTTCTTTGACCTCCTCTTGATACTCTCCATGTTTCTTGGTCTTCACGCTTTTTTTTTTGTGCTTACTTTTTGTACCTCCTCCTGATGATCATCTCAATTGCAAGGCTCCAAAATTCTATTTATCTTTCATATGCCTCATTACTATTGTCCATTTCTTCATCCTCTTCATTCTCTCCTTGGTCTACACCTATACAAACATTATCATCAACATACATTAGATAAGAACCATGAGGCCAATTTTCCTCTTCACTAGCTTCATGTGCTTGTTTTCTTATGTCTTCCTTCACTGCCCTACTTGTATTCATACCTTCATTAGCAATATTTTCATTCCACTCTTGTTCAATCTCAAAAAATTGTGCCCACAAATCATCTTTATGTACCTCACAATGTACCTCTGCTACAACTTGTTTCCTTTCTTTCTCATTTAGCAACTCTTTTATATCCAAACGTTGTTCACCTTCACCTTCCAAGATAGCTAGCTTTTTTTTTCTTTTTTTTTGAAAAATCACCTTTATAGGCTAGTTCACCTTCTTTCTCATTGGCCAATACCTAACATTTCCTTGGTATGCTTCCTCAAGAAACTACTGCACTACAAGCTTAATACCTCTTTTCAACTCTTCCATCTCTCTATCAAACTCTGCAACTTGGCTTATCATGTTGTCTTTCATCGTGTCCTTCCTTTTGAGGATTTGTTTCATATCTTTTTGTTGCATCTTCTATCTTTGTGATACCCCACCTTAGGCTTCTTCCATTTCCTCTAGCCTAGTCTTTTGGTACCCCAATACCTTCACACACAACCTTATACAAAATCTTGTTAACTTAGACAACTTTCACTACTAGATCTTTCTAGGCTCTAATACCAAAAATGATGCAAAGGGAAAGATATTTAAAACTCAGTGGGATCTCAATAATAATAACTATATGGTTTGACAATAGTAAACACAAGATTCTTGGTCTTCCAATGATAACAACAACTAAATACCCTGCAACTTATTCCAAAAAAATAAATCTTTAGACACAAGCCCTAAAAAAGAATCCAAACCCACCTTTATTTTGTATTCTCAAGCTCTAAACCCTTAAACATACTCTAAATTATCCCTTCTTACTAATCTTGATAGTGTTTAACTTTGAAGCAAAGAAATTCCACAAAACCCTCAACAAGACTAAGGGTTGCACAGTCAAATACAACAAAGAATAGGATTGTCCTCAATAACTCATGCTAAGCAATGAATTATCACCCCTCCTTTTGTGATAACATGCATATAGGCCTACAGAAAATTAGTTCCAAATTTTAGAATTTTTCACCATTGGAAATGAAATTTATGGGCATTGGAAGCTCATGGGAAACCCTAGGCCTGAAAATAGACTATCAACACCATTTTGATCATAAATTATTCAAATCAACATGAAATTAAACCAAACCACTTGAATTGGAAACAAAAAACAGCAATCTAACTTTCCATCAACTTTCATTCTTGTCCATTGGCTGTACAGAGCTGTATAAGGTCATTCTTTAACTATTTTTGTAGAAAATTCATTGTTTTTGCTATATCTTGCTTAAAACATAATGAAATCACACCAAACCAAAAGTGTTATATTATAAAAAAACTCCATCTTCCCATGCATACTCAAACCTGACATGGATCCATACAAGGCTATACAAACTTGTTTTCAAATTGTAACTACAAAAACTTGCCATAAAATGTCAAGAAAACAAGGTATTTTCATCAAAAATGCCTCCATAGCCTCTTGGAGCATGTATCCTCATTCATTCCATGTGTAATAACTTCCCAAATAGTTTCAATTGGATTTTATGTCTTTTTTCCTTCAAAATCTAATGCTAATTACATCAAACTTGCAAAAATATGCACTTTTTCTGCAACTTTTAACCCTATACCACACCTAGGCTAGAAAACATTACAAAAGATTATATATATGGTTTCTAATACCATGTTTTTGATCTTTTCTTGACATACAAATAGGACTCACAAAATAAAATAGTCCTTAAAACATCAACTAGGTCTCTTGGACCTTCAAGAACTACATTCAGGTGATGCTCCTACATCAGAAAGGCTTGTGTGTAAGGGTTACTCATAAGTAGAAGGAATGGATTTTGAAGAGACATTTTATCTGGTGGCTAGAATGGAAGAAATCAAGATATTTTTGTATTTGTAGCACATAAGGATTTCAAATTTTATGAAATAGATGTGAAGTCCGCCTTCTTGAATGGGGAATTGGAAGAAGAGGAATACATGGGAAAACTAAAAGGATTTTAGTTATTAGACAAACTAGATATGTTTTATAGATTGAAGAAGACATTAGATAGATTGAAGCAAGCTCCCAGAGCTTAGTATGCAAGGTTTGATAAGTATTTGATACAACAAAGATTCAATAAAGGAACCCTAGATAGTAATCTTTACTCTAGAATTCAAAAGATCAAATCTTGATTGTGGTTGTGTATGCTAATGACATTATTCTTGGAGGAAATGAAGTTAAGTGTAAGAAGTTTTCAGAAGAGATGCAGAAATATTTTGAGATGCCTATGTTTGGGGAGATGAATTTCTTCCTTGGGTTACAAATCAATCAATCAGATAAAGGCACTTTCATTTCACAATCAAATTATGTCAAATAAATGTTGAAGAAGTTTGGAATGGAAGATTCTAAACTAGTGTGTACTCCTATGGTTACTAGTTGCAAGCTAAGTAAAAATGATGAATCTCCTAAGGTTGATTAGAGAAATTATAGATCAATGATTGGTGGACTCCTATACCTAACTGTTACTAGACCAGATATCATGCATGCAGTTTGTCTTGTGGCTAGATTTTAAGAAGATCCTAGAGAGTCACATGTTGTAGCAGTGAAGAAGATATTTATATACTTAAAGGGCACTTTGGATTTTGGCTTATGGTATCCAAAGGATAATAATTTCACCTTGAGTGCTTACACAAATGTAGATTGGGTTGGTTATGTTGATGAAAGGAAAAGTACAAGTGGTGGTGCATTCTTTCTTGGATGTAGATTAGTATCATGGTTGAGCAAGAAACAAGATTCGGTATCTTTATCTACTACAGAGGTTGAGTACATAGCAATAGCATCTTTTTGCACATAGGTGTTGTGGATGAGGCAAACATTGAAGGATATCACATTGGTGTATGATGAGCCTATTTCTATCTTCTATGATAATACAAGTGTAATCAATATTTCAAAGAATCTAATGATACATTCAAGGAAAAATCATATTTCAATCAGATCTCACTTTCTAAGGGAGAAGGTTGTAGAAAATAAAGTGAGGATTGAGTATGTTCCTACAAAGGATCAAATTATTGACATATTCATTAAGGCTCTTCCTAAGGATACTTTCGAGTATCTACAAGAGAAATTGGGGGTTATTTTCCCTCCTTTGAACTAGATGCATAAGGAGATGCATCAGTCTAGTGAATCTCAAGATTCATTATTTGTTCTAGATTGATGTTGGTGGCTACCTCTTAGGGGGAGTAGGTAGTGACATTATTGATTGTTGCAATCAAAAGAGTGTGTTTTATCATTCTGCATTGGTAGCTAATTTGGTGTGTGCTTCTAAGGGGGAGCATATGAAGTAGTAAAAAGGAAAAGAATTGCAGAATAGTTTGTTTAATGTCAAAGGGAGAATAAATGATGCAAAAAATTTGTCCTTTACCATTGATGTCAAAGGGGGAGAGAAAGTCATGCAAAAAAGAACAAGTTACTAGAGAAAGAAGCATGTTAAAAAGATAAGCTACAAAGGGGGAGAGAAATTCATTCAAGGAGCAGAGTGTCATAAAGAAAAGAGTTTGATCTCAAAGAGGAGAGTATGTAATGGAGCAGTATGCTGATGTTTAGAGCTATTGTGTCTTTGATGGTTTTTCACATCATGTGTTACCATCAATGAAAAAGGGGGAGATTATTACAAGTATGAGAAGTTGGAGTTGTCATTGATGTTAACAAGCTTGTGTTGTCATTAGTAAAAATTGTATGTGATGAAGAGATTTTTGCAAGTGTTTATTGCATTTGGCGTCTCTGTTTTGATTAGTTACATTATGTTGTCATTAGTAAAGCTACTGGTGTCAACCTCTAGTGTTGCTTTGATAATATTTTTTTTATAGATGTATTGGTGTTGAAGATGATGAGGATGTATCTCTAGTGCTTGGTTTCCAAGTTCTTTTGAGAAAATTTGATAAAAAGAAGGAACATTGTGTTGCAGTGTAGTTCTGGGTTACATAGATGTGTTTAGGTTTTGCTTCACATTTCTTCTAGGTTGAATAAATGCTCATGTGGTTTAGATATGTTGATCAAACATGTTCAAAGGTGTTATATGTAGAATTGTGTGTTCTAGATCATTGCGCAGAAGAGGTTGTGTTCATCAGAGTATGAACTATGTATTGCAAAGGTGTCTGGGAGAAATTTCTTTGCTCCACGTTTCTCTGCAGTTATATTTTAGGTCTTGCAAATCTGAAGGAGTGTTGATGGTGTTGGCATATTTATTTAGTTGAGATGGTTTGAGGTTAAGTGCTTAAAAAGATGGTTTTCTATGTTACAACATATGACAGAGTTACTTGGATGTATTGGGCGTGTACATTATTCAAGTGAAAGTTCTTGTGAAGGAGCTTGTTGGATTTTAGGGTGTTTGTGGAATATTCTAGATTGTATTCAAGTGACATTTTTTGTCCATGAGTTATGTATAGATCAAAGGAAATGTGTACTTAAAATATTAATGATTTTTATACAGGTAACAACTGACCTTCGTGTTTACACTACATGTCAAGGTGCTTTGTGGATTATGGAAGCATGGCATGGTGTGTAAGGAAGGATTTAGGTCCTAGCTAAGGAATATTTTGGTCCACCTTCATTCCTTTCCATAGTGGGAATGTTTGGGTGTTAACCTAATTTGAATTTGCATGATTGAGGTGCATAACTGACCTTGGAGAAAGTTTTCAAGGTTGAATATGGTATAAAAATGAGTTGAATTGTTGATGGATGGTGTGCATGAAATGTTTTTTGTGAATGATGTGAATTGTAGAGTTGTAGAGTGCAAATTCGAGAAGTGCAGTGTGAGATTTGAAGTGTTAGGTTACTAGATGTAGTGAGAAAAAGGTGTCTACAATCATTCAATTGGGATGCAAAGGTGTTGAAGACATTGTGGTGGATTCTTTGTTGTATTGAGATCATTTTTTTTGTGTAGCATTTCTTCTTTATCTTCTTCTTTTATGTTATGGTAGTGAGCCTTTGGCTGTGAGCCTTTTCTGGTTAGTGTTCCCTCTGATAGCGAGCCCTTGTAATCAATTTTTCAATTACTTATATTGTGAGCTAATCCTCAACATGGTTTTTCCCATCTTTGGTTTTCCATGTAAATCTAGTGTTCTCTTGTGCATGATGTTAAGTTGTTTCAGTTTTTGTTATTTGGTTTTCATGCTAACTCATCATAATAGAATAAGGGTTAATTGAATGAATGTGGATCTGAATACTTATGAGGTTTTTGATGTTTTAAGGCACAATTGATTCATCCCTCCTCTTAGTTGTCTTGTTCACTTAACAAAGGGCTTAAGGGTTAAGGGTTCAATCATCAAGTGTATTATTATGCTACTAAGATTTAGCATCCATATCTAAACAAGGCAAATCAACTTACATATTTTTTAGGTTTGCAATGGGATCAATAAAATAAGAATTTATATTTAATTTATTTTTTATTATTTTTAGTCTTTTAGTTTCTTTTTTCTCTAATTTCATTGTATGCATTCCTCTTTCGCAAGCCAAAGAGAAAAAATTCTAACGAAATTGGTTTTGCAAGATAATATTAAGAAGACAAATTTGTTAACATTTTTATTTTTTGTATTATTTTTTTGCTTGTGTCTTTTATAAACAATTACAATGAAGGATTAAAAATAACTTCACATTCTTATTTGGTTAATTAAATAAAAAGTATCTTTTAATCCTGAAAGAGTGTGCATGTATCCTCTTCTCTCACACACTTTGCATGATCCTAAGAATCAAAAACATCACTTTTTATTTTTATTTTTAGGGGGCTTTTTTAGGCATTTCATAACTCTAGAGGATGACATCAACTCTAGTCTTTCAATAGATTATAAATAGCAAGGGTTGAATCAAAATACACACCGTTGTGATTTTTTCATTCGTCTAAGCCCATTAGCACTTTATGCCTTAGGGAAGTGAAGGATAAGGGTGGGTTACCCTCTTCCCTATGTCGTTTGAATTTCTTGAACTTTCAAATTCATGGATTAGGCCTCACGTGCTCTTGTGGCATATAAAGGATTCCCCTAAAAAATCTATATATCCTAGTTTAAGACCTTTTTGTCATTTCTTAGTGTGGTACAAGGTACACTATCATGCCGTAAGCTACTCACCATGTATCTCCTTGAGTAGAGATAAAAGTGTTTTGGGAAAGGTCTTAGGACCTCCAAAGAAAGGGAAAAGATGATCCCTTGTCCAACTATATGGACCTATCTATTGAATCTCAAAAGATAAGTTACTTGTAAGTTAATCTTGGAATATTAGCCTTTGTCTAGTGGGCCTACACTAAGTTAGCACTCCTACTTGATTAATTCTAGGTTTTCTCATGTGTTTTTTATGTTTTTTTTGTTAGAGTAAAACTCCCCATCTGAAAACCCAATGGGGACCTTATCCTTCTTGAGCCTAATATTTTTTCAATCTTCTATATTTTTATTAAAATAGGTTTTTTAAATCCCAAAAAACTAAAAAACATTTAAAAAATCCCAAAAATTCAAAAAAAAAAATTAAAACCAAAATAAACCAAAATATTCTTTGATGGTTTGTCTTTACCTTACACCAAGGTTTAGAATCCAACCGTTATCCACAAAATGAACCATCCTTTGCATCCAAACCAAAAATCCATAAGCTTATCCATCCAAACCATCCCTTTTTCCATCCTAATCCAAATTCATAATCATGCCTTCATCTTACCTTGATAGTCTCCTTACTCAAAATTAAAACCCCTTCTCTAATTATGATGATTATGATTATGATGAGATTCTTGTTGTTCAACCAAAGTATAATGGGCCTATGAATATAATGAGTCATGGTGATCAACCAAAATATGAACCATATGATGATCAAACCTTAGATTCTATTTCCTTAAGCAAGTGTCATCCATCTATGTTCCATCAATACCAACAACCCACAATCCCTAGTAAACTATCCATCTATCCTTAATACAAATCACCCACAATCCCTAGTCAATCATTGATCTACCCTCTCCAACAATACACTATCCCTAGTCACCCATCCATTTATCATCCATACCAACAACCCTCAATATTATAACCTACTTACCAACAACCCATAAGTTCTTTTCATCCATTTGTCTACCCTCAATATCAATAATTATTTAACAAAATATATACCACTAATCCCCAAAAAATATCCAAATGTTAGTCAAACTCATCCTAACCTTGAAAATGGGAGACTGGTGCAGGGGCACCATTTAAAGTGTTTGGTTCATTCATGGGTTTAAGGCCTAGATTGTAGGTTGATAATTATATTTTTTTTAAATAAGTTCTATGAGACCATTCTTAATATGTATTTAGTTCTTTTGAGTCATTTTAGGTGTTTAGGGGGGAGATTTGGCTTGACATTTGCAAAAAATTGCATTTTTGGCAAAGTTGTCAAGAGATAAAGTTAGTTAAAGAGTTCAAAAAGTAGTTAGATACATCAGGGGAGTTGAGTTTGAATGGAATCAAGATAAATATGATGTAAAATCTCGAATGGAGGCTGCTCTCCAAGATTTGAATCAAATAAAATAAAGAAATTCCCTGATTTTAGTGATTTTTATATGTTTTCTTGTGTTATTTCCCTCTGCACGGACCCGTACAGGTGTGTTATGCTCTAAAGGTTTGGGATATCATTGATATATGTTTCTATCTTCATTTTAATCTGGTTTGGTGTCTTAAATCCATTATAGAAAAGAGTTTCATTGGTTTCTTTAAGTCTGCCCTTTTTTTTACTGTGTAAGGGTTTGAAGGCTATAATGTAATTTTTTTCACCAATCCACCCACTGTAATGGATCTATAACTTGGTGTATTTATGTGTATCATGTTAAGGTAGATGTCAAATGTGTTTAGGATTCTGGAAGAGTATGGGATTGGTCGATGGAGTGAAGCACTAGGTTGGGTAAAGCACATTTCTATGTAAAAGTGAATAACCATGATGGTGATTTAGTAGATTACTACGTGTGGAGGCTTTTTGAGTGTCATTTTACTTTGTACAGACCCTATGAAGGGTTTCTAGTGAGTTGGTTGGGTTTTGAGTGGTTTGGAACCCCTACTTTCATTAAACCCTCTTGGTTTGGCTCAAGAACAATGGTTTTGGGGTTTGATAGGTTGGAGGTCGTACCATGGGAGTGTGATTGTGGATTTGGTGGATTGGAACCCTACCTAGTGCTGAAAATATTGAAATTTTAGTGAAATGGAAAGTTTAAAGTGTGTCTCCTTTGTAAATTTGGCCTAATTCATGGCCTAGGACAACGTTGAGGGCCTAGTTTCAAGGGATTGGTCCTAAAGAGTAAATATTGGTTTCCAAATATGTAGTATAACCTTGAAGAAGGTATCTGATTCACTAATTAGTTTGTGAAGTGCTTTGGAGTTTTGAGTGAAACATCCCTCAAACAAAGTTGCTCATGCTACAAGGAAAGGCATGGTCAAAGGGTGAATTTTGGGAAAACCATATGATTTCCTTTTGAATTCTAGTTATTATCAACTTGATTTACATTTTGAATGGTTTGTCACCCTTACTCTGCATCAGAGACCAAATCTTCCATCCAAATATTTCCTCAAAACCAAACCATATCATAAATTCCTATATCCCATGCATATCCAAAATCATCATCCTCGTCACCAAACCAAGAGAGTATTGTACCCTCCACCTCCTATCACAATACTTCATCCACTTAACCATTAAAATCCACTCCAACCTAATCCATAATTAATCCATCCAATAAAAACACCTTTAGAAATCTTCTCCAAGGACTAATAGTAAATGATCTTAAACTTCAATATGAAATTAAAGTTAGGAAATCCCATCACATTTCTAATCTTGTACCATATAAATATCCATCACCATCATTTCGTCCATTATCTGTCGAACTGAATCAAGATCTTCTTATCCAAACCTCATTATTGCCAATACCAAAATCCCGAGTCCATTAAATAAAATTCTATCATTTTCCAAAATCAAATTCCATTGTCTAAACCATTATATCTATTTCAAGAGAAAATTCCAAAGCATGATGAAATAAACTCCAAGAAAGTGAAGATTGAACGTTACCCAAAAAATCCCTACACATGGTCATGATATACAAGCTAATTCAATCCTTGATCAAGATCATTTTTATAGCATCCATGATTATCCAATCCCCAATTGTGATCCTTTCTTTGAGTCCATCTGAAAATCCCCTCTAGTTGATCATGATATCCAAGTTAATCCAATCTTCAATCAAGATCCCATCTCTAATCATGACATTCAAGATTATCTAATGTTTGATCAAGATCCTACCTATGATGAATAAATCCAAGATGATCCACTTGTCCACCTTTATCCCATTCATGATGATAAAATTATAGTTGATCTTATCCATAGTCCAATCACCTTCATTTCCCAAGATGAGACACTTGTCTCCCCTAGACACATAGATAACCAAATAAATGATATGGATATGTCAAACAATAAGATACAAAATATACCATGGATCACATTGACATCCCAAATGATCAAGAAGCAACAAGCATGATGAAGGATAAAGCTCTAGTATCTTATAAACTAGGATCTTCTACTTTTGTCAAAGTGGTATTTCTTATTGATGGGAAAATAGAAAGCATTAAAGGTTTCCAACTATACAATGATTGGTTAGCATCTTGCTTCCAAAACAACAATACCTCATCAAAAATAGAATATTTCAGAGCATGCAGTATCAAGGAAGATGGTTAGGCCTACATGAGAAAGGAATTTTAGAACCAATAAAATTTCATGAAAATCCTAGATATCAAGGTCATTAAAATTCATCGATAAACAATCAAATATTTTTAGTGATACCTCCATGATATTAGGGAAACTAAACATCCAATACAAACATCAAAATAGAGGCCATGTGTAGTCCTTGACATAATTTTTCTTTCAACACTCCCATCCACACCATAAACCATAATTCTAAAATCATTAAACCCATCAATTGGAACCAATAAAACCAAAATTCTTACACATCTAAAGTCCAAAATCAAATGTCAAAATCCATTGAATCAAGCAAAAATCTAAATGGACCAATAAAATCAAAATGGATCCTAAAGAAAATTGTATCAAGAAAAGAAAAGAGTCCAAATCCAATATCCAATCAAAATATGGAGCCACAAGAAAAAAGGCATCATACATATAATAAATTTCCACCTCCTTGAAAATGGTCATCACACAAAGAATATAAAAGTTTTGGTTCCAAACAAAATCACAATCCAAAATCCAAACTCCATCGCCCATCAATCCAAGTTTGGTGAATAAAATATCCTACATCTAAAATTCTAAATAATCCATCCACATCTACCATCATCCATCATAATCCTACATATTTCTAAAGTCCAAAAATACTACATCACAAATCCACAATGTCTTGGCATCAACTCTTTTTTATAAGGGCTCTCATGACATTCTATTACAATGTACATATTCAAATAAGGTCAACCCTAGTATCAACAAGAATCACAGTGAAATCCATGGGTTGTATGCAAGTGACATGGTCCTAACAAGACAACTCCTCTGAACTGGTCACTATTAGCATATCATGACACCAACATCTGCATAAGAAACATCACATAGACCAAAAAAATCAATGATCATCTTAAACATCAAGTCCATCTATAAAATACCCAAAAAATAAAAAATAAAAATAGTAAAGAGAAAGATTGCCCTTTGGTGAAAACCATTTCTATGAAATCTTGGGGTAGTCACCGTGATGAAAACCTATCAAACAAGCATCATGTCTAACAATCAAAAATGCAAAAAAATAGTAAAGAGAAATAATTCATTTAATAGTGAAAACCATTCTTATGGCACTTTCGATAAGTACCATAAAACTTGGAAAAGAAGCATCATGCATAAGGCCAGTTAATTATGTTGACCATTAGACTTGGGGACAAGTCATCTCAACTTTGATACCTTTTTCATGACATTTCATCCATCTAATGCATTTCATTTCCATCCATCTTCCCTATCTACCTCGATCTTGATAAGGATTGGGGCACAAATGTAAAACATACTTTGACAAACTCTTGATGTATTTATCCTTTGGTCATACAATATCCAATATTATTTCATAGTCTACATATAACTATCCAACCCCATACCTCAGATAAAACGTATCATTCTTATATGACATTCCTTGGAGATCACATCCTAAATCCTCCATCATACAATCCTAATCTTCCCATTCCCTACTTGAGCAATTCATTATCTTTTATTCTTATCACAAGACTTGATTTTCCCTTGTCATTGTTCTAAGCGTCCATTAATCCACCTAGTCAACATCCCTCCATAATCCCATTCAATCCTAAAATAAGTCACCAAATGAAAAAATACTAATCTATACAAACTTGTTATGCAATCTTGCACATCACCCAAAACATTCCATGGTTATGTTCCCAGCCTCGCTACAAACCTTGATCCACTTTAGTCACATTATCATCATTGGGATATGTATTTCCTAATCCTTGTGCCATTTTTAGGATGTTTCCTTCCCATATCAACATCATCATCATCAATTAATTGGTTTTTGGTTATACTAGGGGCAAGATCATGTTTGTCTTTGTATCTTTGTGCATACTTTCTTGCTTGCTTGTGTTTATCTTTTAGTAATATGAATTTATCATGGTCCTTATATTATATACCATCTCCAACATATATACCCCATAAATAAATGAAAACAAACACAAACATAAATCTACATGTGTTTTCAAACCATCAAACAACATGCTTGAAAAATGTATTTTCAATGTAAAATCTGGAGATCGACATCAACCTAGATAACATACAGTTAAAAAAATCCTTTGCCATTGTGAACAATTCTTTATCACCCATCGCTTGTCTTATATAGGATGTTTCTTTCTCAAAACCATACATTTATCTTATATGATATGTTTCCTTCCTGAAACCAAATATGATCCACATCCATATTTTAGTCCTTTCCACACCTTGGCTTAATATGTTACTACTTTGTGCCAATTGATAGTTGTGTGTATTTTCCTTTAGTTTATCTATTTGATCTTTTGATCTTTATTTTGATTTATCTTTTGAACCATATTGTGCCTACAAAAGGTCACCATGATCATTTTATATCATGGTGTGCTTTGATATGGTATATAATAGGGAAAGGTCTAATTTTTATATGCCTTGTTTGATGGTTGTCTCATCATGAACCCATGAAGAGAATTAGATGCCTTGTGAGTGTTGGGGCATTCTATTGTCTAATTTTGCTTGATATTTAGTCTATGCATTGGATACATTGTCACCTTGGTCTTATATACCTTGGTGCATAACATTCATTGCTATATCAAATAAAGGTTTCTAATCTCAAAGTCAACCTAACACATCATCATCATTGCATTCATAATCATTTTCTTGCATCCATATTTTAATATTTTTCATCCATTATTTTCCATATTTCATCTAACATTTTATTCTTCTTCACTTCTTTTGAGAGATGACCCATGCAATCAATACATAGGTAATCTATTGATGGGGCATCAATCATCTCATATTTTCTAAATTTAATTCCTCACCTGACTGAGGCATATCATCATCTTCTTCATCTCTTAATTTTTTTCTTCTTGGCTACTTTTTTTTGCTTGAAACAATGTTACTTTGAACATTGCTTCAGAGATGGGAAAAATTTAGACACTGAAAATGTTCCCTTAATTATTCTCCTAATAGTCAACCATTAATTTATCATCATTAAATACCGTTTATCACATTAATTTACCATCTATGGTCATTTATTACCATTTATCATTTATCACATCACAAATAAGTTATTAATTAATAATATCTAAATCATTATTAATTTACCATTTATTAATAATCTCCATTTATCTATTTAATTAAATTTTATGATTGAATTAAATGAAAACTAATCATCCATATTCAGATAAATTCTATTTTTATCTCTTCAGTCAACTATTTTTTCTATGATCAATTAACTCCATCTCATTCTAGAATATCAGTCTTCTCTCATCAATTAACTCTGTTTGATTTTAGAATCTCCTTCTTCATCCACTAGTTAACTCATTCTTCACATGGTTATGTGCATAATTATCCATTATTTAAATCAAATAATTCATTATTATCTCTTCATGATTTGAAATGGAAATTTTTATTGATCAGTTGAGTTGACTCAACGGTTAATTTAGTTAACTAAATTATTTATTCTTATCTTCATCATCCATTTAATTTTTCCTTGGAAAATCTATAAATATAGTTGTTTCCTCATCAATTTTGATATCTCACATCTTATTTAAATCGACTCTATCAAAATCATAAGTCAATCAATCATCAAGTCTACTGTTATCCTATTGATATTTAACATCCAAACCCAAGCAAGGCAAATCAACTTACATATTTTTGAGGTTTGCAGTGGGATAGCTAAAATAAGAATTTATATTTAATTTATTTTTGTATGTTTTTGAGTCTTTTAGTTTCTTATTTTTTTAATTTCATTATATACATTTTGATTAGAATTGGTTTTTTATTTAAATTTGATTCCTACTTTTTAGTAGCTTTAAGCATTTTTCTTTAGAGAAAATGTTTTCTAGATAAACTAATTACTATCCTAAGTCCCAAAAAAGGGGTTTTTGTGACCTCATATATAAGTGATTGGAGCACAAGATTTCTTAATGATAATTATTTTTATGCTTGATGTTATTGAAATTATTGTTCAAGTAAATGTTTTCCATATCCATGTGTTTGTGTTAAATTCATCTTGTGTTTCAAGGGTTAGATTAAGAGGAGGTAATTAATATTAATTTTTATATTGATATTATATACCTAAGTTATGACTTTTTATGTGACCTAGTGGCTTTATGATTGGTTATTTATTATTATTTTTCTACTAAACCTAGGTTAATGCACCTAGGAGCCATAAAAAGGACCAGTTAAGCTTGGGTACTAGTAACCACTTAGTTCACTAGGTCTATCTACAAGATTAAAAGTATTTCATTAAATGATATGTGATACCACCCTAGATCATATGTATGATCCAAGGACACACCCCCTCTCATCCAACATAGAAACCCCAATCTCACTAAGATTATGCCGAACATGATCAAGAAAAAAATCATTAGATCAAAAATGAATACCAAGTATTATATATATATGGTAGAGAATATGCATTATACTAAAATATATAGTTCACCATTTACTATCGACTCCTATAAATAGTAATCAATACTACCATATCATTCTACCATAAAAATAAAATAAAAATTATCCTCTATCTTGACCCAAATAACATACCTAGCCAAATATATGTACTATTTCAACAAAAAAGAACCTAATATATATAGTCTTCTAACATATCATAACCACAATATCATACAATCTACCATGGAATGAGGGGTAAATTACATATTCCCCCCTTCTAATCCTCACAACACTTAATATTTTATCACCCATATCTCAAATCAAAGACATAACCACCACTTCCTTTACCTTGGCATCGCCATCATAGTAGCACATAGCTAATTAAAATCCACCTCCTTAGATATTTTCACATTCATGGCCTTTTCCATCTTTGAAACCAGCTAGTGTAAAATGACAAATATTTTCAATTAAATAATGGAAATGTTCAAGTTGGTAATTGAAAAAGCATTCATTGGGTTTCCACACTACTATTATCATAGAGAAAGTGCATCCTAGGTGCATTAGATAATAGAGTCACACAACTCAATGTCTATGCAACACCGAGTATTTTTTGATGGTAAACCAACTACTTGGGGTCAAGAATCATCTATGTCATTACTACCCAAATCCCCACCCTATGAGACAAATCTACCTCTTTCACTAACTCCCATACTCTCATAATCCATACTTGAAGATCATGATTCCAAATTTCCCTCTCCAAAAAAGTAGATAAATTATTCAACATATCATCCATATTCTCTCCTTCCTCTTTTTTTTTTCCCTCCAAGATTATCTTAAACTCTATAATTCACCCTTTCCCTTGTCAATTTTCATGGTGATAGAAAATTTCACCATAAATTTCCTACATATATCACAATGATAGAGAAAGCATGCCTCACATTTTATAGGGAATACCACAATAATTAATACAAGTGGCCAACTTACAACTAAGGTGAGTGCCACCACCAATTGTAATACCTAGTTATGTATGTTGTATTCTTAACTTACCACATTGCATGTTTCATGTTACATTCATCACCCCAATCTACCACTATTTTCAAAGATTCCTTGTATCATCATCCCTTATTAGGTACTTGGGTTATTTAATTTTATCCATCATTGTTAGTATTCCTCTAAAAATGTTGTTTTCATCTACTTGTTTTTGAGTTTGGGTGGTGAATACATGTGGTAGTGCTCAATTCAATTCTTGTAAATAGGTCATATAATCTATAAAATATTTTTTTAGGGAAATAAGTGTTTCAAGTCTTATCCTCATTTCTAAGAAAAAAACAGGGAATGAATTTATTTTAGTTATTTCATTATTGTAAAACTACTTCAAAGAGTATTGTAAAGTGTTTATAGTTGTGTATTATTTCTATGTATTAGTGTCTAGGGTTAGAATATTTTTCAATGAGCCTAACCTCATAATTTTAAGAGAGATTTTACCTCACACCATATTTATTTTTGTGTCGTTGTAAGAAATACATTAAAATTCCAAAAATAAGAAATTTAAAATAAAGATTCTATTTTGTTTATAAAATATAGATGAAGATATTGTGAATGAAAGTTCGAAGAAAATCTATTATTTCCAATTAAAATTTGGATTAGTGCAACACAATAAAAGATTAAAAATTATTTTCTATTCAAAATATATAATTTTCACTTTGAGTGGAGTTTAGAATAAACAGCATTAGTTTCATCATGTTTTACCATTAATGTTGTTTGTGAAACTAGACTGGATTTATCCCAACTAATATTGGACTTGGATATAGCAAGACAATCAATAGTTTTTAGTCGTCACCAATCTAGAAATGAAATTTAGCATTATCAAAGACTTAATTATTAGATCATTTTTCATTCCAAAATAATGAATCACATTGTATTAGTTTTTACAATCAACCAACTTTTATTATAGTTTCTTCCTAGTATGCATTATCTTGTATTAGAAACAAACCTATAGTGGCATAGTAAATTTGAGTAAGTCTCTTCTAGAAAGTATATTCAACTTGTTCTTAATTATTTATTAAAAATAAATAGTGTATCTATTTCATCTAGTTAAAAAATGTTGATTGTTGATGGGGTGGTTCAACTTTATACAATTTTTTCTAGGTTAAAGCATGTTAAATTAATGGCATCCTAGACATTAGAGAATAATCACAACATTATGAGGTAAAATTAATTAATATAATTCAGCCAATTAAGTTAGAAACATATTTTATAAAAAAATGATTCTTCTCACTAGAAAGGTTTCAATTTTTTACATAGGCTAGTAGCTCATAAAAAGATATTTTAAAAAATTCTAAGTGTATGAGCGTGAATTTGCACCCCTAACAAAAATTCCCTTTTACCCCCTTACACTTTCGAAAACCTAAGGCAGAGGCTTAATTCCACTTAAGCCTGCTATCCACATCACACTTGGTGCCCCGTTTGTGTGTCGGTGGAGGCGTTTCTGTCAGGGACACTCGTGCGATGTGCAAACGTCTGTGTGATGTGCTTACGTCCTTGGCAGATTCCTGTAGTTGGAGTCTGCAGGGACATTACACTTTTGATTGGAAGTCAAAGTGTAACGCTCCTCTTCAACTGGCCAACCTAAATATGGTCATTTTTCATCCTTTCCTTCATAATCTTCACTCTTTCATCCATTCTCAAGTTTGGAAGAAGTTTGGGCAATATATTGAGTTCATCACTTCATATTTTCTCCACTCTTTCAAGCATCCACAAGCTTTGTAGCAGCATTTTATACTCCATTGCAACAATCTACAACTCCATCACTCCGATAGTGCAAGCGCAGGACGAACACCATTGTAGCAGAGGCTTGAGTTCCTCTCATTTTCTCCTCCACAAGCCTTGAGCGCTTTGGACAAAGGTGGTAAGCTCCTCTCATCTCCTCTATCATCTTTGGTTGAGTAAGCACGTACTGTATTGTAGTGTCTTTTTTTTAGGTAGCTTGTATTCTTTCTTTATCTCTATTTCTATCATTGTAAACTTAGCTATCTGTGGAGGTGGAAACACCAAAACGGCGGTTTGACTAAGGCAGGCCCCTAAAGAGCCCCAACATTTCCCCCCCTTTTTTTGTGTGCAGGTGGAGAGATCTCGGAGCAAGCTGGCGAGAAGACTATTGTGCGAAATCATCTTCGTCGCCCTTGTGGTAATATATTTCCTTCATTACGTTCATCTATACATTTCATACTTCTTGATCTTATTCTGACATTCTAGAAACTCTTAAACTAGGTTGCTAGTCCTTCCTCAGAGCTTAAACCTCGTCTCTCTGGTTTTTTGGTTGTACGAATGCCAGCGCATCTACGAGATGCCAACGTGCTACACTGTCATCCCAGAGTCGCGCTTCTATCCTCTGATAGAGAGCTACTCAAGATGTAGAGTTGACTCTGGAAAGAGAATCGTCTAGTCTCCCTTCAGCTCTCGGGATTGCAGAGTGATCGAAGGACACATAGTCTTCATCATTCTCATCCCTTCTATCCTAACCATCCTTTAAAATGAGGTAAGTTAGGGCAGCCTTTCCACTCTTGGCCTTTCGTGACTTGGGGCCTTGCAGTGGTTGGTCCCCCTATCTTACATTTTTTGTGAACCTAACATGAACCAACATCTATCCATTTTTCAGTGTCCTGAACTTTTTATTGTATACCTCTTGGTCGTTGTACCTTGGTGTGTTATGAAAGTTTATGAGCTTCACGACCCAGTCTACGACCTCTAGGCATATTGTTAGAAGAAGTTTGTGACACCTTTTGATGGACAAGATGAAGGTCTCCTCTAGCTTCACTACCGACCTTTTCTATGGATCTGTGGTTGGTCTATCTGCACAGGAGCACGTATCGTGAGGCGAATCTAGGTTTCTTGATGAAACTGATCACATCCCTACCCCTCCTATGTCGCCGAACTCTTCATCTATAGACGAGCATGAGGTTGTTTGTATCCCTTCTGAATACATCATTAGCCTCAGTAAAGGGTTAGGTGCATTGGAAAATCACCTAGAAGGAAACCTGAAGATGGCTAGGGCTCCTAAAGTGATCGGTGAAATAAGATACATGGTGGAAAAAGACCGGACATGCGTGGAGCTCTTAGCTAGTCTCGTTGGTTTGGCTGAAGCATGTTCCCCCTCTAGCAATAGTCACATGATACGAGGCGGCCTCTTCGAGGAATGTGAGAGGCAACTAGAGATGTCAATGCCTCCTACATATGTATATATGGCTGACGTGGTCCCTTCGGTGAGTATACTCGCTACTTTTGAAAGTTTTGAAATTGTCAAAGTAAATAGGAACCCTTTGGGTTTCCACTTCACCTCTTTTTCTGCCTTCAATAGTGGAGGATTTGGTGGGATGATAGGTGGAGGCTTTGGTGGCGAAAAATTTGGAAGTGGGGGTGGCATTGGTGGAGGTGGTTCCGACAGAAGTCATGGTGGTTGCTTTTGAAATGGCAGTGGCTCCGACAAAAGTCACACTGGTGGTGGCGACATCGATGGTGGATCTAGTGGTGGTCATGGCGATGGCTCTGATGAAATTCACACTACTAGTGGCGACATCAGTGGTGGCTCTAACGGTGGTCACGACAGTGGCTCTGGCGGTGGTTCTAGTGGTCCTATGTCTTCTAATGACCCTATTATAAATACCCTTCTTTAGAATATGGGGAAGATGCAGAACCAGCTGGTGAACCTTACCTAGGCCTCAACCCAGCCTATCTTCCTACCCTTCTTCTGACACAGTCTATTGTCAATTGCAATTTTAAACACTCCTTTCCTGCAAGGGATGGAGATTCCCAAATTCGAGAAATACAGTGATAAAGGGGACCCACAAACACATGTGTCTGCCTTTAACACCTTGTGCACAAAAAATTTCCATCATAGTGCATTGATGGCCAAACTATTTCCCCGGTCCCTCAAAGATACAACATTGGATTGGTACTGTTCTTTGCCCAATAATTCCATCTTCACATTCGACCAGCTTGTGAATCAATTCCTACGACAGTTCCAAGCCAATATCAAACCAAAGATGACTTTCTCAGACCTTGTTAGATGCAAACATGGGGACAATAAAAATATTATAGACTTTATAGCATGGTACCAAGCACTCTTATCATAGATCTCGTATCTGTTACCCGATTTTGATGTACAAAAGGTCTTCATAGGGAACTTACAAAGGCCTTGGCAAGAGAAGTTCGCCCTCACGAAGTATCCTTCTTTTGCACACTTGTGTGCGGCTTTACGAGAGTACCAGTAGACGGTAGTACAGTTCGGGGGTCCTCCCTCATGCTCCCATTCTGAAGGAAAATCTATCGTATCGATCTCAGGAAGAGGTAAAACTGTTGCGAATGTAGTAGCCATTGTGGATAACAATGGCCTCAGATGCGACCAAAAGTTTACGAAGATATCAAAATCTTTTTCTTCCATCTTGCAGAAGTTGGTGAAAGATAAGAACCTTACCCTACCACCTCCTAAACCAATTAGAGAAACGTACCCTAGCTCGTATGAAAAAAATACATATTGTCAGTACCATCAAGTTAACGGACATGATACTGAACGTTGCATGCGCCTGCATCATGAGATACAAGATCGCATCGAGGAAAATACTATCCGTCTTGATGGAAGTAAGCAAAACACAAACAAATCAGTGGCGAAAACTAATAGTGAATTTCAGATATACACGGACCCATTTTTGTCACATTTTGCTAACATGATTATCGATCCCACTGATTCTATTTCTCATCCTAAGGCGTATGTTAGCATGGTTATTGTTACTCCCTCTCCCCACCTTGCAACCAATTCACCGGATGTAATGTTTACTTCACAAGATGTGCCAGCAAATGGTAAGCCTTCTCCACTTTATATTCCCGCTCGCCTCAATGGTAACATTGTGACAGGAGTCTTAGTCGACCCCGCGAGCAAGGTGAATGTTATCATAGAGGAGACGTTACTCTTAAACTCCCTACAAAGGGAGGAATATGAAAAAAAAATCCATCATCCGTACACATGATGGGTTCTCTCTAAAATCGTATGGATCGATAATGATGTTTATCCTGGTTGGACCCAGGAACGTAGATGCAGTCTTCAGCATTATTCCCGAGTCAAACCTATTTAGAGTGAAGCTAGGTATACCTTGGCTAGCTTCCATGAATGGGATCACCTTCGTAATTCAGAAGTGCCTTAAATTTTTCCACAAAGGTGTCGTGTATGTAGTGCATGACACTAGATATTAGCCTATGGTATCTCATGGAGGATACTCGTTGGATCACTTTTGGCCCACTCCAGTCAACCAGCTCCCACAAAGGACGGACCTATTTTACAAGAATTATGTGAAGTATAAGACTGGAGGCAAAGGACAGCCAAAGTTGACCCTTCCTATAGTTGAGCTGCCAGTTGCCTCCTCTTCCCAAAAGCGAAAGGAGAATTTCGCTCCCTCTCGGGTTGACTCGTCTACTCCCCTTTCTTGGGAGGAGTATTGGATGAACAAGCCCAGGTTCTACCCACTGAGTCCAATGATGCCTCATTGGCGAAAATCAAAGGTTAGGATATCAGACCTCCCTAATGAGTCCCCAAGACATTGGTACTATTTGTACAACAGAAAGAAAGGCTCGTAAAGAGATTTTCCCCCTTAACGTCTTCATGTTCCCCCGAACAGGGAATGATCCACCTCTAAAGTGGTAGGGTCAACTCCTCCTACCATTTTTGAACCTGCCCCTTCTGCTCTCATTTAGGAGTTTGTCCTTCCATGGGAAATGGTTGTGGAAGACACTCCCATGGCTGAGCAGAATCCTTTCGTACCTTCGCAGATCCAGGCTTCTGGTTTGAAGAGCCACAAAAACTTCCTTGCGTGTGAGCGCAAGCGTCGGTGAAAGGCCCTCCTAGCTAAGCAAGTCTCCTTACAGAAGAAGGAGGGGGAAAATATTGTACCTCATGTTGTGTCCTCCTCTTTCCCTCCTTTCGTCTCTAAATCTCTTCCATCTCCCACTGTGCGTGCACATGTGCCTAGAAAGGTGCAAGTGTTCATCATTCCTTTGACGGAGCCACGCTTTTTGAATTTCATCCCGGATGTCTTGCCTTTCCCAAAGCCCATGGATATGGTGAACACTTCAGTTGTATCCAGTGTGGTTCTTTCCTCTTCTCCCTCGACCCTACTTGTTTCATCTATGGAGAGTTCAGATCCTTCGATGAAGAAGAAGGTAGAGTGTGGCCCCTCTAGCAATGGAGGACGTAAGAAGAACCCACCTTCTCTAAAAGGTGGCCCCAAGTTGACTTTTTCTATCCTAGTAACGAAACCTGTCCTGACCTCCCCCGAGTTTGTCACTGCTCTCGAGTCTCTCGGTGAGCCTAGTGGTGAACCTCGGGTGTGAACTCCTCCGTTCGCCGAGGTGAAGCATGGAACTCCCGTTAAGTGTATTTTTAACTCGGTGGATGAAGTTTCAACCTTGTCAGCGATCTTTGCAAGGTCGTTGACCTTGGACCCACAAGAGCTGAGTGACGAAGACCTCATAGGTCCCTTTGCCTTGGCCCTTGTTGCGGGAGGATCATAAGCTCCTCCCCTTAACATTACACCATTACATACTCATCATCCTTCCCCCTACGATGATCTAGAGTGGGAAGCTGATGACCTCTTGGCTAACCAGTGTTAGGGGGAGACCCTTTTCTTAATCTTTAGATTAGATGTGTGTATGTGTTGTAATGTTTTCCCCTGTAATCACGTTATACGTGCCTAGATGACCCTCGTCACCCTTCTTGGTGCTTGGATATAGGCAATGTGTTTGTGTTGTAAACCTTCTTCTAAATGTATATTCTTTCATGTTTATGATTGATTTTCGGTAAATTGGGGACGATGCAAAGGTTCAGGAGCATTTAGGCCTCCTTCCATGTTGATCCAATTTTTTTATTTTTTCTTTGTTTGTCATGCATTCTTCCTGATCTGGTTGGGGATTGATGACCTTTCACCTCTTGTTGCAGTTACCTAATATATATGTAAATAAAGGCATATCTGACCTCGCCAAACTAGATCCCCATGTGCCCTTTGTGTGTGATCTACTTTCTTTTGCTTTTCTCTTTATCTTTCTCTCATCTTTGCTTGAGTTGTCCCTTTCATGTGCGACAATGACTCTTCTACATCACTTGGTCTTTAGAAACCAAAGTCATTGCCAAACGAACCTTTTCTCGAAGACCCTTCACACACTTCTTTGTTAGAATCACATTCTCAACTTGAAACCCTAGCAGAACATGTTTCCTTCATCATGGGTTCATAAAGAAAGGACTTGGAAACCCTCCTTCGAAACAGGAATGGTCTTAGTCTTCCCCTCACATGAGCGCATCTCCTTCCTTTCGAATTCCTTGATGAAGTGAACATATTTCAAAAGGATTCCTTGGTGATAAATCGATTCGAGAAGGAAGACAATAGCTTTTGAACAGTGTGTCCCTTGAGTGGACCCCTCCTTTTCACATCGAGTTCCCAAGGGACCCCTTCAAAAACTCTTAATAATTTCTATGTCATCTAGCTTGGGGGCAGCCCGACTAGACCGGCTTCACACCTTGACGTCTAGTCTGGAGGTAGCCTGACTAGATAGTCCTCACATCTTTACGTCTAGCTTGGGGGCAGCCCAACTAGACTTCACTTTCCAAATAGAGCGTCCCTTGAGTGGACCCTCCTTCCTTTTGAAGGGTTCCTGAGGGAGCCCTTTGAAACTTACAATTTAGCAATGGTCTGCGTGATTGTATGTTCACTAGCTTCCGTGGTCACTTCCTAATGTGTTCTATCTGCGGGTAAACATGTTGCCCTCTCTGACTCTATGGAGTCCCCTTTACTCGGTCTCCCTCATGTGAGAGTTCTTGGGGGATACCTTCCTTGCAGGTCTGTGGATCTGTAACGTGTTTTTCCTAGTTTCCTTCATGTGAGAGTTCTTGGGGGATACCTTCCTTGCAGGTCCACGGATCTGTAAGGTGCTTTTCCTGGTTTCCTTCATGTGAGAGTTCTTGAAGGATACCTCCTTTGCAGGACTGTGAGCTTGTGAGGAACTTTCGTACTTCAGCTTTGTAGTTTCACGAAACTATGAAGTCCTTTCTTGCACTTCTAGGTTCGCCAAACCATGCTTTGCTTCCTCATTGGTTCAAGTATACATCTCTTACTCTGTTACTTCCTTACTACTCTACTTTACCAAAGCACTCATCGGTACTCGTGCTCGCTAAAGTGGGGGAAAAATGTATGAGCTTGAATTTGCACCCCTAACGCAAATTTCCTTTTACCCCCTTACACTTTAGAAAACCTAAGGCGAAGGCTTAATCCCACTTAAGCTCGCTATCCACATCACACTTGGTGCCCCGTTTGTGTGTCGGTGAAGGAATTTTTGTCAGGGACGCCCGCATGGCGCGTAGACGTTCGCATAGTGCACTTACGTCCCTGGTAGATTCCTACGGCTGGAGTTTGTAGAGACGTTACACTTTCAATTGGAAGTCAAAGTGTAACGCGCCTCTTCGGCTGGCTAACCTGAACATGGTCGTTTTTCATCCTTTCCTTCATAATCTTCACTCTTTCATCCATTCTCAAGTTTGGACGAAGTTTGGGCGAGATCTTGAGTTCATTACTTCACATTTTCTCCACTCTTTCAAGCATCCACAAGCTTTGTAGCAGCATTTTACACTCCATTGCAGCAATCTACCACTCCATCACTCTGATAGTGTGAGTGCAGGATGAACACCATTGCGCTTTGAACGAAGGTGGTAAGCTCCTCTCATCTCCTCTATCGTCTTTGGTTGAGTAAGAACATACTTTATTGTAGTGTCTTTTGTTTACTTAGCTTGTATTCTTTCTTTATCTCTATTTCTATCGTTGCAAACTTGGTTGTCTGTGGAGGTGGAAACACCAAAATGGGGGTCTGATTGAGGCAGGCTCCTAAACAGCCCCAACGTTTCCTCCCTTTTTTCTATGTGAAGGTGGAGAGATCTTGGAGCAAGCTGGCGAGAAGACTATTGTGCAAAATCGTCTTCGTCGCCCTTGCGGTAATATATTTCCTTCATTACGTTCATCTATACATTTCATACTTCTTGATCTTATTCTGTCATTCTAGAAACTCTTAAGGTTGCTAGTCCTTCCTCAGAGCTTAAACCTTGTCTCTCTAGTTTTCTGGTCGTATAGACACCAACGCACCTGTGAGACGCCAACACCCTGCATTGTCATCCCATAGCCACGCTTTTGTCCTCTGACAAAGAGCTACCTGAGAAGAAGAGTTGACTCTAGAAAGCGACTCATCTAGTCCCCCTTCAACTCTCGGGATTGCAGAGTGATCGAAGGACACATAGTCTTCATCTTTCTCATCCCTTCTATCCTAACCATCCTTTAAACTGAGGTAAGTTAGGGCAACCTTTCCGCTCTTGGCCTTTCGTGACCTAGGGCCTTGCAGTGGTTGTTCCCCCTCTCTTACTCTAAGATCACACATTTGGGGTCCAGTCAATTTAAAACTATTTATATGGCATCTTTATAAACTCTTATCTTGATCTCAAAATATTTTTTGTAAGTCTAGCAATCCAAACATTAGCAATTAATAAGATTTTTACTTTAAATCACTAAAACATGTTTATTTTGTTAATACATCTAAATATTAGCTTCAAAGGGCTTGAAAAAATAAATGCCATAGGAGGAATTGAAGAAAAATAACCAACATAGTAAATTTTCCATGACAAGAATGAATCTTACCTAGATTTTAGATTGGTGTAGAACTTGTATTTACATAGATTTAGAGATATTGATTTGGAATAAATGATATTTCTATATCTTTTCAAATATGATATCTTCATAAACTTTCAATCATCTAGTGTTATATTAGTCAATAATAATTAAGATCAAGTTTTCTTAGGTACCTAGCACCACAAAGTTTGTCAAGAAGACCATCTATACATAATTTCATATTTATTCTTGGTTTTTATCTTACTTGATAAACCATATACAATGTATTTCTAACATTTGATATTTTTTCTTTTTAAAAGTTTAGAAATATTGTTAAGAATTTTCTTAGACGTGACAATTTTCATATAGATCCCTTATATCTAATCTCACTATTCCAAAATAATAGTTCAAAAATGCTTAAAATAATACTATAAAATCAATTTAATGAAATGATTAAGTTACATCCATAATCCATAAAAACATAATTATCTTCACAATGTATCATGTCTATGAAGTAGCTTAATATTTATCTAATCCTTTGAGTAATCTAATAGTGAATTCTTAGATTTTCTATTTCTTTTTAGGTAACCCTAATTAAGGATTTACAGGGTTCTCTAACATAAGTATTTATATATGTAATAGTAGTTTATTCAAAACTATCATACTTAACTTTTTTCTTGAATAGTTGCATCTAGAAATTGTCATCCCTAAAGTGGCCCAACTATCATAATTTGGCATATTAACATTTCAAATGTTTTCGTCTTCTTTTATACGAGTTTTCTATTATCTCCTAAGGCTCTATTTTTCAATTATTGTGTGGGATGATGTTGATACTTTTAGATCTCTAATATTTAACTCTAATAATATAAATATACCATTACAAGTGGTATCATCAAAACAAATAGATTTAAAAAATCTATGTTGTTAAAGCAAGGATTTGAGGAAAAGACTTTGACATATTTTCTAGTTATATTATTTTCCAAAAATCTTCGAAATTTTCATGTTGTAATGTTGTAATATATTTGTGACATTCTATTGAAAGTCAAATATTTGACACTAAAGTTCTCCCAAACATGGATGAATTGTAATATCATGGGCTCGTGAGGGAACTTTGATTTTTTAATTTTTGATTTCAAATACTGAATATGTGTTATTAGATTTATTTAGCCATGATAATCACAATCATGTATTTCATTAGAAATCCATTAAATTTCACATAATGTTCAATCCCTATCTTAACCACTAGAGGATGTCCATTGCATTTGAATCATCTTTTTGAGTTGATGATGCAAAAGAGATTAAAACAACTTCTAAAATAATACCAATTGATGGAAACCAACAATCCTTAGGCTTGTAGCAAAACAAACAACAAATTGAATTGACAA
This sequence comes from Sequoiadendron giganteum, assembly GCA_007115665.2. Lineage (NCBI taxonomy): Eukaryota > Viridiplantae > Streptophyta > Pinopsida > Cupressales > Cupressaceae > Sequoiadendron > Sequoiadendron giganteum. The sequence continues at coordinate 69,277,597 of CM021107.1, forward strand.
TTTTATTTGTCAATCAATTCTCCATTAAAACCACATTAACTATTTTGATACCAAAAAATGCAATTTGCAACCACATTCAAATTTTAAATATCAAGGAGCAATTCAAATGACTTTATTGATTTTATAGGCCAACAATCACAATTCACAGTTTAAGATTGTTTCCAATTTTCCTTGCAATTTAACTCTGCAAATCTTCTTGCCTTCATTACTACTCTCTTTATCTTGTTTCATTTCAAGAACATTTAATCGCCTTTCAAAATTCCAGTCACTACCTCATGCGTGCAACCTCCTTCTTGGTTTCGATCTACCTGCACCAACAATTATGTGTAGCGCCTACAATGTTGGAATTAATCCCTACTTCCAAGGCTCGACTCCATTCATCTGAATTGTGCCCCAAATCATTTTTACTATGTTTTCAAATCTGCCATCAATATGCAGATGAAGCTCAGCCTTTAACTCCCATCAAACCTCCTAAATCTCACACAATCTTTTTTCATCTCTATCTTATGTTTCAATTTCTAAATTTCTTTAACATGGGCACCAACCCTCCCTCTATCTCCACATCTCTTCTTATCTTCCTCAACTTCTACATAACCCTTCACACTTCTCCGATCTCCCACCAAAAACCATGACTTGTCTCTCTTCCTCCTACAGGTCGATGCCCCCTTTCTGTCTTTTTATTAAATTTGTACTTGTAGTTGCCTATTCTTGTTTCCATCTGCCAGTTTAGGATTCTATGGAGCGTGGTTTTCATTTGAATTTATATTCTCTTCACCATGTTGCTTCCTTACTCACTCTGCTACGTAGGTTTCCACTCTCCCCTGTGCGGCCTTTTTTCTCCTCAATTTATTGTATTTAAGTTTATTTTCATATCTACCATGGTCTCAACTTCCCAACCCACTGTCTTCTCTCTCTCTCTTCTTTCTAGGCAGCAGCCCCCAACACTTTTATTACCTTCATTCACTTTCTTTCTTTCTTTTCTTTTTTTTGGCAAAATGTTCCAAACCTTCTCTTTGATCGCGACCCTCTATCTTGTTCTCTTCCTATGGCGTGGCTTGTTTAAATTCAAGACTCTTAGATTTTCCACCTAAGATTTTTTTATCAAATCTCATCCTCACGACTGCCTCCTTATCTTCCTATCAGCCTCCCCCTTATGTATTTTCTTTTGATTTATTTTTATTTATAGTTGAGGCAATGAACCTTCCAATGCATATTAATATATGGCATTTGTCAATTTATGACAAAACGTCATTTAACTTCTTTAATAATTGACCATCAAATCGAGTTGAACAACATTTCGAAAATGAAAACCAATCTAAACCAAATTAAAATATTTTTGGGTGATGTTGATTGTGCACATACCCAGATGCTCCTGCATCAGTTGATGAAAGAAATTATTATCCCTAGTAAACGCCAAATTTATCTTGATTCCAACCTTCCAAAAAATATTTGTCAAAAGACTTGACTATCTAACCAAGAAAGACAAAGAAAGAAAGAAATGGACATCAAGATCCCAAATAATTCTAAAAGATAATCTTAATAATGAGGAACTAGTGGAGACAAATAACATTGAAGCAAGCACAAAAATAATATCTAATTAGAATGGTGAAGATGCAGTTCTATCTAATATGGATAGAAGTAACTTGAGCATTTACCTCCATGTTACATTATATGCAATTTTGTATAAATAAAGGATCAAATCATATTACCCATAATAACCTAGAATTCAAAAATGGATTTATGAAGATATATTGGACATAATTTAATATATGCCAAATATTGAGGGGGAAATATTTTGAATGAAAGGAAATACATTGAGTATCAAAGAATAGGTGAGTTAAATCATAAAAACAAATTTTAGGCTTCTATAGGAATTGTAGTTGCATTTGAAACATACATAATAAGTTCTCATATGAGCATCTAGTGACATCATTTCATCTTGAAAGATGAAAATATTTACTTTTAATCTACATATTTTGTAGAAATAGTGTAATATCAAGGACGTGTTAATACAGGAGTCCTTTTAGAGGTATTTATGGGTGAATAGTTATAAATCCCTAAGAAAATTTAAAACATGAGAATGATTTTATTTTTAAACTAGAGGTGTATAACACTTGGACCAAGCATTACTTCAATCAACTAACCAAGGTCTAAATTTAAAAAAAAAAAAAACGAAACATGTCATGTTAGAGGCTTGAGATAAGGTATACCAAGTTGCATAATGATGATCTATAAAAAAATTTAGACTGGTGGGACATAAGATGTGATTCAACATTAATTGCAAGGTCTACAAGAAAAATAATATAGAAGATACAATATGGGTGATGAAGAACGTCAAGAGGAAAAAAACATGGATAGCCAAAGGTTATTTTAGGTACAATCATGACTTGAGGAGCAAAGAAAAACCTTGAACCATTAGTCCTTGATAACTTAATTCTTAATATCAAACATACAAATCAAAAAGACAATAATTGTGCTACAATTGCAATAAAAAAATGGCACATCACAAGTGTATAGAGAAATGTCTTTAAACTTAATTCAAAATGGATCTTGATAAATATCATAAAATTAATATGAAGAGATTTCAAACATGTTCTCTCTAACTCAAAGAAGAAGACTTGAGAAAACAACAAGCATGCACTGAACAACAGTGAGGGAAAGGTGCTTGAAGGCTCAAGGATTATCCAAACTATTATGACTCCAATTTGAAGAAATTTTCATAGCTAAAGAGTTCAACAATGTAAAAGCATGTGTGAAAATTTTGACACAGTATAAATTTACTCTATAAGTAAAATTGCTATATAAGTTTCATTACAACCAAACTCCCCCCATGTGAGATAAAAATATTGAGAATAGAAATGGAATTCCAATTAATTTCTATTGTCTATTATGTGGTGGGTTTTAAGAATCCTTAATAGAACTCATCTACTCACTTGTAAGGATGAATGTATCCTTGGCATTCATAGAAAGGCATTGAAATATAATTCATTTTTTTAAATTAGAAGACTACACAAAAAAAGAGCATCATTCAAGCATGCTAAATAAGCAAGTAATAACCTAAAAGGCACATTAGTAGGGTATTGTAAAAATACTAGAGAAATTTTGCATTTTTTCACGAGTGTAGAAGAGCTAGAGAATGCTCACAATGCATTTGACATCTCAAAGTAAGAAATTTGCTTCTAAAATATTACAATATGGTAATGGAGATGAGGAGGCACATCCCACTCTTATGATGTCCTATATTGGGTTTTTGTAAGTTACATTATTGTCGAGTAGTCCCCCTTTTCATGTGTGTTCTATTCATTTACTTTAGTTCTATGTAAGTACTTCACATATTCATCCACTTAAGCAAGCATATAATTGACACAATAGATTGATTATGAGCATAATAGATGCTCATGACACTAAATAAAAGTAGATTTCAATAATATGCAATGTAAAAAAATAAACAATTTTTAACTATATTTTTTTGTGTATTGAAAGGATTGCAATTGGCAACAACATAAAGATGGTGTTCTATCTAGTTTGTAATAATTATATACATGTATATGAGGATGTAGAATTTCATAATAAATAGATGTAGATAGAATACATAGTTGTTGTACACATTAATATGAATCATTTTTGTATATTGAATTTAGTAGAATAAAATATTGAATCATCACATATATAGAAGTAAACTTGTTAGTGAATTTTCCATATAATATCTACCTTAATTACAAACCAAAACTTAAATGTAAAGACATTTGCATGAGGAAGATGGATAGGACCTAGAAGGTTCCTAGAGAAGTTGATAAAGAGGATGAACTCATTATCTAACTCCATGCCTGGAAGTAATAAGTATCACCCAACTAAGAATGAAATATACCTCACAAGGTGAAAGGTAATTATATTGGTTGACCTCAATTGTATTGATAAAAAAAGGTACTAACCTCAAATTGCTTTGATATCACATACTTGATCAATGAATAATGACACAAATAAAAAATCATCAATGGCAAAAACAAACATCATAAAATTAGGCTTTTTAAGTATTTTTTTCCTTTTAGATTCTCCTATGTACAATAATCGTATAAAACATATAGATGTTATCTTAAGGGAAAAAGTCATGAAAAATATAAATATTTTTGCAATGAATCATCAAGAGAAATTTATTCATTTCTTCTCCAAAGGAAACGCATATATTAAAGGTACCTTAATAGTCTAGTGGTATAGCTCTACTCCTTTGACATTAATTAGGGGATCAAACATATTACAATCATAGAATATCCTTCAAACAAAATGAGTGTGTGCTCCAAAACATTTGTCAATATTTTTATCCAATTAAAAAATAAGAATATGTTTTTGGGCCAATTTGGTGAAAGAATAGATGGAATTGATGCCTAATTTTTTCCTTCATCTATTTTTTCAATTGTTATAATTTAAAATGCGGAAGAATTATGGGAGATTGTTGTAGTTATGAAAAAATTTAACCCCTTCGTTGTGGTTCTATTTTAATTAATTCTCTTCATTTTAGTAATGAGCAAGTTGAGGATCTTTGATCTATAAAATGCTAGATTTATTCTCTTAACAATTATTGATAAGAGGTATCTGTAGACATGGAAAATATACAATTCGATCCAATGCACTTGATCTTGATTACTAACATCATTTCTTCCTAAATCATACTTTCAACTTATCATCACTTTTCATCTCTTAATTAGATAAATTATTATTTATTTAATTAGGTCTTTCTCTCATGTTGATTAAATTAATCAATATAATTTAATTGATCCTCTGTCTTTGGTCATTTAAATAATTCATTTTATGTAAATTAAATCTCTAAAGTCCTCTTATTAAATTGAATAAATTAAACATTATTTGATTTAATCTAACATTATCCCCTTTAGTTAAATAAATTAAATCATTTATTTAATTAAACCCTTCCTCTCAATTTGATTTAAATTAATTCATAAATTTAAGTCTAAATTGTCACATCTCCTAAATTCCTCATTAAATTAATTAACTTTGATTAATTTAATCTTAATCTATGTCACATTCTCTAGAGAATGCAACTTGCACAATAAATCAATTAATTTGATCTATTAAATATCATAGTTTCCCTCACATGGCATAAAAGAGGAATATTCCCTCAAATTTGAATTCAAATTCAAATGGGCTTGGTCCTTCCAACAAGGCATTTATTTCACCTTACAAGTCCTTTTGCCTTGAGCCAAGTGGCCATAACTTCATTTTCCTTCCCTCTTCAACAAGTTATTTCACAAATTTCAAATTCAAACTAATTGCATTTATTGGCACTTTGATCAAAATGTGCACAACCTTCCTCCATTCACATCTTGACAAGTGGCACTTGGCCATTGGGTGTTGAATGATCCCACGTTGCTCAATCTCACTCATTCTTCCAAATTTGAAATCTATAAATGTGAGACTCTTCCTCGCATTTGATCATCCACAATCCAAGCAAGTATACTATACTTCATTTCATCCACAACTTATCCATTTCATATCAATTTTTCATCATTTTCATGATTTCATAGCAAGTTTATGCCAAAATTTCATCAAGGAGCTTCAATCATCTACAAATCTTCATCAAAGCTTGCATAGGAGTTGGGAAAGGGCCAATTTCTACACATAATTGGCACCAACTCCCCCATGGGATCAAGAGTTTGCTTCTTAGAATAGGATTTCATTGTTCTCTTCATTCATTTCTTCATTTTCTTTCCTATTTAAGCATTGCAAATGGATTTCATGGGGAATCCTTGTTCTTACTTGCATTTGAATCCAATTGTGTGTTTGTTTCTCATGTTTGTGCAGGTATAAGGATTGGGGTTCACAATATCTTCTTATCAACCCCACAAAAACCTTTAAATAATTTATCATCTAAAGAAACAAAATTAGAAAGAAAATAATAGCAATAGTATGTAGTGCAAAAACAAACACACAATACAATTGAGAAACATGGTTACATGTAGAGAAACCCTCAAAAGGGAAGAAAACTCCAAAATAGTGAACTTTGGCTTCTCACACCACTATCCTTAGGTCAATTACACTTTTTTTCAATGCCTCTAACATGTATTTGAATGTGGGCAATGTGTACAACTAGCTCAAAATTCTTACAACACGTCTTTGCACCATGAAAACCTTGCTTCACATACAATAGTCAAAACTGAACAACTACAAAGGTTTGAATGAGATCCAACAATTCCAAAGTGTATTTGGAGTCTTCTTATGCCTTAATCATGGCATTTCCATGCATCACATGGAAGTGTAAATAATAAGAATGCAAATTGGGGAGCCAAAACCCTTCATGTTTTATTCTTTGTATATATAATGATGATTTCACCACTTGTACTAGGAGGAGAATTTGAAGATGTTGCAACTATAAATTCACTACTTGTACCTATGTGGCCATTGTGAATTCATCGTGGTAAAAAAAATTACAATAGAAAATTCCACCATTTGTGGGAACTGAAAAAATTGTTACAATTGTTTTGTACTAACATTGACCATCTCAAACACATGTTTTCGCACATCCCTGAAATGTTATAAGTTACCCCTAAAATGCCTTTGAAATTAGACTAGACTTCTTGGTAACAAAACACACCAAATACAAACAAAATCCTTCTATGATTAAACACAATCCCATGACTTAAAATGGTAACTTTAACAACTTGCAATAGTTACAATAACCTACAACAATGTTCTACAACAACTTGAAGTAGTTACATGATTTCCTATAGAAGTTGCATGTCCTACTTAAATAATTATGATCCAATTTTAAGATCACAACTCCCTAGTAAAAATTCCTTTGGTTCCCAAAACCTATAGAGACTTAGAACAAGAGATATGTTCCCATTGAAAGATGGCATAGTTGTTATCTCATCTTGCACTACTCCAACCAAGATCCAAAATGATTTTTCATCCAATTATCCAAATGATTTGTCAATGCCATAAAGCTTGAAATATGATTCTCCCCAAGCAAGATCATTGTATTTCCATTCATTGTCTTCCCACAAAGATTTAAGAACTCTCTATGTTGCTTTTAAACTTTGCAAGAAAGCAACATGAATTTCATTCAACCTTTGGTAAGATGATACTTTATTTCCCTTCAAAATTTCACCACTTTTTGGTCACACATGTAGGAGATGACAAACACAACACCACACACCTCCAAAGGATAAACATCTACAACCACTTAATCAACAAACTTGGAACAAACAACAAAATTTTCTTGCACAGATGGTTTTTCGTTGCACCAAAAGATCGGCCTATTAATGCTCGATACAACCACCAAAGTTAATGAATCCATGGGAGGTAGTTAAGCTATGTCACGAACCTGAGCTCCATGTTGCACAACACAAGTAACCCAAGGGAACACGCCTTACAACAATCTCCCCTAGCGCAAGTGAGGGGTTCGAACCCATGACCTAGGCTTTGATACCAATTGTTGCATAGACGGTTGTCGTTGCACCAAAAGATCGACCTGTTAATGCCTAATACAACCACCAGAGTTAATGAATCCACAAGAGGCGGTTAAGCCGTGTCACGAAGCTACGCTACACAACACAAGGAGACCAAGGGCCCACACCTTGCAACAACTTCATTCTATATTCTCTACTCACAAGAAAATTAGCACCTTCTTTGATCCAATAAAGGCATAAGGATTGAAGTGTTGGTAATATTTTAGGCCAATTTTATCAATAAAACCTTGAGAAATTGAGTTAGCTTGAGAAAAAGAATAAAAAAAAGTGCATCAATCTTGTCTCCCTTAACTTGAATCTTGATTTTAAACAAGGTTTCTTAAGCAAAAAATCTCTTAGTAGTGCAAAAAAATAGAATCCATCTCAAAAATGTAATCAATCTTTTCATGCTTACTAATTACTAGATAAATTACTCTTCATCCTCTACATATTTCTTTGTTTCGAAAACCCATCTTCAAAACTCGCTAGCATTCTCTTGCACACTTTGGAAAAAAAAATCATTTGTACATTTTTCCTCTATACAATAAGTGGGATAAAATAAATTCTCATTATGGTAATAAACCTTTTCATCCAAACCTCCTCATCCTATACATCTTTCTTTGTTTTAAAAACCCATCTTCAAAACTCACTAGCATACTCTTTCACACTTCAAATTTTTTTCATTTGTACATTTTTCCTCTCACAATAAATGGGATGAAATAAATTCTTATTATTTTGTTTTAAAAACCTATCTTCAAAATTCACTAGCATACTCTTGCACACTTCGGATTTTTTTCATTTGTACACTTTTCCTCTCATAATAAATGGGATAAAATAAATTCTTATTATGGTAACAAAACCGTTTCATCCAAAACTCCTCATCCTATACATCCTTCTTTGTTTTAAAAACCCATCTTCAAAACTCAATAGCATACTCTTGCACACTTTTGATTTTTTTTCATTTGTACATTTTTCCTCTCTATGATATAGGATAAAACAAATTCTTAATCAAATTATTAAATTGATCCCATGAAATAATTGGAGCTCACTTCCTTACTGCAATAGAATACAAAAAAATAACAAATTTAAACCATACTAGATACTAATGTCAACTTGGCAAAGCAAATATTCTATTCCTAAGTAAGAGAATGTGTGATAAAGTATACCTCCAACTATGTCGATTAATGGTCAAGCTTCATTGCATCCATGTCTTCTTGGAATGGAGGAATCTCAATCTTAGACTCTACTTTGAATATAGTTTTGTTTTGAAGACTCTTCTCACCCCTTTAAAGACTCTCTTCTCTATTGAAGTAGGATTTATCTTTGTCCAACCTTTCAATGAGTAACTCTATTAGGATTTTCATCTTCATGGTCTCATTTGATTGAGAAAGGCTTGAGATGTTCCATCTTAAAAAAACATGATTCAACATCTAAATAATTTTCTTCTCTTGTCATGCTTCTTAACTTATTTCACCACCTATAAGATTCAATGTCTCTTTGCAAAGGTAAAATATATTTTTCACTTGATCTTGTTGTGTGCATGAACCTACAAAACACTCACAACTTCAACAAAGTAAATAACTAGCTATAATACCACTTTATCTATAAAATGCTAGAGATATTCTCCAAGGAATCACCACTAACAAATATCTTCTTGTCAACCTAGCAAAATATCTTCAAGCAACCAATCTTGTAACTCTAATTGTCGTTATTGGTTAAAGATGTTCAAATAGTTGCAACACTAGAAATAAACACATTGCAATATTATAAAATGAAAACCAAAAACATTACATGGCTACGACACTTGGTTACACCTAGAGAAGAATTCAAAACAAAAGAATAACATTGAAGAGTGAGCTCTTTCTCCTCATGTCACTATCCTCTAATCAATTGCAAGTTTTAACAATACCTCTAGGGTGCATTCAATCATGGACATCATTTATAACTAGCTCATAACACTTGCAACAAATCTGTAAAATATAAAAAACTTGCATGTACAATAGTAAAAAATTAAACGTGAAGGTGTGCATTAGATCCAACAAATCCAAAGTGTAGTTGGTGTCTTGTTATGCCTTCAACATGTCCTTCCCAATCACCAAAAGGGAGCTCAAACAATAGGAATGTGAATCTTATAGCCAAAGCCATGCTTTGTTTGTATTGTCATGATTTTGTTGCTTACACTAGGAGAATTCAAAATTGTTGCCATTATCGCAAATGTGATGCTTAGATCCAAGTGGCTATTAGGAATCTATCATGGTAGAAACAATTTTCTTACATTTTCAAACTAACAAATTTGTTACCATTATTTTTCTACTAACTTTGACCATCTCAACCCCCTACTTCAAGATATCCCTGAGATGCTTTAGATCACCTAAGTATGCCTCTAGCATGAGACTAGACTTCTTGGCAACAAAGTACACCGAACATAGATAAACTATTTTCATGCCAAAAGAAAAATACATGGCTACAAATTGCAACCTTGACAACCCACAACAATCATAACAAACGTGTATGACTTGTAGCAATATCTTCGCACATCTGAATGTACCTACAAGAGTTGCAATGATGATCTACAATATCCCATAACGACCTTAAATAGGTACAAATCCCTAACATTCTACAACAATTGCAAGTTCTACTTGGAAACAAATTATGACCACTTTTTGTATCACTCTTATTTAATTAGTAGGGCATTGTGATAGAAAATCTATGAGATAGATTGAACTAACACTTTGCAAGGATAACCTATACATAAGATGTAAAAACCGTTTTTCGTATCTCAAAAATCCAACTTGTAGTTTGTTTATATGAAAATATATCATCTTATTTTTTGGTGCATTTTTCTCTCCATTAACAACGCTTTTTTGTTACACTAATAGTTGATTTTTTAGAGAACTATTCCTATTTCTATGCAATTGCTAATTTTTTTTATATGAACATGTAAGATCTCTAAGAGAAAACTTTCAATATATACATTGATTTAAGAAAATTATTATAATAACAACAATACATAAGGATGGGTCTTGTCAAATGTGTGGACTATATAGAGCCAACCAATTTATACTTACCAATAAATTTATCATAATTGTCATGATAGAATTACTTCATAAGTTTCACAATGTCGTATATTTTTTAAAGAAGAATATGTTCCTAAGAACTTGTGAAGGCCATCATGAATTCCTTGTGATATCATTTTCTCTTATAAATGTTTATACATTCAAAGTCTTATAAATCCACTTTTCATGTCTTTCTCAAATAAGTTGTATTTATTTTTCCTATGAATAATTATAATTTATGGTGGTTTGGGAGTAGCAACCTTCATACATCAAGATGAGAACCATGCCAAGAATTCCAAGTATCTTTGAAGTACAAAAAGATGAGCCCTTAGATTACATTATCTCTTGTTAATGAATCAAAGTGCACCCTCAAAGATAAAAGAAATAGTACAATTACATACATCAAAGAGTGTTGTTGTCTTCATGGATTCCTCATGACAATATATTTCAACATTTATATATAATTACACCCATATTTTACATTTTAGCATTAAAAATTATCCATATGAAGGAAAAGTCAATTGCATGGTGGGATCCTACTACTCAAAAATCTAATCACCAAAGCCTCTCTTTGACTTCAATATTGGATACTCCAAGACATCTATCACCGAGTGTAACCCATCTATCTAGGTTTTGCAAATTTATTGATGCAAGAAGGGAATCCTCTCGTATTGGAGAGAAGACAACTAAAAGTGAAGAATCTCGGTAACCCAACATGAAATAAATTTTGGAGCATTCATTATATGGTCAATCCACCACACCAATATATAATGGGTCAATATTTTAAGCTCAACACAACCCATGAAAGCCTTACAAAAAATTGAGAAAATCCAATCTTTGGAGGGGCGACAAAAGTAGGTCAAAAAATTAGGAGATTATGATTTAGTTTAAAATTAGGTAGAATAGCAATGCAACTCAACCACCTAGTAACTCACCCAACAATAAAAGATGGCTAAAATGCACCTATTAAGTTTGCATATAAATGGAATTCCTCATGATAATAAGTGTTGTTTGTACTTATGACATAATGTATAGTTAAAACATGATATCCTTTCAAAGGTGCATGCTTCACTAATAAGAGACCACTCAAGGTTTCTCATAATCTATCATACAATTAAGTGGAATATATTTGGTCAAGATTGATATATGTCTAGAAATTTGTGGGCAAATGTTTATCCTTTTAGTGGTTCAAGGTATTATGAGACAAAAACAAACAAGTTTTTTGGAAGATATATTCTTGATTATTTTATCTAGCATGGAAAATTAGTAAATGGGTGCAACAATCAGGCCAAAATGCTTTGTTGGTAAAATTAAATTTTGACAGTCTTTTATAATAAAAAAATGTAATTCATCCTCAAAATGATGCAATTGCTAGGTTTTGGATCTCAACTTCGTGCTCATGTTCAAATATTTTTCAAAGATGTCAATGTCCACATAGTGGTTAAAAACTCTATCTTTTATGCTTTCCCTTTACAACGTTCCATCAAAGATGGATATCCTTGATCCCCCTTTACATATGTGCTAAATGATAATATTTTGGGTTATTTATTACAAAGAACAAATTAGTTGCAACTTTTATTTGGTATTTCCATTTCACAAAACAATATTGTGATTAATTAATATTTTGTTGATGATGGCCTACTATTTTGGAGCTATACAATATGGTAGATATTCTAAATCTACACCGTCATATTTCAAGATCCCGACTGGCTCATTATAAAACAAAGTTGTTAATGTCTCAAGTTAGGCTCACCCCTCAATGGATTATCAAAGACTAGAAACATATCAAATATGGTGAAATAACTCAATATGTTGGCATTCCATTTGGTATAGGGTTATCTCACTGAGATGTGGAATTAGTATGTAAATAGACACTAAAATAAATTATTTAATTGGGCCAACAAACTTCTCTTATTGGCTAATAAAGTTTTGGTGGCAAATAGATTTATTTTGCCACATGTACATCTCTATTCTTGATAGATATTGATGAAACACACAATTATACTAAGGGGGGTGAACCAGTATAACAAAAATCTTTTACTTTCCAAAACTTAATCAACCACAATAGTAATACTTTAAAACTTAATCGTTCATAACAATAAAACACACATCTAGCAATTAAGAACATAGGAAGAACACACGATTTATGTGGAAACCCTTGCGAGAGAAAACCATGAATATATATATAGATGAAACGCATAGTTATACTGAGAGGGCGGTGAATCAGTATAACAAAAAAAAATTACTTTCCAAAACTTAATCAACCACAATAGTAATACTTTAAAACTTAATCGTTCACAACTATAACACCCACACAAGATCTAGCAATTAAGAACATAGGAAGATCAATATATTCTTTCTACGTACCCACCTACCTCTCTTACAAGTCTTCTTTTGTAGGCACCAACTAAACAAGAGACACCAATCTCTTATTTTCATAGGCACCAACCTATCAATCCTTCAATGGATGATTTGTCCTCACAAGATATGAATGTAGATGCACTTTTCTTCACAAATCTGCCTTAATTGTCTTCTCGAACCTACACATAACATCATTCCAATCTACTTAAAAACCTCTTTCGAAATCTGCCATATGTCTGCTCCAATGTTTCCCACAAGTGAGTTCAAATACCTAATACAAATTTGCTTGAATAACCTCCTATTTTTTCTCTTCATACAAATATTATTCCATAAAATTGCTTCAAATATGCCCTCAAGTCTACACTTAAATTTGTTGATATATAGAAGGATATTTCATTGAAAAACTTACATATGATATCTCCATTTTACCTTGTTTTATATCCCTTCAAACGTATCCCTCACCCAAAGGAGGTGACTCTCCCAAGAGGGGTTGGCCAACCTTGAGATAATAATATTTTATTTATTTTTAAATCTACAAGGTGGCACTTCAACCAAAGAGGCCAACCACTTCAAAAATAAATTTTATTATTTTTATTTTCAAGTTTAATTCCCAAAATGGGGTGCTCCAATAAAGGGGTCAACCAAATCATTTAATATTTTATTTTGAATCTTCAAACATTTGTGCCAAAGGATGAATCGACCCAATTAAATATCTAAGTTTAAATCTTTAATTTAAACTTCAAATATAATTGTCATTTAACCTTATATCTTTGCACAAAAATGTCTTATGAATTTGTTGCAAATTGCTTGATAATATTGATCGAAATCACCTTAAATATGCTACTTCAATATGCTAGTATAAATCACTCTACTATAAGATCTTCTTGACATCAATGAAAACATTTCCAACAATCTTACCCATATGTTTTTGGCATCAATGATAACGATCTTGTACATGCCCTTTTGAAATCAATGATAATATTTCCAACAATCTCCCCCTTTGCAATTAATGACAACACAAACATAATTCTCTCCTTTTGCACTACTTCCCCTTTGACATCAATGGTAAAGGGAAACTTGGTATTTTTACAAAGAAAACCCCCCCTAACTATAATACTTCCTTTTGACATCAGTAATATCATTCTTCCTTTTCCTATATTTATTCCTTGCTATAACTCTCCCTCTATGACATCAATAGTAGCAAGATGTTTTATTAGCTTCATATAGAATATGCATTAGTTGATCTATCTTTGCATTGTCTTCTCTACGGAGCTAAAATACATTGCATTGATTAGCTCCCCTTTTCTCTATGTCTCCCCCTTTGACATCAATGGAAAAAGGGATGTTGATCCATCTATGACCTTTCTTCTTTATGGGGCTAAAAGATAATGCAATGGTAAGCTCCCCCTGAAATCATGTTTCTCCTCACAAACTTAGTGATGCTTCTTGTGCATTAGCACAAGCATGGATTTGTTTTCTCTTGCTTTCCAAACTTTTGTAGGTTCTCCCCTTTATTTGGCTATGGTATTCTCTTTTTTGTTCTATCTAGGTGGTTTCACAAAACCATTTCTACAAAAGCATTCTATGTGACCATAATTGTTGCACTTGTAACATATAACATTGTAATCCACTAAAGGAACACATGAGTTGTAGTCCCTACTTGAGAACCCAAAATCATTCCTTGCACATACTCTACAATCTGTTGTTTTATGACCAAAATAATTCCCTGAAAAACAATAACCATAGAAAGAGTGATTGAACCTATTCATTGACGCTTGTCTTGAAAGGAATGATCCTCTAAATCTTTCATGGTTGTCCTTGTGAGGAATGTTGTTCTTCTGTGGGATATTACTTTCTCTCTTCTTGGAAATATCACCATTGATGGAGCTCTTAAGCACATTTGCATATTGTATGGGCTTCTCATTTATTTTCTTTGGTAACTTTGTAGCCTTAGAACTTGAGCCATCTATGGTAGTCTTTTGATTTTCTTCAAATCCAAGACCAATCTTGATGAAAGGCGATATTTGGGAGTTGATAATGTCCTCTAAGATTCTGGTGCTCTTTTCAAACTTCATGCTTTGATTTAATTTATCATTAGATTTCTCCAACTCCTTCCTCAAGAAAACAATTTTAAACTCCAATTTTTCACAATCCAATTCCTTTGCCTTTAGTTGATCTCTTATAACTTCTTTTGTTTGTTTCCCTTCATCAATTTAAATCTTTAGATTCATGATCATATTTTTTCGATTCTTCAAGATTTTGAGATGATTTCAATTTAGTTTTGTTGTCCTCTTGAAGTTGACTTTGGTCTCAAATTTATTTTCTTAAGCTTCTCGATCTTATGGTAGGAAAAATGGAGTTCCTGTAAAAGTATCATGCATTAGCTAATAATTAATCAAACTTTAAATGATTATTAGTCTAATTCATTTTATGCACTTAAACTAAACTAGGAGCATTTTATTCTATTAACTAAGTATTTTTTTATGTTAACTGAAGTGAGCTATTATTAGATCATTTTGTCTCATTGCAAGTGATGTTGCCACTTGCCATGATCTATTCCCTTTATTATTTAGGGTTGCTCAGGTATATAGCACTCAACCCTCATTATATTATCAGTAAAAGTATTTTCTTGTTGAGGAATAGGAAATTTTTGTTTTGTTTTGCAAATCTCTTGAATGGAAGGTGTATTTGTTTGTTGTTTGATCTTGCGTTTTGTGTTTATTCACAATTCTAGCATGGTATCATAGTGTGGATTCAACGAACCCCTTCTCGATTTATGATGTTTTTCTTCAACAAGGGTTATAGGCTTTAGATTTGGAATCTCCTTTGCTTTTTTTGTAATTTTTGGAATTGGGTGATTTTTAGGTGCATTTTTGTGCAAAAAGGACCTCACCGTTGCATTTAGGGGGCCGATTTGATGAATTTTGACTATAAACTTGCCCATTTTGTTGTCATGAGCTTCTAAGGCAAAAACAATTGAACGGGGCCATGCACGGCTTTGTTTGGCACGAGTTTTAAAAAAATAAAAAAGACAAGTTTTATTAATAAATTTCTTATTTTATTCGTAGGAATGTTTTAGTAAAAAGGGGTCAACGCACTTTTTAGCACAGGGTACACAAGGTACCCCATCATTGTCTAGGTCAAGACGAACATGGGCCACATCGACAACCACTAAGTCATGTTGGTAGCCCTTCGTAACTACTTGACGGCAACCAATTGCCACCAATCGACCAATGGGGGAAATATCCCATGGCAAAACCTTTTCCGAGAGGCACTTTCAGCAATTGGCATCAAAAACTTTAATGATTCCTAGTGAATATTCCTTAGTTAATGTTTTAAATTTTTTCGGCCATCGAAAATTATTCCGAGCAACAGTGCAATTTTTCTGGATAACCGATTTTTTGGTATGTTTATTTTTACATATTATATTTTTTCATTTTTTTCTACAAGGGGTCGAGTTTTTTTTCAACAATGGGAATATCCCTTGGAATATTTTGTTGACATCAACATGATCTCATGCTAACATCAACGGTATAGCCTATTGGCAAGGGCCCCTTCAAGCCCTTTTTGGCCCCAAAGGAGCGTTTATTTAATATTTTGGCCATAATTTGGGCATACGATATCGAAATTTGGCAAACAATTTATCATCAAAAAACTAGTTTTATCAACTTTTCAATGGTGTGGGTCTCATCACCATTTTCTATTGTTGGTGCATTTTATAGCTTGTTGAAGTCAAAGGTGTTGTTTTCACTCCTGAGCTCATAACTTTTGACCAATTTCTTCGCTTTTTTGTGATTCTAGCGATGTTGGGATGATCTTTCAGATTTCTTCACAACCATCCATGCACTTTTTCTAGATTTCTTTCTAGATACATTTTATTCACTTTTTTGTGTTTTCACATTCTGATGAATTACTTGGACATTTTAGCTCCTAGAAACTTTTTTCTTATGTGGGATGACTCGATTTTGGCTATTCTACATGTATCTCCACTAATTTTTCCTATTTCAACATTGTAGACATCTTTTGCATGTAATTTTTCTTTGGTAGATGCACTGAGTTAGAGTGTTATTTTGGTGTATACTTTCTTGGGGATTTTGCACATCATGTTGTGTCTTATGTACTTGCACTATCTTATAAAGTGTCATGGGGAGTTTGTTGTGTGAGCCTCATATTTGCAATCACAACCTTGTCTACCGCCATGCATGTTTGCCTTGGTTTGCACACCCTTTTATTTGCAAGTACTTTTTTAGTTGCATGTTTAGATGTTCTTTAATCTCCTACATGCACTTCTTGATTTCACATAGTTTCAATGTACTTGTCTTGGCTCTCCTTTTTTGCATTATGGGGGGTTTCTATTGTTGGTGCTAATACTTTTGTGGTTTCAATTTTTGAGTGATCTATGTATCTAGTTCTTGTCCCTATGTACTCGGCAGATGCAGCGACTGGTTATCCATGCATTTCGGTGAGATGGAGCATTTACCGTATAAACATTCTTCGATTTCTATTTCTGGAGGCAACATTCCATTTTCATTTGATCAATCTTCTTTAGACTATTGGTACCTATGCCATTTGTATCTTCAAGTTTCAGATGTGTTGCCTTTGTTTTCCATCTACGTTCACACATGGATAGAGCTAGAAAATGGTGGCATCTAGGATATTAAGTTATTATTATAACTGATGATATATAAGATATCAATTGATGGAAGATGAATAGATTTTGATTCACTTCTATAAATATGTAACATGGCCTTATTCTTTGAATGGCTTCTACTTTTGGGAGTTTAGTTTCCAGTTTGCTTGCATCCTATATCCAACCTCAAATACCAACATAGCAACAAAAGACACTTTGAAGCGAAAAAAACCCCTTTTTGGTTTACTTGTCAAACTGGTTGTACTTTATGGGTGTGAAGTGTGGGGAAGCAATACGTCAAAGTGCAGTTGGAGACAAATAGAAAGAATCCAGAAACACCTAATAACAAGCAATCTCAAAGTTAAAGCCACAATCCCATATGAGATTCTTTTAGCTGAAGCAAGGGCTTTTCTTTTGGAAGCATCAATGATAACCCGGTTGATATGTTATCTAAAGAAGGTCGAAAACATGGATAATCATCGATGGCCCAAAACGATTATGGAGGAGACGCTAGACCGGAGAAAGAAAACTTGGATGAAGCAGAATAAGAAGTGGGACATCAAACTGCATGAATGTTCTGGCACCAATAGTGAAATAAAAAACTATGTGAGGGAAAAATTTAGGACTGCCATGTGGTCAAATCAAATTGGGCGAAAAAAGCATACTACATCAAAGAGTTTAACGCAACAAAGGATCATGGTGAAAAAACTTATTTAGGTGTAGCTATTAAAGGGAAAGTGAGATTGTTAGTTGCACAATTGAGGACAAGATCGCACCATCTTAGATGCGAGACTAGTAGGTAGAAGATACCTAAAGAGACCTGGGAAGAAAGAACGTGCATATTTTGTAATAAGGGGGCAATGGAGACAGAATGGCACTTCATCATGGAATGCACAGCTTATGAAGATATTTGCAATCAGTTTACAAATAGTTTGGGGTGGACAATATGCAGTAGTTATTTGAGGAGGATAAGATCAATTAGACGGCCAGCCTTCTAGTCAAAATCAATAGCAAGAGGTCTGACTTGGAAAAGAGCTTGAAGACAAATTAAGTTGTTTGTCTCAGTCCCATAGACTGTTTAGTCTCATGGACATCATTAAAATCTTTCATTTCATTTCATATCAAACCTCAGCCCTACAAATAAAGTCTCAAACAACAAAAAGGTGCCAATACCTCATTCAAATTCAGCAATCCTTACAAGTACTCCACACCATGCCAATATCAAGTATGAGTTGGAGCTGCCCCATTTTTCTTAGGTCCATGAAAACTTCCATGTATCACTCCTAAAACAGGTTTTGATGATTGGATCCTAGTAATAATGGAGTTACCTATGCTAGATGTGTAAGGAAAAACAATCTTTAAAGTAGATGTAGTAATGGATTGGTAAATGAAACAATCCACAACTATTGAGTATCGGGGAAAACTTTTCAAGAGGGAAAGAGCATGTTACGCCTCTAATCTCAGAGACGGGGAGAGTTTTTAGTTGGTACAATTATTAATTGTGATTGAGGTTTCTCAAAGCTTGATCACGGCAAAGAACAACCGGTTGATCGAATCCTCAAAATTGGTTTCACCTAAAGCATCAATCACATCCCATATCTTTAAGATGGTGGCAATAGATCTATAGTGCAGTAAGGATGCAGCTCCATTGACCATTTTGTGAGCCATTTAAATATTGAGCCTTATTGGCATTCGTATCACACCCCTTCGTTGAGAGCCAAAAGTCATCGGCGTTCAGTTACCATAGCATCATGGTCAACTTGGTCAGGCTCTACCCCTTAGCCGCAAGACATCTCAGGCATACATCCTGGGCATACAATGGAAATCTCTTGAGAACATTCGGATCTAGTTTGTTCAGCCTTTACAAGAAATATTCTTCTCCAGTGCATACAGTTGGCCATCCATCCTGATCGAGTAATGCTTTTAATCATTGCAATAGTGGTGTTTCTATATTGGAATTGGTTTCTTTACTTTCTAGAAAATCTAACGTACAATGTAATTAATAGCATTTTAGCTCTGCTATGTTTCTTTACACAGAACGGTGTCACTGCCTTTTGATGCCAGTTAACTCTTTATAATAATACTCATTAAAGAAAATCAACGCCAAACTAATAGTTCCAACAGAGACTCGGTTGACATCAGCAAAATGCAAAAGCTATCATCACTCATTTTGCATAAGGCACAATCACCACTCATTGATGATACAATGACAATGACCATAGATTCACTTTAACAAAAAGAAGTACCGCTCTGCATTAAAATGGTGAACATGCATGTGCTAAAGATGAGAACCTTCTCAGTATATGAAAAAATATGAATTGAACATCAAATCTGCTTTCTTAAAGATAAAGTTGTGCAGTAGTGTTTAAGCCATGCAGAAGCAGATTGCAAGACACGCAATTCTCCACCTAGCAGGGATTGTGCAAGCTCATGCCGAATGTGCAGCTGACTGTCCTTTACTTTGCAGGATTCCATAAACTGCAAAGTCTGAACAATGGCAAACAGTTCAGAAATATGAACTACCTCCTAAAAATAGTTCATGTAAAGCATATTTATTCCATCAAAAAACCCTGTAAAGCAACAGAAGATCTATACTTCTAAGCCTTTGCATACACTTGAAGATTTAGAAGTACAAATTTAGCTACACTAATGAATATTAGGCACAGGACTTTCTATGGCATTCTTGAGAGGGTTTAATCAGACAAAGATAAGGCAAATAATCAAGCTAACAAACAAAAGCAATTCTCTGGAAGAAAATAGGACAAGGCCTATCAACTAAGACTGCCAGATCAAGCATAGACCAAAATCTATTTGCACGACATATTGCAGATTAGTTGTTTCATAAACATGTAATGCCAATAGAAGACCTCTAAGACTTCATGGTAGAAAGGTCTTACCAAGATTGAAGCCGCATGCTGTTGAATCAAGGTTTCAATCCGTGCAAGCAGCAAAGCCATAGCTTGTATCTCTCTACTTCTGTTTTTTAATGGTCGGCGGGCCAACCTACCATCATAAGCGGCTGCTTCTGTAGCCATATCTGCCAGTTCTGTCCATCAAGAGGATATCAAAATAAACATAAAAGTGGCTGCAACAAACACTGCAGATAATGAACAGACATCAATTATTTAAGAACTCCATATGTCATACATAACAATGGAAGCTGCCCTGAGGAGGAAATAAACTAAACTCCATATTCAAACAACCACACAAAACTTTCAAAAAATAGTTTCACTAAAATCATTTTGAGCTGTACCTTTGGTTGAACAAGCACACAGTACACGAGCAAAAGCTCTTAGTGAGTGAGGAATACCCTTCCCTCGTCCAGTCGAAGATCTCACTTCCCTAGCTCACAAACAAACAAAAATGGCCCCAGAAAAGGCAATTAATACAAGATGCTGAATTCCTGACAATCTCTACTATCTGCAAAGACAAGTTTGTGATTAATGCCAGTACAAGTGACCTGTACCTTTCTAGTTAATAAACAGAAAAGCATCTTTGTTCTTAAACTTAGGTTCTAAAATTCAAGGAACAACATAATTTAAGTTTTAAACAAAGTTGCTAGGAGACCGGTACTGGTACGAGAGACTGGTACCAGTACTAGTACTAGTACTGCTTTTTTTTTAAATAGGAGACGGGGGTACTTGGAGATGCCATTTTTTTTAATATAAATAAAAATTAAAAATATTAAAAAATTAATAATTTATAGAAAATATGATGACATTGAACTTTCAAAACAAGAGCAGTAGTAAAGTTTAACAATGAACATTAACTTTAAATACACAAATGTCATTTCGTCAAAGAGTTCATACTTCATATTTCATAATCATAATTCATATTTTGATTTGACATTGCATATTTGATATTTAATATTCAATTACATATTGAAATTCAGATAGTTTGATAGGCTGATAGCCTGATACACAAACAAAAAACAAAAATCAGAAATCTATCATCTACACCAATCATGATCATCCATGTCAAGGTCCTTAGCTATGATACTCTCCAAATACTCATCACTCTCTAACTCAGGTTCCTCTGCTGGTAGTAAAACTAGGGGTAAATCACTAAGGCCATCTTACTTGGCGGCGGCGGCTGGAACTTTGGTGTGGCCTTCCTCAAACGTCAACACAAGCAGCAATGAGCAATGCAATCACCTAAACTGTGGTTGGGAGTCTTAGTCGCATCAAACAAACACTATACATTATGCTTTAATTTTTAAAGTTTCAAATGTTATAGTCTTCAGGTTTTTTTTTTGCGAGAGATGTCATTTTTTGTAGCAGGAGACGGCAGGGTACTCGGGAAACTTCAGCAGAAGTCTCCAGGCGGCATCTCTAGAGACGTCTCTAGTACCGGAGATGCGTCTCCATCTCCAAGACACATCTCCCGGTAACTATGGTTTTAAATAATGCAATGGCTAGTGTTTGACAGATCACAATCAAAGGCAGATTTCAAAGTAATGTAGAAGGTAATTATCAAAAGATCACAGCCAACAGTTCCTTGTAATTCTTTCTTACAGAAATAAAAACTGATTGGAAAGAACTGATGAATGCTGTAACATTTAGAAATTTCTAACAATCAAGAAAAAGCAGATAATTCTTGTCAGTGTACCCGATCATGAGTGATATTTTGCAGATCACATAACTTCAGCAAACAAAGACAAAAAGTAAATACAGGTCATTCTGAAGTCAATAGCAGTAAAAATTCTAAAACAGGAAAAAGCAGACCTTTTGGTTAAACTTTTAATTTATTAATCGCTTTCTTCATTCAGACAAGATATAGCAGAATATCTGGAAGCCGAAACATCACTAACAAGTCAGAATCAGTTTTGGTTAAACAAAGATATCAATCACTTTCATGCAAAGATGACCATTCAACTTCCAAAACTAGGTGTACAACCATTATAGAAGAATATCCGGAAGCCGAAACATCATTGGCAAGCCAGAAAAAATATGTTGTATGACTACACAATTAGGGGACATTAGCACATCACATGGACATCTACGCATCATGCTAGAGTCCAAGTACAATGCAGTCAAGAACTTCACATAACAGAAACAAAACATAACATGAACATAAGGGAAGACATAGCAAAATATTAAACAAGGCTGAACATACAAAAACACAAAACAACAATAGCACTAGGAACAAGTAAAAGGCTAAGGTTGGGCTAATATTATCCCTAAAACATGCTAAGGGAACACACACCAAAGCAAAGACCAAAACATTGCATAAATTGCAAGAGTATGCAATTTATGATGTTACAATAATTACTTCTTAATTTCAAAATATATTTGGCAATGCAATTTATAACCATTTTTTTGGCAATAGGATAGCAAATCACAAATTTATGACAACCACCTCTAAGATTATTTGTCTTTAACAATCCCTTGGCAATTATGGATGGAAAGAGAAGCAAATTGGTTTTACAAATGATAGGTGAAAGGATATTTAGAAAAATAAATTGAAACTACATTTCATATCTAGTTTGAATGGATTTGGTTAGTTTGAGGTGCTAGTTTTCTTTTTTAACTTGAAATTTAATCACAAAGAGGTGGCAACCAAGTTTATTTGAACAGACTAAATATATGTTCACAAACTAGACATATCTTTTCATTCATTTTGTGGAGGGTCACAATAGAGACATTACTGAGAAAATGGTAGAAATGTAACACAACCTAAATACTACTCAACTCAAAACAACATGAAGACATCAAACAATGTTGTATTTCAAATATATTGCTTATAATTGGTCACAGCAGAGGTGTTTAAATTTGAAATTTGTTGATACAAATGAAGTGATAGGCACAAATAAATGTCAGATCATATCAGCATTTCTTCAATTTTTGGGGATGGGCTGACAAGTTTTGGGGCAGAAAATTTTCCAGATACAGAAAGGGATAGTTATTAAAATAATGCATAAAAATTAATTATTGAATTTTAAACTAAAATTAAATTAAAAATACCTAAAAATAATCTAGCACAACAAGCCAAAATTTTAAAAATGTTAACATTTAAATATATTTACAAAAAATATAATCATGAGCCCATATAATTGTCAGTCTGAAATAGATTCAATTATGATGTTGGTGAATTTAACTTGCTTGGTGTAAGCTTGTCTTGTCTCATTGACACATTGAAGGAATCACTTAGCAAAATATTAAGTTTTGAACAGTTCAATGGATTTCCTCCAGAATGCATAGGATAATGATCATCTAGAACAAGGCTCTTATGTAGCAATCAAATAATTCAGTAAACCTTTGACTGCCACCAATAAGATGAGATCACAAGTTTGATTTCCATTCAATAGGTCCCCAACTTTCATTAATGGCTATGTAACCAGGGATGCCCTTCTGTCAACGTTCTTTGTGAATGCATTGTAGCTCAATTGGAGTTTACCATAGAAACAAATCTTCCCAGTTCCCATGCAAATGGATTGGAATAACATGCAACAAATTTCAGCAGATGAGCATTATGATTATCAATTTAGCTTCATACATCTGGAAAACCACCTAGATTCCTCACTCTCCTCTCTAATCCACCTGAGAAAGCTTGATCTCAGCCACAACAAGCTCACAAGAAACCTTCCACATTTTTTTTCTGTTTAAAAGATGCATGCATGGGAGGGCACCCTGACATCCCTGGGGTGCCAGGGTATTCCCAACTTTAGGAAAAGAATATGGGAACATCCCAGTTTCATTGAAAAAACGCAAAGAAAAAAACAGAGAAAGGGATGGGAGGATGCATATTCTTGTCCCCCATCTCTAGAACATCCTGGATGGGTGTCTAGGCCCTGGGGACATGTTGCCAAGGAACGCTAGTTTATATTGGTTGTGATGAGATTGTCCTAAAAAATCATAATTTTCCAATAGTGACAGTATATAAGTTATACAAAACAAAAAAAAATACATCTGGAATCTCCAAGAATTTACATCTTAGACCTCCAAACTCTAGCAAGTAGAAGGATTCACACTTTTGATTGTCAATTTCTAGATTTCATATGCAAACCCGTGAATTATATCACTTCTTAATTTATATGCAATAATTGTAAAAAGTTTGTACAATTATTGCATATAAATTAAGAAGTGATATAATTCACGGGTTTGCATATGAAATCTAGCATAGTTTGAGGACTCTCCAAGTCCTGGAAAAGACTCTTGGGACTCCTGAGTCCTAGGGCTCGCCGAGTCATGGAAAGTCTAGGCTAGGACTCCCGAGTCTTGGCAAGTGGCTCGCGCGAGTCCTAGAGTCGGACTCCCGAATCCCAACTTAGGACTCTTGGCATCGCCTGGAAATAATGAGTATGAATGTTTAAAACTTGTTTTCGTTTGTTTTTTTCATTTGAAATTTGAAACTATGAGTATGAATGATGAAATTTCAAATATTGAGTGTTTGAAGATCATATAACATGTGTAATATTTGAATTATGAGAAATTGATAATCAAATTAGGCTCTTATGTTCTCTAACTACATTAATTTATTTTTGTTTTTTTTGTAAAACTACGGTTTTCTTCTTTGCCGAGTCCTAGTCGAGTTTTTTGCTGAGTCCCAATTCCGAGTCCTATTTTGGGCTGCCGAGTCCACACCGAGTCCGAGTTTTCCAACTTTGGTACAAAGTTATATCCAGTGAATAATATATTCAAAAAACATGTGCCTTTTTGTAATTCACATAATCTTTTGTCTCAAAACCTTTTTCTATTTGATTAGCAGTCACTTGCCAGTATTTCAGTTTTTGTTTACTTTTCCTCCCCGTATCATTTTGATACTATAACTAAGAAGCTCCTTGATGTTATCAATATATTGTTGTGATGAAAAGAACTCATGCCTTAAGAAAGTAAGAGCTGGATTAGGAAAAATACTCAGCTAATAAAGAAGCTCAATAGGAACTTACTTAATGATAAAAGAATTTCCACCAGTGTCATAACCATTAGCGTCCAGCAAGGTTAGCATATTGTGTGAATGCAGAAGTTTTATCTTGCACTTGCGCAATGGATCTCTTCGTGATAAGCCCATCCAGATCTCCACCTGAAGTAGATGGAATCTTTTTCTCTTAGTTATATAAAAGGTGGAAAATTGGTATCAATAAAAAATATAAACAGTACTTTAAATCTGATTCAAGTAACTAGCTCTATAAAAAAATTGTCAATAGAAATTTGCTCCCAAGTAGTAAAATTTACTAATACAACAGCTAGCAAACAAGAGACAAATCTTCTCCATCATAATCACAGCATCGATGGAGTCAACATAAAATCATAAAACTTGAATTACTCTCAAATAAGTTTGATTCTTAAGAAGGATGATAACAGATACTTGAGGACTTTGTTCTGACTTGTGAAACATTTGCAATTTTAAGGCTTCAGGTATATTCAATCAAATTAAAATGGTAACTATGGCTAAACTAATTTGTGTCTTTCTATTACTTATAATTAGATCCAATGGTTAAACAAATAAAGAACCACTT
This sequence comes from Sequoiadendron giganteum, assembly GCA_007115665.2. Lineage (NCBI taxonomy): Eukaryota > Viridiplantae > Streptophyta > Pinopsida > Cupressales > Cupressaceae > Sequoiadendron > Sequoiadendron giganteum. The sequence continues at coordinate 69,303,562 of CM021107.1, forward strand.
CTAAAACCATGTATGATCTAAATCCATGCCCACAAAACTAATCATATATGAGCAAATTCAGATGCCTCTTAAGATTCAAATTATCAAATCAATGTTGAGACAATGGAAACTATCACATATAATTCATAAATATTTAAATTGACCTGGTCATGTCGATTATGGGAAAGTGTGAAACCAAAGTCAAGTAGCAAAGTCGCATTTGAAAATTTTCCATAACTAATTGAAACCTGCAAATATAAATGTACATTCATGAGTGCAAGAACCAACTTCATCAAACATCATGAAATGTAAACACACCAAAAAGTTAAAAATAATTCTCCATAATTATACATAGACCTGACAGCTTTTGAATGTTATTTTTTTCTTTTGCTGACACTGATAACAAAACACATTATTATGCATCTGGCTTTTATTTGACATGTAACATCCAGTGAGGTTGGATGTTGATCCATAGTTAAGTAATGACATAATGGGGTATCTGTATCACTTTATACATGTTTAGCAATCTTGTGATTGAAAACACAAGCTTAAAGCACCTTACAATTTGCAAATCAAGACTAGAGAATAATAATTCAGGAGAGAAAAATTATACATTTATCAATATAAGAGCTTTAACAATTAATATCTTCATCATAAATGCATCTCCATGTAACTAAGGTAAAGGTGGAATTACATTATCTTGAATGAGGATGTTGACCACCTTCATGGTGAGCTATGACACAAGAAACACTAGATATGGCACAAAGGACACCATGAGCAGGCAAGGAGGGAAGGTGGTCTCCATGTACTTGCATACAAACATTACAAGCAAGTACGTAGTGACCAATAGCTTAAAGGAAGTTTCATGTCTAACTTGTGATTGCATGATAATGTTAAGTCAAAAAACAAAGAGGATTTTCACTTGACTCAATGTCGTACCCAAAATTAAAAATTTTGCTTCATTAAGGCATTTTGGTAAAAATGGTCAAAATCTTGTAAAATTGTCGTCAAAGTCAAAAAAGGTCAAAATGTCTAAAAATAACAATTTTCTATTTTTAGAAATTTTTGAACAAACAAATCATGGGATTTTTCTCGGTTTGGTGTCAAGAGGATGCTCGCAAAATTTTGAAATTAGGGTTTCAGGCCCCTATTTTTAGAAAAACCCTAAAAATAGGATCTTTCTAGAAATGGCTCAAAATGATTTTGATTAGTTAATCTTTCGTCACGATCACACTAGTCCAATCAGAATCATCAAAAAGTTAGGTTTTCTCTGGTGGGTCTATTACGCTTTTTCAGAAAAAAAGTTGGGATCTTTGAGGTCATCAATGGAGGATTGCCAGATACCAAGTGTCAGAATCTAACTCTCAAACGCTGCACAAAACAATCTACGATGAAAGATGCTCGAAAAATGGTAAACGGCAGAGGGGGATTCGAAAAGTTGAAAATTGCAAAACATACACTATCTAGAAAACGCAAATCATGCAAGTGCAACGATGAACGCGGTCAACACATCAGCAGCAGTGACCAACGCAGTCGACAAACACGTGAACGGCTGATGTTGGTGTTGCACACAGATAGTGAGCACGGTCGGTGGACAGTGAGCGATGATCGACATAGTCGACGACACAATGAACACAAAGCTCGAGAAGGTTGAAAATCATAAAAAAATAACTAACACTGGAACACAAAAAGCACCCCTGCTGGTCAGGGGCATCCAAGGTTTAAGGCAGTCAAAAGTGCTTTAAAGGTTTGCAGTTGCAATCAGTTTCTTTCTAGATTTGAGCAGGCTTTCCAACGAATTCATCAGCCAGTCTAGAGGAGTCATCAAACGCCACGAAATGTAGATCAAGTGAAGACATGCCCAAGATTTCAAGAGTCACAAGGAAAAGAGAAAAAGTGCCCTTGCAAGCCAAGGGCGCCCATGAATTCAAGAGTTCAAATGCAGTTGTTAGGATTCGTCATTTTGGGGGTCTTCTTCAGAATTCTGCAAGTTGTCCAATGAATCCAACATCTAGTTCATGGGATCGATCAAACGCTCACAAACGAAGATCAATCTGAAAACGTTGAAAGTCAAGAAACACAAAATTGGATAAGTCCATAGCAAAAAAGCACCCCTACAAGCCAAGGGTGCCCAAAATTTTGAAGCATCAATTTTAGTTTTCAGGTTTCATCACCTCCAGCAGGTCCTCAAATTTTGTCAAGCTTCACGATGAGTCCGTCGGCAAGTTCATCGGAGCAGTCGAACATCTAGAAACGAAGCTCAAATAGGGGTGTTTCGGCAAGCAGACAAAGTAAAAATTATATCTTCTGGAACACATGGGCCCCCCAGTTAGCCAGAGGCGCCCAAAAATTTGAGCCCTCTGAAACGGTTTTTAAGGTTTGCAAAACCAATCATCCTTTCCGGAATTCTTCAAGCTTTCAATTGAATATCTCAACCTGATCACGAGATTCATCAATCACCAGCAATTGCAAATCGATCTCAACCTGATCACGAGATTCATCAATCGCCAGCAATTGCAAATCGAAGCACGGGAGGCAAACTGGAGAAGTTGAAAATTACTAAAATTTGGTTAAGACGAGCACAAAAGTGCCCCTGCTAGCCAAGGGCACCCAAGATTTCAAGCCACCAAAACTACTTTTTAAGGTTTGCAGCTTCCAAGAAGATCTTCTCAGAGTTGATCACGCTCCGCAGTGAATTCGTCAACCAATCCACAAGATCAATGTAATGTCCCTTACTTGGTTTGCCCAAAAATTTGCTTTTAAGGTTTCTTCTTCTCCAAATGAATGTTCTCCTAATGCAATAACCCTAGATTGGAATCCTGTGTTCATCATATTAATAACATATCTGTTAGCATTAATATCCAACTATCCAAAATATAAGCTTACTCACAAAAGTAATAATGAAGACAGAAGAGGAGTGGCGTGGGTAGATCCTCCTGAAGCTATCCATCTAAACCCAAGGGCACAAGCATCCCCTCAAGACAACCCAGCCCTTGGCTCCGAGTTGAACATCCAAACTAAGACCATTCAATACTCGAAGTGGCATGCTTAGTGGAAACACTGGTACCTGCTTTCTCTACCCATGTCAGCACCTCGGAAGACACTTGACTTATTGGGGATAGTAGGGGGAACGGATAAGTGGCCCGGGCCTACCACCCCTCCAGGGCCGCAGCGGACTATGAGTGGAACCCCCACCCCTCCATGGCCCACCGAGGCCTTGGGATTGGGTGGACTATGAGTGGAATTTCCACCCCTCCAAGGCCCATCCCTGCCTTGGGTTCCGGGGACGGACTTAAGTGGGGTTTCTAGGCACCACTTCCCTCACACCCTTCCTCCCAATAAGTTACAAACACTCATGAAGACAATCTTTAAATAATCAGGTATACTCACATTTATTTAATATTAATTGCATGGCTATAATCAATATAATATTAAGGAAAAAACAATCACTCCATAGAATTAAAATCATGAAATTTCACATTGGTAATCACATCAAAGCATAATCCCTTAGTGCAATCAATTCTAAGCTAGATAAGAGTTATATAATTTTTTGTATAATGTTAGTCTTTCCCGGCCTTTCACTAAATAGCATATAGGAAGAAGGCCATTTAGAAGTTTAGAAAAAACAACTAAGTTCAATAATAGATTCTAAGGATACCCTATCTATATTTTATATGCAATTGCCTTTCTATTGAAGTATGAATGCAATCATCTAGTAATGGATCAGTCATCAAAGAGATTTCATTATCTATTTTCGAAAGAGTTACAAAATCTCAGTTTGCCATCGATTTGTCAATATTATCAATTGAGCATTGTCAAGGGAGTGCTATAATATTATTGCTAAGTGAGATCAACTCACATAGGTTGGTGTGATTCTACAGACTCTAATGCCTTTCTCTTGTTCTTTACCTAGCTGTGGTAATCTTATACTCTATTCCTCCCTCATCGATATATTATTTATCCCCTTTGCATGGAGAGGTTGTGCCTTTCGGGAATGAGACGTCCCTTCATCGCATCCCTCAATCTAGCTTCGGTAACTAATTCTAGATTTATTATTATTATTTATTTTTTTACATAGCGACACCATTTATGAGTATTGCTTGTTGTCTTCGGGTTCTGCCTTCAGTAATACTTACCAGGTCGGCAAATGTCGGGTCAAGCTTTGGCGTGGGCTTGGATAGCTTTGACTCCCGTCCCATAAAGCAATTGTACCTACACAAGGATGGCGACCAGAGCATTGGCGAGATTGCATCCCTCTTACATCCATCCTTGTGATGGCCATTCGAAGATTTATTTTTCCTGTCCACAATAACCAGAGTAACAACGATTGGGAGGTGTCGTCAGTCCTCATACCTTAGATTGTCGATAATAAACATGATATGCTAAGTATCGAACAATTAAGAGGACGATTGGTATTAGAATATTATGTCTCTTTTATCCCTTGTAATGATAATTCGTCTAAGATTTATAGTCTTGTATTTTATATTAATTTTACTATCTCATGTGATTATAATATTTAAATATTTTTTTATGTTTTAATATTTATAATGTAAGTTATTCTATTTGTATTATAATAATTGATTAGTGTACACTTAATTACATTAAAATAATGTTTATAATAATGTAAATTTTAATATACTTGATTTGCTTATTTATTCATATTTTACAATTATAATATTATCATTTGATAATTATAATTGAAATATAATCGATTCTAGTTATTATAAAAATATTAAGTTGAAAAGTTTTACATTTATAATTTAAATATATATTTCCAATTATTTACTTATTGTCTAATATCACTTATTTTCATTCTCATCAATTCGGGGACATGACAATCAATCAGATGTCCGGAATTGAAGATCAAACAGAGGCATGTTATCAAGCAAATTTTGAAAATCTTGAAAAATATTCTAACACTGCTGAGGTTGGACACCTTATCAAAAGGTGGCGCCCAAGTCAGCTTGAGTTAACAGATGTTTTCACATGGTGACTCCTAAAATTAGGGTTTTCGCGAGTTAACTGCTTCTTTCACCTCCAAACTAATTTTCTTCTCAACAACATTTGAAGGATCAAACGAAGGGGGTTTTCAAAGTTCTTCATAGTTTCGAGTTCAAGTTGCATAGAAGAACACTTTTCCAGAATCCATTCTTCCAAGGCATCATTTTTCAAAAATAGGTCTCCTTTTCAAACTTTCATTGATCTGTGGTCTTTCTATCTGGCATTTCTCTTGAAGATTAGCGACTTTTTATGGAAGCTTCTAGCCCTATTTTTCAGGGATTCTTGAAAAATCACCTTTTTCAATAATCTGGCAATTTGGGTCTATTCAACAGAAAATTGGCTACAAAACCCATGTCCCAGATTTTTCCGAAAAAAATAGCTTTTGCGGCTTCCACTTTTTAGGGTTTCTTGCATGTCTGTACAAAATTAGTTTTTCGAAAAACAAACGATCTGGGCCTTTCAGCACACAAACACCTACAAAAACCCATATCTCCATTTTTTCTCGAAAAAAATTGCTTTGTAGCTTTTATTTTTTAGGGGTTCTTGCATGTTGGTGAAAATAATCAGTTTTTCAAAAACCGGGCAATCTAGGTCTATTTAGAATGACATTCTCTACAAAACCCATGTCTTAGATTTTTCTCCAAAAATTTGCCCTTTTTTTTAAAGATTCAACGAAGCTATTTTTAGCTTTTGTGCAGAACTTGTCCAAACATATCCATGTTCACAGTCAAACATCACAGTTTCATCATGTGATACTCTTCCATTGAGAAAAAATCAAGGAAAGCGTCGAAAACAAAAAACTGCAAAAGAAACAAAGGTCATCACTCCAGTTACAAAGCCACCAAAGTTACCAATCAGTGAACTACCAGTTGAAGCATACAGATATTTCCAGGAATTGAACTCAAGTGATCACAACAATTAACTCGAGGCCTTTTCCGAGTTTAACTTGTTGTGACCTTTTTCACACATCACCCCATTCAAGATGGGGACCCCCCAATTTTTGCTTCATTCTGGTCCTTTGGCTTTGGTTCTCTCTCTCTGGTCTTTTGTCCTTCCAGGGATGTCCCACTATTTGACCCAGGTTGAAATGTTAGCTAAGTCTGTGATTTTAGGGTTTGTATCCTTCAAACTTGTTTGAGGTCAAATAAGGTTATCAGAGTAAAATTTGAGTGCAACAGTATAGTCAGAGGGCTCGAGGCAGGATCCCACTGAAATTTTACTAAAATCTGACAACTTACTATTTTTAGTAAGTACCTAATATGAGGTATTTCCTCAAGATTTCGGGATTCTGACTACTTCAGCACGTCCAGGTAGCTTCAGAGTGTCTACACATAAAATTTGAACAGAATCAAACAATTTGCTACTTTTAGCAGTTCAGGCTTCAGGTGCCATTTTTAGGGTTTAAACATATGATTTTCAAATGCATGATTAGAGAATGGATCTGGGTTTTTCAAGACCTTCGCAATGAGGTAACATGCAAACCGAGATGGTGACTTTTAGCGGTACAACCTTCAGAGGCTATTTTTAGGGTTTGCATGCTGAGTTTTTCAACGCATGTCCGGATATTCCTTGTGGGTTTTGCAAGAGCTTCACAGTGATGTGACTGGCAAACGGAATGGATCACTTTTCAGGGACTTACTATTTTTAGCCAATACCCGCATGTTGACCAATTTTCTGGGTTTTTCTAGGTTTTTTGAGATCCCATGGGCAGTTTAACATGCAAACTCATCCGACATCAGATTGACCGCTTTCCGGACACTTACTATAAATAGCAGTTTCACTCTAGCAGCTACCCAACACTTCAGTTCAGCAAGCAAAATGACAAGCAACAGAAATCAAGCCAAGTGGAAGCAATTCAGGGCACATGCAAGTCAAATTAGGGTTTCCACTGCTATGCCTAAAAATAGGGGGAATGAAATACAGAGTTGTCAAAGCAAAGCACACCACCATGATCAACATCTTTCAGGCTACCTACTAGCAAAATTCGAGCACAATCTGAATACTTACTATTTTTAGTAGGTCATTTCAATGATTTCATCGCTATAAATAGCACGTCTATGCCAGAGGCAAGTGTGAACGAGACACTTAGGTCATCAAGGACAAGTGGAGCAAATTTCAGGTCAAACAGAGCTACAAAGATCAATTGATTTTAGGGTTTGCTAAAAATAGCAAATGGCTAAAAATAGCATACCAGTGTGGACAGAGGGTATAAACAAGGTGGCAAGGTCAGTGGAGGCATAGCCACACCTGCTCCAGCTCAGAACAGATAAAATGCATAGAAGTCCTCACTTCTCCGGATTTACTAAAAATAGAAGGCCAAGGCATGGCTAGGGCGTTGGAAATTTATGGATAAAAACTAGCATGAAAACAAATGAAATGCGCCCAGGGGAGGTGAAGAGGTTGAAAAATCTCTAAGTGTGGAAATTCCTCCATCATGTGTGAAATGCGCTAACAAATTTCTTCCCACCGCATCAAATGTGCCCAAAAATTCCTTGAGCCTAGGCTAAATGCGCCCACAAGAGGAAGAGGCAAGGGGGGGGGGGACGGGGAGGGGGGGGCGTGATTTTGAAAAAAGTTTCTAAGGCATGGAAAATTCCTTCACCACCCTTCAAATGCGCCCTCAAGGCAAGAATGGAAGTAGCCTATGCTATTTGCGCCCACAAAGATTGAAAGGGAGGTGAAGAGTCACTAAGGCGTGGGAAATTCCTTCACCACCCCTCAAATGTGCCTAAGAGTGGAAGTCCACATGCTCAAATGCGCTCTCAAGGCAGAAGTGGAGGTAGCCTAGGTAAAACACGCCCAAGGTAGGTGAAGAGTCACTAAGGCGTGGGAAATTCCTCCCCACCCCTTCAAATGCACCTTCAAGTTCCTCCTCCCCATGGCAAATGCGCCCAAGGTGGCCACAAGAGAAAAACGTGGAGAAGGCAAGGGTGAAATGCGCTAAGGCAAGGCAAGAAAGTTCCTTCACACTAGGTGAAATGCGCCCTCATGTGGAAGTGGCAAGGGTAAAAGGCGCTCAAAGGTTTCCTCTTCATATGCTATATGCGCCTAGGAAGACAAGGCAAGGAGGGGGGCGTGATTTTGAAAAATGCTCTAAGTATAATGGAAATTCCTTCATACTAGGTGAAATGCGCCTAAGGTTGAACAAGTTCCTTCTCACCATGTCAAATGCGCCCAAAGGAGTTAGGACTTGAGGAGGAAAATTGCTAAGTGTAAGGCAAAATTGCTAAGGCGTGGAAAGGTAAAGAGGGTAAAGTGGAAGTTCATACCCTCAAATGCGCCCCTCATGGGTGATTTAAAATTTAATTATTTTCTAAGGGTGAGAAATACGCCTAAGGCTGAGAAATATGCCTAAGGCTGAGATGAAGTTGGATATTTTCAAGAACAAGTGTGAACTGCGCCCAGAGCCAGTAAGGAAATTTTTCAAGAAAATCAAAGAAAGTGGCAAGGCAGAGAAATTGATGATTGCAGGTGTGGAAGGCATCCAGAATAAAAATGGGTGAACTTTAGCAATTTTATTATTTTTTTCAAAATAATAAAAATTAAATGTACCCCTTCGTCCGGATACACATGAAAACAATGAGTTCTGAAGGGAATTTTCTTTTGGGTATTGAATGTTTTCAATCGAGAGATGATCTAAACTTGTTCCACACCTCACTCGTGTCGTTTTGACAGAGAATTTTGCCCTGTGCCTATTTTGATGGATTTCCTAAGGCAAATTTAAAATTTCTCTAAGGCAAATAAGATGAATATGTTTTCATAGAGTGTTTTTGCTTGAGAATTGAACTGGGCAATTGGAATAATTTTGCCGAAATGAGCGTGAAATAAAATGACTTAGCCAGATGAAATAAAATTGTTCATGGAGGTGATTGATTTAATATTTTAAAAGAAGCAAATGTGATGTAGCAGGCCTGTGCAGGAGTGATGAATTTTCGAAATTCTAGAAGTTCAAAATTCCGATGCTCCAACTGACAAGTGTTTGCAGCCAGCGAAAAGGAGAAAGGAAACGCCCTTTTGGATGATGATCTTCTGGAAGAGGATGATGTGCATTGATTGCAGATAGTGGTTTCTACAGAAGAGTGGAGAATCTCAGGCGCATTCATTGCGCCACTCCTCTCAATGGCGGTTTTTAGGGCTAAAACCCTAATCAGGGCTTATGTGGCTCGATCTGAGTCTTCCATTGTATTTGAATCTAAGTCGTCCACTGGACTAGGCCTGATATAAAAGGGGTATCTCCCCTCATTTGTAATATAGAATAGAAACTAGATCAGAGACTAGACAGAATTGGAGATTAGACTAGAGAGTAGAGCTAGAAGTTAACTTAGTTTGAAAAGGAAAGAAAAACTTTCCCTTTGAAATTTTTTTGTAAAAGGTTGTTGTGGAGGACTCTCATAATATAAAGATTTTCATTGATTGGTGATTCTATCTTTCATTGTGGGTAGTTGACAAGGCTTTTTCATCTTTCCAATTCTAGTAGATAGAGTAAAGTAGACTTAATTTTATGCAAGTAGTTGTTAATTGTGGAGTGTGGCGTTCGGTTTGAGCAAATCTTCTTTCATCCATACCACTAGCGGGCTTGTTGATGGTAAGTCTACCCTGCGTGGTCAACTGGAATATTAGCACTTAACTTCGGTTGTGGTTCGTGTGTTCACTTGCATCGTTGTGATGGTGTGTGCATGCTAAATCACAATTTGAACATCTTACTCATCCTTTGAAGATTGCACCAACTTTGTCGAAGTTGTCCGAAGGGAGGCGAAGCAAAGTCTAGTTTGAAGATTGTTTAAGTCGATCCTCACATTCCACCCTTTAGGGGTAGAAGTTAGAATCCCTACCCTTATCCCTTTAAATTCAGCATTTCCCCGGTTAACTTAGGAATCAGAGCAATATCGTCAAATCATTCATGTCTTAATTGTTTCGCGAGATTGAACAAATTACGTAAGTCCCCTTGGAATACCCAGCATATTCACATCAACCAACTGAGTCTATTCGCGATAAAAGGAACCTTGGAGTTGAACACGTGATCTTTCACGCAATCTTAGCATGCGGGATATTTTGATCAAGAGAGAATAGAGTGACCGTTGGACATTTTATTTTGTGTTGGTGTGGTTATAAAACACCCGTCAACATAACTGACCGTCCTCTTTTCATGCATGTCTATTCTTTGGAGTTACCTATTGTACAGTTGGAGTTTTCTTTAGTTTTAGATTAGTTAACTGATGTAGTCTTTCCAATTAACTATTAGTTATCTTTGTTTAGACATAGGAATAAATCTTGCAGATTGGCAAGACTAGTTGTTAAAACAAGGAGATTTTAGGGTTCCCTACTCCTTTGTTTTGTGTATAGATAAGAGCAGCCTTGCTCATTATTTCTTAACTGTTGTTGCTATAAAAAAATTGTTAGGCCTTCGTGCCTACAAGTTTTCTATCCAGTATCTATTCACTTTGTTCAGTGTAATTTGGTTGATCGTATATTGTACGATTGTCTTCTTGCTACGATCTACTATCCCAAATGTGTAATTGTTGTTGGAAAGCTTTGAGGAAATAAATCTTATACCTATCTTGCTTTTATCCAAAGTCTCAAAATCTTTCAATGATATTGTTTTATGTTCAACTTGTCTAATCTTTATTTCAGCCTACATCTCAAAAATACAATGAGTCTTTTGAGGGTATTTTGAAAGCGAGTTTATTGTTTCATGTTTTGCTTTCATGATCTTTATTTCAGCTTTCATCCGAAAGTACAATGAGTCTTCGGGTGTGTTCTGCAAATAAGTTTGTTTAAGCTTTGTGTTAATCAACCATTCCCTGTTTACTTCTAAATTCTCTTGCTCTGAATTTACTCGAGAAGATAGAAGCGTCATTAGTTTAGGCCTAGTTGTAGTTGAAGTTACGAAACCAAAGAAAACCTCAGCTACAACGCAAAGAGTTTTATAACCTTGTGCTCTCAGCTAAGATAAAAAGATAAGCAATTAGTTTAGTACTTTCTTTTTACGCATAATCAGCAAAGAGGGAGCTTCCCCTCCTAATTCAAAGAGCAATCTAACTGTGCATAGCTGTCCGTTTCCAATACGCACTCCAGATGTGCGAATTGAAATGCCAATAGTCAACAACACCCATCTGAACCCAACGTGTAGCTAGTATCATAACACATGCTGCCACAATGTCATATATTGGTGGTATCACCACTCTGCCTTATTGGCAATGTGCCCAAACATGCACAAGACTGCCTCATTGTCTCAGAATTATTACATGCTTCAATAATTTTAATAATGATATACCATTACATTTAAAATTTTAAAAGTTAGAAGTATTAAAGGAAAAATGAAAAGGGGGAGAAAAATGAAAGGTATTGACTCCTAGAATCAGAGTAGGTATGTGAGGGCGATAACATTTATTGATGTTTCAAATGATTTAGACATTCATCCAATTAACTCTTCAGTTCAAAAATTACTACCCAACACTACCAGCTGACACTCAAACATTTGACAATTATAAAATAGTCAACTTTGAATTCCACATTCCAACAAATCACATGAGCTTGAGACTACCATATTTTTAAGAAAATGAATTTAAGTTTCTTCTTGAAGTGGAGCCTCAAGAACAATTTATGGATATGACTGTCACAATGCAATTAAGCTCTCTATAACATTCCATCCTTTTCAGATGACTCCAACTGCTAAGTTAAGTTCTTAATGGGTGTACTTATGAGTCATGTTGACCTACTTTGACAGTACAGGTATATTTGTATAATTTCCTTCTTGGTACTAATAGATTTTTCCGTGATATATGTACTAGTTTAAATTATTTTGAAGATTTTAATACAATTCTATGCGTCAAATATCAAAGATATTTTGAATGGCAACTGTGAAGTGAAATGTCAAAATGGAGGCAATTTGATGTACAATACCTGCTCACCTAGTTCATAGTCTTTATCAGCAATTACCTGCATCAGCGTTAATAAAGTTAAGGATGCAAAAATAATAAATGAGAACAATTTAACCTGACAAGAAGTAAAGTTGTTAACCACCATAACCTTGCATCCCTCTAAGTAAATGTTCTAGAAAAAATTATAACTTTTAAAATGTTTGCTTAACATTACTTCTCTGAGAAAACAAGCAGTGTTTAAAATAGAATTTTTATGTATTGGATCTAGTAGGAAAGCTCTTTACAAAAAAATCACGTCAGGAAGTTCCAGGCAATGACATTTCACTGCAGGACCAGTAGAACAAAACCCTAGCTCTTATAGAGGTGGTTTCAAAACTGCCAGTTCCCTTGAAGCAGCGATTTCATAACTGCTGCAGCAAATCCATAACTGCTGCTACGCTGCAAGCAGACTGCGATACAATTTGTCCTGAGCACCAATCAGACTACCATGAGGTCTTTTGCCCTTGGAATGCCACCCTAGCAAATGAGCTCATGGTAGTCTGATTGGTGCTCAAGACAGATTATATTTGGAGGATTTAAATTTGAAGGTCATAGATGTTTTGAAGGACTTAAAAACTGTTCTCCAAGATCTGAATCTCTCTGTTCAGACCAGAATGATATGGATCGAAAACTCCATGCTTTTCCTCTGTGATTAATGGTATCAACCTTCATCTCCAGAATATCAGTGATGAGTCAGTGGAACACGTAGGCTGGGGAACATTTTTGATACCCTGATGACCATCAATGTGAACACAAATGAACTTGAAATCATCCATGAGCCCATTCATTGTAACCTAAATGACACCCACAGCATCCACCATCACGTTCAGCACTGGTTCTGCATTCCAAACCAAGGAGATCAGTTTAATACCGGTCCACATGTAATTTATATGGACCTTGATGAAAATCATGGATCCTAATTGTCTGTCTCCTTCCTATTGCAGTGTTATATGGCTCGTGGTTCTCTAGGCTGTAATCACCATGCCTTGAACTTCATGTAATTGTGGTTTGATGATTTACATAAAGTTATTAATTTTATCAAAAAATATATATTTGCTTTATGGTCATTTTAAAAGAGACATCATTTTAAATAATCATAACTACTTGACTAATGCTTTCCCTGTCAGAATATAAGGCTTACCTTTGTAATAATGTCACCATAGTGGCTTAGGTGATTTTTTAATATTGCCATTTTTAGCATTTAGAATCAGGGCGTCACATTTATGTTTGTCACTTACATCTCCCAAACTCTATATGAGGTGAACCTCATTGTAATAGTCACTCCAATATCTAATACAACAATATTGTGTTCTATTTGTTTGCATAATCGTGTTAGAGCCCAAGGTCATATTTCAAGTCATGAAGTTGTCAGAAGAAGTCACAAGTTACAACAAACAAGTGTTCCATCAAAACTGCAGGCAGTTTTGCTGAAGAAAATCGTGGCTGGACAAACAGTAAAAATTGCAGCCATTTTTAGCAAATTGCGGACCAAAAATTTCTAGAAAATTCTAATATTCTTCTGCAAAAATCATGGAGGCTCGTAGGAGGAATTCACGAGCACAAGTAGACATGAAAATTGTGATCTTTTGGAGACATCAAACACAAAAAATCACAAAGTTAAGTCACAATTTTTCTTATCTGTAGTCCACTGGGGATTTACAATATTTTATTGAGGAATTTGAACATGGCTTTATGCAGGTTGCAATCAGAAAATCACAATTTTCAAAAATCACACAACTAGGGCATGTTTGTATGTGATTTTCAGTTGTGAAATTCATCATTTCTATGCCATCAAAAGTCCAAACTAGAGCAAATACAACAGTCAACATCAATTATTCTAACTCTTAAGTATTTTTATTTTTCAAAAAATTAAAACAATATTTCCATTAGGAGAATTTTCAAATATGTTTTAGGTTGGAAGAAAATTTGGGTTCATATTTTAAAATTTTGAGGTTTTTTTTCTTTGGAAATGGAAAATTCCATTAGATAAATATTCTAGCATCAACTTCCACACCTAGAAAATAAAAATCCAAATGCAGCTAATGCACAAGGACATGTGGGCAATAGTAAATGGAAATGAGAAACCACTTATAGATGCCAATAAATTACTGGATTGGCAAAGCAGAGATATAATAAAGCCAAAGCCATTATTGATCTTTTTCTCACCAATTCTGAGCTACACCATATAAATCTAACAAAATCACCTAAGGAAATATGTGATAATTTGAATACATTGTTTGGAGCAAAAGCAGTTCATACAAAAACTTCTCTTATGTTTATGCTTTTCAAATAAGATGACTAACAAAGTCACTATGTCTAACCACATAAGCAATCTAAGATCTCTCCTTTGACAGCTAGCAAAATTCAATGCTACAGTGGATGATGAGCATGCCAAAGCTATTTTGTTAAACATTTTGCCTCATAAATTCAACAATGTCATCTTTACTCTTACTCAGCTATCTTCTAAAACTCTAGAAGATGTGATTTCAACTCGCTTAGCTGAAGAAAAGAGAAATTTTCCATCCTCAAACTAAGATAACATTATATACTTAATAATCCTAGAAGATCAAATAAAGAGAAATGGGAGACTGAATGTCCCCATTGCAAGAAAATAGGTCATACAACCTAGAATCGCAAAATTTGAGCCAATGATGTTCTCTGTTGTACCCAAACCAAATTTTTGCTTCATTAAGGCATTTTGCTTAAAATGGTCTAAACCTTGTAAATTTGCCCTTCCATTTGAAGATCAAGATTCAGCTGCTTTGGATTGCGAATACACTCATTCTCTTTTGTTTTCAGTCAGCTTTCTGACTAGCTGTGGAGCAAGTTCATCTAAAATGCAGAACTCTAGCAAACCAAGGCAGAAGCAGAAGTTACAAAGAGTGTATACATCATGAAGACAGTCAAAGAATGCAGATCTGCACCCCTGTAGCCCAAGGACGCCCTTCTTTTTGAAGGCCAAGATCTGAATGCATGTGCTCACTGTTGGACTCAGTCTCTTCAAGATCAGTCTAGTTTTCCAACGAGCTATCAAGCGGAGGCATACATAGTGCAGAACTCCAGTTATCAGTGTTGGACACAGAGACTGCAGGCATGATACATGTCACAAGGAATTGCCAGTTGATGGTTTGAGTGCCCCTGTAGCCCAGGGGCGCCCTTGAATATGACTATCCAGATGAATGAAATTGCAGTTGAGGTCTTCCTGAGATCTTTTCCAGCTTAATTCAGCTTTGTAGCGCACCCGTTCGCGAGATGATCCGACATTCTGAGTGACCGTGACAGAGGTTCCACCGAGCACGTAAAACAAAGGATCGTGAAACGTAGCTACACACAGCTGCACATCTATAGGCTAGGGGCGCCTAGCGTTTAGGCCTGCCAGATGGGGTTATTTGCTTTCGCAGTCTTCACAAGACTTGTGTGCGATTACTCCAACTATTCAATGAGTTCAACCGTCAACCTTTGGGATTTGGCAAACGGCCGTACATACGAGGTCAAGATGATGATGCTGAAAAGTGAGAGTGACTGAAGACAACCAAGAAATGGCCAAGTATGGTGAGTACCAATCTCCTTGAAAAAGGCGCCCTTCTCTTTGAGGCCTTAGAAGCAGTTTTTTGGCTTCGTCTCCAGAGACATCTCTTGTAAGTTGACTCAATTGTGCAGAGAGATAGACGACGCGCGAATCGCAGCATTCCAGCTCCCGATATCAGGGGTCAAAGTATGGTGTTCAGATGAAAGTCACACTTTTGTCAAAATGGTATTTGTGCTTTCACAGACCAAGGGCACCCATCCTTTTGGGCTTCCTAATACAATTTTCAGATACCTTACATACACTCATTGGATGCAGAGTACTTCCAATCACGCAATGGATCTACTATTCAGTCATTAGGGTTCATCATTCACTGTCAACGGCAGTTTGAAGCATCAGAAGGAAATACAGAGAAATGACTAAGTCTGGAATCAATGCATCAATTTAATCAAAGGAGCCTAATTTTCCAAGGTGTCGGATGTTGATTTTAGTAGTTGTAGCTTCCAGCAAACATTTCATCCTTGTCATGCAGGCTTCGCAGTGGATATCTCATATCAGTCGCAGGATCATTCGGTCACCCAGAAATCAGAGCTAAGCATGGTCAGATGTAACTTTGCAGTCAGCTATAAAGTAGGAGATACTCAAAAATCTTATAACTCTTGCAAATGGATGCCTAGAAGGTCAAATTTCGTCTTTCTGGAATCAGTGAAGTTTACTGAACACATCTAGATGCTATTTTTAGCGAAATGATTAAAATAATATTTTTGCATGCAAAGCATTAAAAAGTGACGGATTTCTTCGAAGAGCTAAATATGGCACCTCTTTTTAACTTGCATGTTTTAAATTAAATGTTATTTTTAGTCTAAGACTCAGAGTCAGTGGTAGTTCATTTGGTGAGAGGCCAATCGAATTCTTTTAGAATTGGGGTTTCAGCATGCATGCATAACGGTTCGACTTTGTCTATTTAACACAAGTGTGGCGCCTTTTCTCATTCACACAGCTTACTGAATTCAAATTTCTTCAAGAGGTTGGCGAATCTTCATCAGAAGAGTTTGAAGGCGACAAAAACATTCTTTTGCAGGTACAGATTCAGATTCAAGGCAGAGTGGCGATTTTGAAAGAAGAAGACAAAAATAATTAAAAATAATAAAAATCATCTTTTTCTCTTCTAGATTTCTTCCATTTTCTCGTCTAGATTCTCTTGCATGTTCGAAGAACAGGCAAATTTTGGCGAAACAGAATAACTAGATTGTTTCAGAATGATCTCCTCGGCAAAACCCATGTGTTAGAATTTTTCAGGAAAATTTGTTCCAGAACATCAGTTCTCGAAGCTTTAATTTTCTCAACCGAAATTCCTTTGCATGGCTGAGTAGAGGTCGAATTTTTACATTTCTAATGTTCTGGGTTGTCTTAGAATCACTTTCTGGACAAAACCCATATCTCAGAATTTTCCATAAAAATTCACTTCTGACGAGCTATTTTTAGCCTCAGCAAGCTATTTTTAGCTTTCCAAAAAAGTTGTCAGAATATAGCCGTGTTCATAGTCAACAGGCGAGTTTTTCAGAATGCAATTCACACAACTCGATATCAAGACCAAGTCAATTTTGACTCATGACTTCATCGGAACAATTGATTCGGATCTACATAAGGTGCTTCCAAAAGCCGTTTTGGATCCACTCAAGATCAAAGATTCGATAATCACGAACATTCAGCAGTCCGGGTTACTTGAGGCTGCTTCCATACCTATCTCAGTTCACTGTGTAGAGTTTGTAATGTCTTGCATTAAGCATTATAATTATGTTGCATGGGAGATATAGTCAGTAGATGGGCGTGTCATATGCAGTCTCAAACCCCTTGACATCAAGCGAAGTCTGGGTATTCCTCAACATCCAGATGGGTTGGTCATTTCCATGAATCAGAGCGAGCAAGCATTCAATGCTGAATTTGATAAGTCTCAAAGTAAGATGACGGAGAGGTGGCTAAAACAGAAAAAGACCAAGTTGCCAAACAATGTAGGTCGTGGCGAGTTCAAGGATGAGTATGGTATTCTGATTACACTGCTTAATCATGTCTCAAGTCATGCAGATGCAAACAAATTTTGCCCATGGATGTACTATATCGTTGGTCGAATCATCTTT
Source organism: Sequoiadendron giganteum (assembly GCA_007115665.2). Classification (NCBI taxonomy): domain Eukaryota; kingdom Viridiplantae; phylum Streptophyta; class Pinopsida; order Cupressales; family Cupressaceae; genus Sequoiadendron; species Sequoiadendron giganteum. Next base: position 69,321,126 of record CM021107.1, read on the forward strand.
GGGCAAGAGCATTATGACTGGGCATCCTTCATCAGCGATGCTATTCACGAGCAAATCACTGGTTTCCTAGTTGCGCACCAGTTTCATATGTGTTCCTACCTTGTGTACTTGATCGCTTATCAGGGTCAGTTTAACAAGTTGAACACGGTGGGCATCCTCAGTGCACAGAAGGTCTATCGTTATTATGATCAGCTTGCGTTCACGAAGGTTGAAAGTCATTTCAAACATGTGTAGGAGGCTTTCTTGACTTATACTGTGAGAAACTTGGACCGGGAGTTGCACATTCGTATCTCAGCAGTTGCTAGAACAGCAATGGAAGGTTGGGTAGACTGGTACATTCAATTCCCTACATACACCTATATCCGTGTCTATGGATATACAGGAAGTCCAGCTATGTTATCACGTTATCCTTTGGATAAGACAGTGTTCATGGGGTTCCTAAGGCAATTGTATGAGGTTCACAAACGTTTGCGCCACAAGCATAAACAAGCTGCCAACTTTCCTTTGCAGTTTGATATATTGGTGCAAGACAGCAGTTGATGCTAAAGCTGCAAGATAGGAGTTGGCGAATTGCAAACTCAAGTACCTGGTTGACACACGTACATATGATCCTTGGGGTCATTACGCAACGCGCCTTGGTAGTTGCTCTTATCACAAACCTACATTAGAGGATTACTGGGTGAATTGCGAGGATGACTTCGAGGTACGCAGACGCAGCTATAACAGGTTCTCTCTTCCGTAGATTTTTGTCTTCTTGGCAGAAGGGGTGGAAGGATTGTCAGAGGATGAGGGAAATGCACTTCCTCAATTTTACAGAGAACAGATTGATGGACAACCACTATCGTTAGTGAATTGGTATGCCAAAGAATTCTCATCAGTGAAGGAGAGGTCGAGCAGGGTTATCCAGAATAGTATGCTTTATCTAGAAAGCAGAAGGATCAGAAAGGTATCCATGCCTAGAGTAGAGACGCCACCAGTAGGAGTTGTACTACCCTCCTCGTCAAAACCCAAGTAGAAGAAAAGGAGTAACCCTCCTAGAAAGAATCTAGCATCTAGTAACTCAAAGGGAAAAGCACCTGTTGCTATTCCACATGTAGAGCCTGTCAGAGAAGTTGTTCAGAGTTCACCACAGCCTGAGGATCAGCCACATTTGTCGTCACCGACACCAAAGCAGCCTCCAATTCCAATTCACATTCATTTGGACGTGGATTCACCTCCTCGCAGTAACCCCTCTACACATTCACTTTCATCAGACCCTCCTATGACCAGTACAGATCTTTCCAGTGGGATTAGTCGAGATTCGTCTTGGCTTGAGAGTCAGCTGGGAAGGAAAAGGAGACAGCCATCTTATGTACTTGATCATTCAGATTTCGATCATGACCATCAAGATGTGCCTGACAAGAGGATCAAGAAACAGGTCCACATTGAGAGGAATACAGGTAAGGAGATCATTGTTGAGACCGCTACACCTCTAGAGGATAAGAGTCTGGACGAGATGGAAGCTCAAGACTTTGAAGTGATCACAGTCAACTTCGGTAGAAATACTCGTCAGACGGACATTGACCTCCTACAGGTTGCTATAGAGAGCGCGAGAGATAGAATGGTGAAGGATGGAGAAGATAAATCAGCCCTCAAGGCTGAAATACAACAGCTTCGCCAGTATATTTCTAGCTTGGTACATAGGACACGGGATGTTGTTACCACACTTCCACATATGTTAGACCCACCAACAGAACAAGGTCAGCTTGATCACTTGGTTGCATATGGCAAGCAGTTAGAAGACTGGGAGGAGGAGTTTGTTGCTAGAGGCCGCTTTGTACTTTCAGAGCTATATCAGTTACGATATAATGCACGTGAACATCCTCTTGAACTTCAGGATGAGGAGCGTGACTTGGCTATTAGTAGACCCAAGGATGAGATCCTGATTGCTAACTTGGGGTTGTCATTTGACTCAGTTGCAGATGCAGAGGATAAAGAAGATGTCTACATTTGGAGAATACAGTTGATCTTCAAGGCTAAGATAGAAGAAACGATAGCATCTGAGTTGGCTAAGAGCAGAGAGCATGTTACCAAAGCATGTATCAACGTGTGGGTGGTGACTATGTTGAGCTTGATGATGTTCAGTCAGAGCTCCAAGCACTTATTCACAGTATTTTCAGTGGTGAGACCATTGGATGTAAGATGAATCAGCTTACAGTCATGTCAGCATTGTTTGACAAGGCAATCAGGAGTAAAGGCGAGTTCCAGTGTCAGATAACTAATGGATAAGACATGCTGCATAGACATGGGATTCTTCGCCAGAGCTTCAATTCCCCAGAAGGTGATGCAATCAATAACCTTGTAAATGGGTTGATTGCTCGAGATCAGGGCCAGTAAACTTTAGTTCAGGGCGTCCCACCTTTTCCAAGATAGATATTAGACACAGGAGTTAAGCTCGATGCCTCTTTCCAAGTTCACTCGTTGCTACACATTGCATGCCATGTCTATCATGGAAACATCTACGTACACTTGGAGTTTCTTTTAGGTTTTTGCGTTAACTGATGATAGTATTCCAGTTAACTTGCTTTCAATAACGACGTACATGCTTGCACATTGTCCATTTAGATTAGATATTTCAGTTAACTGATGGTAGCTTGCCAGTTAACTGTATAGTTTCCATTATTAGGGTTTAGAAATAAGATCTTGCATGTACTGTAGGACTGTAGTTGACTCAAGGTGATTTTAGGGTTGCCTACACCTTGATGTCTATAAATAAGAGCATTCAACTCATTTGTAATTAACTTTTGCTTGATAGCATACATGTTGCGCCTACCTTGCCTGTAGTATTGCTATTATTGTATCTGTTCAAGGGACTTTTGCACAAGAGATTATTATATGTTGTGCCCACCTTGCCTGTAATATTGTATTTTTGTATCTGTTCATGAGCATTTGTTTTGATAATGAATTCTTATGCCACTCGGGTTCCATGCATTATTATGGTGAATGCTTGCCTTAGTTAGATATAGTGGCTAGTTCGATCGTAGATTGTACGCGTGTCTCGCCTATGCAATTTGCTGTCCTAGTTGGCTATCTTTTGTGTTTTGTTATCAATAAGCCTATTCAAATTGAGCAAATAGTTGTGCCCACCTTGCCTTCATGTTGAGAATTTGTACTTAAAGCTTATCGTATGATGTGTGTGATAATAAGCTTATTCAGCCAAGCAGATAGTTGTGCCCACCTTGCCTTCATGTTGAGAATTTGTACTTAAAGCTTATCGTATGATGTGTGTGATAATAAGCTTATTCAGCCAAGCAGATCGTTTAAAACCATTCCTGCTCCATTTCCTCACGCTCTGTTTTCTTGAGGAAACTGGATAGATTTAAAGAAGTTAGCTTAGTTGTAGTTATATGATCTATGAAACCAAAAAATCCTTAGCTGCAACGTTCTAGGTTTTCTTAACCTTATGCCTCTACCAGCTGAGAACAAAAAAATAGGATTTAGTTTACTTTTCTTTTCCATGCATTCCAGCACAACGAGGGAGCTTCCCCTCCTAATTTGAAGAGCACTCATTACGCAGTGTGCATAGCTGTCCGTAAAAATTTACACTCCAGAGGTGTTAGTTCTTACACCAACATTCTCAAGGGAAGCTCAAAGAAAATAAATGAAGCTAATAAAGCCATTGTTGAAGATCCTCTAGATATTGGCAAAGGTGAGAATTCAATAGACTCCTAAGAATTATACCCATACGAGGGTCATGAGACAACTTGATGAAACATTGTGGATGTAGCTCAACATTGATTATTGTCCAATAATTCAAGAGATTTATGATTCAGGAGTTTGGGGAGATGGTAATCCAAGAACTTAGAAATTCAGCTTGGGAGCTACACCTTTACAAGGGTTACAAGGCAACTGGATGGAGTTCTACCTAGTCCAAGAACTATTTTTAAAGAAAACTTCAAAAGAATATATGGTTTTGAGTTTTAAAAAATTTAATTTGTTCGTATGTTTTGTTTTTAGTACAATTTAAGAGGGCGTGTTAGAAAATAAGGCTCACCTTTGTAATAAATATAACCGTAGTGACTTAAGTGATTTGTCTTCTTTTTTAGATAAAAAGACAACTATGGGGGTTGCTCCCTTTATATATATCCAATAACAATAAAAAAAAGGAGTGTTAATTACATTGCTTCCCATAATTGACAGTGCCACAAAAACCAAGGAGAATATAACTAACCCTAGATCGTATTCATGCAATCTATATATGTAATACTACATAGATATAGAGCATTAACACAAGGGAGACAAGCATCCCTACAACTATCTCCATCATTCCACCACATTGTCTTCAGAGTTGTCCAAGATAAATGCGCTAAGCCATTATATGCCTTCAGTAGTGATGATTCCCATAGCTTGCTTCAAAAATTATATCCCTTTGGCTGCCTTCCTACTCCTTTACGCTTCCATTTGAACCTTGTTGGTAATGATAAATGGGTGCAAAATCACCACTTCCTCCCCTTCTAAATCTTAATGAAATCTTCTAGAATAGGAATGCCCAAACCATACCTCGCAATTTCCAAAGTTTCATTCAGACCACCTAAAGATTGCCTTTTAATGAGAGAAGTTGCCATTGTCTTAACCATTTCCTTAGCCTCCTCGAGATCCAAAAGGGTCACAATAAACATGGATGACAAATTGTTGTTTACTCAATATCGATGCTCGGTGCTCATAAATTCATCATTGAGTATCCACAAGATTGTATACAACAACCCACTACTAGTCTTAAAAACACACTACAATCTTTTCTCTCACCTTCCCCATAAAAGACATTTGTCTATGCCCACACACCATATGGATAGGAGTATCCATGTTGCAGAGGCTAGCTAAATAGTTTGGGAGTGCTCCAGATAACCAAAGAATCAAACAAGAACCCACATCATATAAAAGCATGTTGAAACTCCACTTGCAGCTCAGTGGAGAAGGGGAAGGAGTTATGAATGCACAATCTTCACCAGCACTAAATAATCCCTAAGCACTAGAGAAATCACAAGATAACCAAATGCATTAATGAGTGTCCATGCCTTAGGAGCCTTCAAGAAGTCTTTTCATTGCTGTCCATCAATCAATAGCCATGCCAACAATCAATTCTACCTCCCAATCAATAGCTGACTTGGCAAGCATATCCCCTTCAATCTTGATCTCACAATACACATGATTAATTGTGTAATCATCCAATTCTCCAAGTAATGCTAGCGAAGAGGAGAAAAGGCTATTTATCTTCTAGCAATGAGAAGATTTTGTTCTTATAGCATTTACAATGATGGTCATATCTCCTTCAATATCAATCTTTTTTAGGCCAATTTTTTTGTACCCAAGATGAGAGCCTAGATTTCTAACTCATTCTTCATTCCATATTTGAGTCTCTTAGATGCCACACAAACCACATCCCCATTCCAATCCCTAACAATACACCCAGCCCAAGATTTACCTAGATTGCCCTTTGAAGCCCCATCGAAATTCATTTTATGCCAACCCATTTATGGAGTGACCTATTTGGCTTCACCTTGCATTTTGTGGGAATTATCTCCCAAAGCCCCATAAATGGGGGCATTTAAGTGATTTGTTAGTATTACTATTTTTAGCATTTAGAATCTAAGACAAGTGTCACATTTATATTTGTCAGTTACATCTCCCAAATTTTATATAAGGAGATAAATCTCATTGTAGTAGTCACCCCAGTATCTAATAGAATAATATTGTGTTCCATTTTCTGCAACAAATCATTCCTAATTTCCTGCATATTCTTAGATCTTGACTTCAAATTGATTACCAACACAATAATATAATTTTGAAGTACTTTTTTCCCAGAAATTAAACATAGCCCCTTTTTTAATATACAGTTAGAGTTATCCGCTGCTTTTCTCAACTTTTGGGACTCTCATGACCAGACATTATTATTTACATAAATATCAACTCTATTGAAGTGTAGATATATTAAAAAATTAATTTACCATGATCAAGCCAATAGATCCTTTCTTATTACTATCTGCCTATTCCTGTTGCGCATATAGAGGTGCTATTGTTAGTTTGGATTCAAATGACTTAAGAAAAAGGTCAACATGAACTAAAGTAAGTTATTAGAATGCCAGTAAAATATAAAAGACTTCTTCCCTCTATTCTTGATCCATAATTTCCACTAAAATCCAGTTAGAAACTATGAAATCAAAAACTGATGCTGCTTTGCTACTTGGATTTTCAAATGAAAGTAGAATGTGGAGGAATTAAAGTGCAGTCAAAGGGATGAAATGAGAAAAGACTGCAACAACACAAGATTTATCTTCGGAAAACCCATTGCAGATGAGAAACCCTGATTGGTAGTGGCATTTGCTCTTCTACACAAGTTTATTGCCAAAATAGACAAGTACAGATATAAGCAAAATTCCTCCATAAACAATAATGCCTCCTATATTTATCCATTTTTTAAATAATAAGACCACATTTGGTGGCACCTTGTTTTTTTTTCACAACTACTCATTGACTTAGAAAAGGAGGTAAGCATGTGGGGTCATGCAAAAAAATCTACTCAAGGTGGCACTATCTTATCTTTTTTGATTGGTGGAAAAATGACTTTCACAAGATCCCAAGGTATAATGTCTATCAGTCTAATCACTGAGTCAAATCGTAGCTGTAAAATCAGAAGTCCAATCTTTGGATCAACAATGAGAGCTGACATTAGCCACATTTCATTGTATAGCATCTCACTTTCCTCCTCATACACATAAGTTCTAAATTATAGTAACAAAGGTAGAGTCTACTTAAATTCAATTTTGATAAGATGTTTCTCACTCAGGCGCATCTGCCTTGTTAAAAGAGCTAAACCAATTAATTATCAGATATATATGCAAGATAACTTTTCAAACATTTTGGTCATTCATCAGAAAAGGCATTTGACATAAGTCAAACATATTGAACTACATTCTGCAATTGTTAATATGGAGAGTTCCTGCATTGAAAAATATTAATTAGATGTATAAAATTATAAATAATTATTGGTGATCAAAGAGTTGTTGTTCAGTCCCAAATTAAAGAAGAAACAAGCATAGGTTTTGACCAAGCAGTGATTAACTTTCTATTTAATTGACATGCAAAAATAAATTAGTTCTGATAGATACTGATATGTTTTTAAAGGGAAAAAGCCAAAATACTATATTTTATCTAAAGTGTTTACATAAGAGGCCACCTTGAACAAAACAGGCAGGACATACTGAACAATACAGAAGAAAAAGATGCTTTGATACTGATAGACATTACATCATAAGAGCAGATCACTATCCAAGTTGTTCGAAAAAATTCATGCATACAGATAGTGGTACAATGATAAACTTGAGATAAAAAGTGAAATTTTAACATATATATCACTGATTCATGGTCCTAGATTCAATGCATACATATATATTGCAATTTTTAGCATCAAGACAACAATAATTATGCCCATCTTAGGTCTATTTTCCTCATTGAAAATGATGACCTCCCAAGCAAAAGAGGTTAAGACTTCTGCCTTGTACAAGGTATGTGTATCAGGCATCCCTAATGTTTGCTTTAGTTGAGCTCTCCACATGAGTGGCTTGGCATTTTAACTGGAATAGTTATTTCAACATAAACCTTGATTTCTGCAATTTGCCTGTGTGCTGTTTCAGGAAGCAGCATGCCATTGACAGCTTCAAAGATTTTTCATATTGATCAACAACCTTGCTGAATTATCAACCCAACCCTTTATAGCTTTGATTTTTTTCAGATTGCTTCATTACATTGTAAATCCAACCAGAAAGAACACTCCTCACATATGGATAATGTACCTCTTTTTCCTCATCATTTTGTAAAGATTTTTTTGTTCTTTGGTGATGTCCATTCTTGCAGAGAGAAGGGCCTACTTAAATTTGTTGGCAGCCATATCGAGCAAAACAGAGGCACCTCGATCCCAGTGAAAAGCAGAAACAACATAATGGGCATTGTGATGATGAGATCTGGAGTAATGAATTAAGATGATCAGAGACCATGGATAGGAGAGGAATAATTTGATTGCCATAGAATGTTGACATTGGTGGAGCTGACTCCAAACCCACATGGAGTGGGATGGAGGGAAGGAGAAATCTTTCCATTTTTGAGAACTAAGTCCATCCACATGATGAAGTAAGCGGAGGGTTCAAATCTGGCCCGACTTGAGAAAGAAACCAACTTGACCCTTGGATTTTTCACTATTGTTGTTTCCATTATATGTGTTAGATTGAGCTCTCAACAAGAGGGTTTACATTGTTGGGAAGGCATCTTGTTGGTAGCACCAACAAGAATTGTTGATTTATTATCATCCAAGTTGATTGGCTCACCTTCTCATGCAATTTTTATTGTTGTCTTCAGTCTATATTATGATACTTGGGTCTTTTTCTTCCATAATAAGCCTTCAGTCCTCCCAGTTCTATGGTGTGAGTAGTTTTGTAGCAGCCAGCCCTCCTATTTATTTATGTTCTATGCCTGCATTGCTTACCTAAGTTAGGTACAACTAAAAGATTCATCCATATTTAAATTTCCTTTCCCTAATCTGATTGCATTAGATCTAACAGACAACCTCAAATCTCCACAACAAATTTACAGAAATTATGGATTACATCCACAATGGCCTTGTGGAGAGGGAGTCTAGCTATGGAATAATGGAATTAAATGAAAATTGGAGAGCAATAGCAAGAGGTGTGATTTCAAGAACAGGTCGATGGGATTATATTTATTATCCTCATCAACCAGTATGAAGATGAAGACATCATCACTATCCTCCTAAAATCCATTCCCAGTCCATTCTGAATTGAATTCTATTGTGCCTTTGATTTTCACATTTAAATTCTATTTGGCATCCTCTACTTTGCAATTAAGAACTCAACTGAGCTAAAGGATGAGTCTTATCTTTGAATTTCTTTACAATTTGGCAGTAATACTATACATGACAGCATAGAAGCAATAATCTGCAAAAAAACCCAATTAATCCCGATTTTTAAAAAATCTGCAGGCTGGACGATTTTTTCCCATTTCAAACTGCAAAATTGCCAAAAAAATGCGTTTAAAACCTGCAAAAAAATGTCAATAAAATTACGTTGACTTTCGCACGAACCATAAGACCATAGCTTGTTGCTTACTATTATGCTTTGATTTGTGTTATACAGGGACACGCCCCTTGTCCCAAAATGCATTATCCCCGTCCCCTACTGTCCTCGAGAAAGGGGACGCAAAGGGGATGTCCACTTGTCGTCCCCGAAACAGGCCAGAGAGCAAGAAACGGCAGGAAACATCCCTGCCCATTTGGGGATGGCTCGCCATCTCCAAACAGACATGGACACTTCAGCAGCAAAAATAACATAAAAAACTCATGCCTTTATGGTTCTTTGATGCAGATTTGCATATATTTTGTGTGTATGTTACTGTATATTTCTGTTTGTATCAGATTTGCATATATTTTGTGTGTATGGTACTGTATATTTTTTGTGCATGTTACTGTATTCCTTGTGTGTCTCCAGTGTGTGATAGCTTTCTACCATGCTTTTCAATCCAGAAGCCATTGTAGTACTTTGAAGAATGTTATAGGCCTAAGAAATTTGAGGTTTCCCCACTGCATGCCTATTTGTCAGAGCTCTTCTGGATAAAATGCCTGTGCATTTTTAGTTACCAACATTAGGAAGCATACTTCTCGATCCATATTCAGGGTAATTTTCTTTGTGTCAAGAGTAATTTGAATAACTGAGAAGCATCAGCATCCAAGGCTAAGAAGTTATGTACTCTACCTAAGAGATTTGCACTATTGGGGTTTTCTTGTTTTTGTGACTTTTGAACCATGGTTTTATTAATGTTTGAGGCTGCTGTTATAACGCTTTATTGACATTTATTATGCTGTTATACTACTGCTCTCATGATTTATTTACATATTGATATTGTTGTTATCAGTTATTGACACATCTCTCTCTCTTTCCCTCTCTCTATAATATATTACTAAATTTTGAAAAATTCATATATATATATATCGCCATTCCCTGTCATCCCCTTAAAATGGCCCCCTAGAGGACATCCCGGAAACGCATCCCCTCGTCCCCGTCCCCAAAACGCCATGGAACATAGGCTTCGATAGATTTTTTCCAAGCATCCATAGCTTGTTCGAAAGCACTTGTTTTACGCTTTTAGCCATGGTAGCAAGGCAGTGAACTGTTTCATACAATGCTTTGGTAGACATGTATGAAAAATTTGGTAGCATAGACAAGGCAGTGAACTGGTTGAAAAATTGCCTCAAAGAAATGTGGTTTCATGGTGATGGAATGCCATGACAATGAACTGGTTGAAAAATTGCCTCAAAGAAATGTGGTCTCATGGTGATGGAATGCCATGACAATCCACACTCCATCACCATGAGACCACATTTCTTTGAGGCAATTTTTCAACCAATTCACTACCTTGTCTATGCTATTGCTTACTATTATGCTTTGATAGATTTTTTCCAAGCATCCAAAGCTTGTTTGAAATCACCTGTTTTAGGCTTTTAGCCATAGCAGCAAGGCAGTCAACTTTTTGATAAAATGCTTTGGTAGACATGTATGAAAAATGTGGTAGGATAGACAAGGCAATGAACTTTTGAAACAATGCCTCAAAGAAATGTGGTCTCATGGTGATGGAATGCCATGGCAAGCAAATTGCTCTAGATTGTCACGGCATTCCATCACCATAAGACCACATTTCTTTGAGGCAATTCTTCAACTAGTTCACTGCCTTATCTATGCTATTGCTTACTATTATGCTTTGTTAGATTTTTTCCAAGCATCCATAGCTTGTTTGAAATCACCTATTTTAGGCTTTTAGCCATAGCAACAAGGCAGTGAACTGTTTGAAAAAATGCTTTGGTAGACATGTACGAAAAAAGTGGTAGCATAGACAAGGCAGTGAACTTTTTTTAAAATGCCTCAAAGAAATGTGGTCTCATGGTGATGGAATGCCATGACAAGCGAATTGCTATCGATTCTCATGGCATTCCATCACCATGATGTTAGAATATTATATTCTTATACTGTATAATGGTCAATTATATCTACAGTAGTTAGTAGTTGAGGCAGCTAGACATCTTAAATGTCTACAGTCATCTACCTCCTCTTTATATTGTAATCTTCTCTCTTTGTTAATTCAAGCAATGTTTAGCCAACATTGTTTCTTGGTATCAGAGCTGGTCTGAGCTTGTCTCCCTCATGGGAGGGCTCGGGATTTTGGGAGGGCTCTCTGATATTTTGAAAAAAATTCAAACGAAATTCGAAATGAATTTTTTGCTGGTTTGAAAAAATTTCTTTGTTTTTCAAAATTCTTTCAGCAAAAAATTTGAAGGTTTTGGAGTTTGCAAATTTGTGGGCCTCCTGCAAAAAAATTTGTGGCTAAAAATCACGGCCCTTTCTAGTTCTCCTGCGTTTTCTCTTCTTCGTGGGATTTTGAAGTGAGTGGAGTTTCTTTCAGAAAGCTCGCGTCTCACAAACTGACACTGTGCAAGCCGCATTTTCAAAACGCGTTTTTTTTGCTGATCTTAGTTCGCGTTTTTTGAAGGCCCCTTTGTCGATGAATTCTTTCTCCTCTCAGCCTGCGTGTTTTCTGTGCTGGTGACCCTATTGGTCGCGCGATCCAGGGTTTTTTGTCGACGGAGTTCTTCAGACGCATTTTCTGGCGCGTGCGTTTTTTCTGCAACGATTTCTGAAGATTTCCAACGACATGTTTTTTGGGCTCCAATCTCTGGCCGCGATTTTAAAATTTGTTTCTTCCTTGAACCTGGCCCGGCCGCGGATTTCAGAAATTTTTGCAACCTAGGTACTAAGATTTCAGACATTTTCTGCGATTTTTCTCAAGCTCTCATGGCGGCTAGGGTTTCCAAAAACTTCGTCTAGGGTTTTGACCCTCTATTTCAAAGCGAAAAAAAATTTCAACAGTAGATTCCTTCTAGGTTTTTCGAGATCTCAACTGGGTTGGTCTCCGATTTTTTTGGGTGTCTTGAAGTTCGTGCCTCGAAATCTGTGCAAATGGGTGCTGACGGAATTTTTTGGGTATTCAGAAAGTTTTATGGGTTTTTAAATATTTTTTAATTTCGTATATAAAAAAAATCTGTCTTATGGGTTTTCATAATTTTTTCCCTTTCAAAATTCTAGGAGGGTTTATAATTTTCTCCTCAAAAATTAAGAGTTTTTCCTGTATACCCTTGTCAAGGTTTTTGTTGTTCGGGAGGGCTCTCTAGTATTTGGTTTTTACCATTTTTTCCCGAGAAAACGATGATTTGTCTCTTGGGTTTGGTGATTTTTTCCTCAAAAATCGTGGTTGGCTACAGTCTGTATTGGTCGCACTTGGAGTTGTTGGGGCGAACATCTGCACCACTGGCTTCTTGCAGTCTGTTCTTGGGCGTCATGCTCCTCTGCAAAAGTTCCGACGGTTTGTCGATTTATCCTAAAAATCGTGGCAGTTGTTCTCAGTGTATCTCTGGTTTCAGGGAGGGATAGCTTTGTTATCCGACATCAAGTTGGACGTTTTGTGATGACTTCTGGTCAGCAGTTCTACAATTTCTGGGAGGGTTGGTGGCAGACTCATCTCGGTGGCAGAGTCAGTGGCAGGCTCTTGTCTCTTGTTGCAACGCATTCTAAAGAAGGGGGCAGCCTTCTCTGTTTTTTTCTGGACGGTTTTTGGTTCTCTTGGTCATTCACATTCTGCAGATCCAGGGAGGGTCTCAGTAGCAGCAGAGTGTTCTGAAGAATTTGTGACCAAATGTCCTGCAAATTGTATTTTGTAGGCTAGTTAGACTATTGACCACTAAGAGAGGGTGTTAGAATATTATATTCTTATACTGTATAATGGTCAATTATATCTACAGTAGTTAGTAGTTGAGGTAGTTAGACATCTTAAATGTCTACAGTCATCTACTCTTTATATTGTAATCTTCTCTCTTTGTTAATTCAAACAATGTTTAGCCAACATTGTTTCACATGAGACCACATTTCTGAAGCATTTTTTCAACCAATTCATTGCCTTGTCTATGCTATTGCTTACCATTATGCTTTGATAGATTTTTTCCAAGCATCCATAGCTTGTTTGAAAGCACCTGTTTTAGGCTTTTAGTCATAGCAGCAAGACAATGAACTGTTTGATAAAATGCTTTGGAATACATGTATGAAAATTATGATAGCATAGACAAGGCAGTAAACTATTTGAAAAAATGCCTCAAACAAAAGTGTTCTCATGGTGATGGAATGCCATGACAATCCATAGCAATTTGCTTGTCATGGCATTCCATTACCATGAGACCACATTTCTTTGAGGCATTTTTCCAAACAGTTCACTGCCTTATCTATGCTATTGCTTACTATTACGCTTTGATAGATTTTTTCCAAGCATCCAGCTTGTTCGAAAGCACCTGTTTTAGACTTTTAGCCATAGCAGCAAGGCAGTGAACAGTTTGATAAAATGCTTTGGTAGACATGTATGAAAAATGTGGTAGCTAGACAAGGCAGTGAACTGTTTGAAAAAATGCCTGAAAGAAATATGGTCTCATGGTGATGGAATGCCATGACAAGTACATTGAGACCACATTTCTTTGAGGCATTTTTTCGAATAGTTCACTACCTTGTCTGTGCTATTGCTTACAATTATGCTTTGATAGATTTTTTGCAAGCATACATAGCTTGTTCGAAAGCACCTCTTTTAGACTTTTAGCTATAGCAGCAAGGCAGTGAACTTGTAATGTCCCCTTCTCGTTAGCCATTCAGGACGTCGCTTTTCCTTTTTAATTCCCAAAGGCAAGTGTTGAAAACAGGGAATCATTTATTTAATTACTTATTTATTGCCTAAGGTTGAAGTTAATATTTTTAAGGTGATAAAAGGTAATTAATTAAATCGTTATAATAAAGTGATTTTGTGAAGAGTTCAAAAAAGTGACTCGAGGAAATATTTTTAAAAGTGAACTATATAAAAGTCAGTTTATGTGGCGTTTGGAAAAAATAAATGAAAAAGGAGAGTTCACTTTTATCGGGTATTCTTGGAAAATATAATGAACTCATTTTTTGATAGACACTTTTTGAAATGAACATTTTCTTCACGGAGAAAGCTCGAGCTTCCTGGTTTTTGGGTTTGGAAAACCCTACAGTTCAGTTTCGGGTGTGAAACACCATCCCTAGCTGAAAGAATCACAATTTTGGTAAAGGAAAGGATCTCTCTAGTGCAGGTTCGATTTGGAGATAGTTGGAAATGGACGCCAGAGCTTTATTTCACATTTTCGTGTTCACCATTGTCTGAGATATTGTTGCTGCAATGGTTTCAATTTGGAGCTCCTCTTAAGCTTTTGAAGGCATGGCATCATCAAGAAACCATAGGCGCCGCTTTTGCTGAGCAATGGAACTTAATACACCCATGGGAGCTGAAGATACTTGGGAAGATACTGTAAGGCATGATTTTCAGAGAGGGCAACTCATATGTCATCCATATCTCAGGTCGCAGTCCTTGCTGAAGGTGGTGAGGTCTTAGGGGTTAAGAGGCTGGACGCACCAGCAAACAGGGGAAACGACTTCCATCGTGAAGGGTATGAGTGGCTGCAAACTCTTCTGAGCGATTTTGAGACATTAGAGGACTCTTTCCAGTTGGGAACGATTTATATAATCAGGTCTGGGCATTCTTAACTGCTGAGTCTTACTGTTCATGTATTGATAGCATTAGTAAATGTATTTGATAATTTATGTGAGGGTCACTTGAGTCTTTTCTGCTGTAACTGCATTGCTGTCCTTGCAAGTCTCAGAAAACTACATAGAAAATGATGTCTCAGTCTCAGCCATCATAGTTGGTCTCCAAAGGAAGGTTGCTTGGACTTGTAATGTCTGTACCTTACTGTAGAGTCATATGTTGTCATTAAAAGGTCTGCTGGGCATAGTTAATCAGAGATATAAACTCAGAAAATTGCTCTTAAAACTGCTGTCACAGACAATGTATTATTTCTGCTCTCCATTAGCATGTCCTATCGAGTTTTTGGGATAGAATTAACCCGCTATGGCTGTGAGTTCTATGTGCTAAGAGTTTCTCACATTCTCCCAAGAAGTTCTGAGTTTTGTGATAGCCATTTCTAGTGTTGACTGAGTTTGATGAAGTCACAATGTCAATGTGAAAATGAAGTCTGATTATGAATTCTTATATCTTGCAATTCAAGAAGAATGTGTTGAGAAGATTATGGTAGTTTGCAACAGTTATTATTTCTGACCTGTTCAATTGAAAGCAATGTTATATGAGGCTGAAAACGCTGTTTACTTGAACTGCTGTATTGTATACAAAATGTTGTTCAGTTTATATGCTATAAACATTGTTTATATTTCATGTATGCAATCTATTCCATATGATTTATCTGAACTGAGCATTCAAAACAAGTAAATCAAACATAAACTGCTGCAAAAATCCTAAACCATAATTCAGGTACTCTACAGTGGTATTAGAGTTGGCTTCCTGCCAGCCTGTGAGGTTAGTGGGATGTTATGAATCCAAACAATCGAGAATATATAACTTATAGAAGAGAAAGGAGAAGAGGTCTTGGTCCTTTTGCTACCAATTCGTCATCCGAGGAAGAAATCATGGGTGATAGACATGACATACCAAAGGGTAGCACTCAACAGATTCTCAATGACCTAGCTAATGGTCAACAATAAATAGCTCAGCTCTTAAACCAGCTTGTGGGGTGATAGAAACAATGGTAACAATGGGACAAATGGTCACGAAAACAATGTAGAAGCAATAAAACACCAACATACCATCACATAACTATTGACGTGTGTTTTATGACAACGCCAGCACAAAATAAAAATGTCCAACGGCCACTCTATTCTCTCTTGATCAAAGTGTTCCGCATGCTAAGATTGCGTGAAAGTTCATGTGTTCGACTCCAAGGTTCCTTTAATGCGAATAGACTCAGTTGGTTGATGTGAATATGCTGGGTATTCCAAAGGGACTTACGTAATTGTTCAACTTTATATGCTCAAGCAAATGAAGGATTTTGACTATGATGCTCTGGTATTTGAACGGATCGGGAAATGCTGAATTTAAAGGAGGTAGGGATAGGAATTCTACAATCTACTTCTACGGGTGGAATGCAAGGATTAGCTTTGATAGTCTTCAAACCAAACTTCGTTTCGTCTCCCCTTCGGACAACTCTAACAAAGCTGGTGCAATCTTCAAAGGATGGATGAGATGTTCAAACTGAGATTCACCATGCACACCCCTTCACAACGAAGCAAGTGGGCACATTGAACACAATCGAAGTTAAGTGCTGAGATTCCAGTCGACCACGCAGGAGCAGACTTACCGTCAGCAAGTCCGCCAGTGGTATGGATACGGGAAGATATGCCCAAACTAGTGTCACATTCCACAATTAACTCTACTTGCATGAAAACAAATCTACTTTACTTTACTCTATTCGAATTGGAAAGATGAAAAGATCTCGTCAACTGCCCACAACACAAAATGAAGTCACCAATCAATGAAATCTTTATATCATGAGAGTCTTACACAACAATCTTTTGCAAAAACTTTCAAAGGGAAAGTCTTTCTTTCCTTTCCAGCTAAGCTAACTCCTAGCTCTACTTTAACTTCTATCAATCTCTATCTCTGTCTAGCTTTGATCTATCTCTGATTCTAATTCTAACTATTTACAAATGAGGGGGGATGCCCCTTTTATAATGAATCCAAATAGTGGACGGTTCAGATTTGATTACAATAAAGGGCTTAGATTGAGCCACCTATGCCCTAATTAGGGTTTCTGCCCTAAAAACCGCCACCGAGAGGAGTGGGGC
The DNA here is from genome assembly GCA_007115665.2 of Sequoiadendron giganteum. NCBI lineage: Eukaryota > Viridiplantae > Streptophyta > Pinopsida > Cupressales > Cupressaceae > Sequoiadendron > Sequoiadendron giganteum. The sequence goes on from CM021107.1 coordinate 69,337,967, forward strand.
AATGAATGCGCCCTCCACTCCTCATCAATGCACCACACCCTGCCATCACTGCACATTGTCTCCTTCCAGAAGGTCATCGTCCAGAAGGGCGTTTCCTTTCTCCTTCTCGCTGGCTGCAAATCTGATGAATCTGGCCAAGACCGCCTCAACTTCCTGATCGGAGATAGGAGGAATGTAATCCAACTGGAACTCTAAAACTACAACTGTTTGCCCATGTCGGGCACATGATTTCTTCCAGGCAACAAGGGCGTCCTGGGTGTTCTGTATGATACTGGAGAACGTGGCTGTGTTCTCGAAATCGTCCTGTGTGAAGGTCTTCACTTCAGAGAAGAATGGCGCCAATCTGTCTTTCAATCCATCTGCAGTTACCTCTTCAGCAGTCAACCTCTTGGCAAAGATTGCCTCCAACGTGTTGAGAATTCCATCTAAGATGTTCGTCATGGCTTTTCTGACCCTGACAGAATTTGCCTGTGATGCATCATAGAATCCCCGGCCTGTGACTACTAAAGAATACCATCTGGCGAAGTCGTATCTATCTCCCTGCTGGATAACACCTCCCTCAACCAAAGTCTGTCAAGGTATGCTCATCAAAGCCCCTAAACGGAGAACAACTCTCGTCCGATAGATGCGAGCCTCACCCCAAGCATGGTTAACTGCCTCCACTCTAGCCATAATATCGGAAGCTTGCCCATAGGCATGTGCAAGATCTTCCATGAACTTTCTTGTCTCTGTACGCACACTGGCAACCCACTTGTCTGCCTGCTATGCCATTCTCTTCAAATCTTCTAACCCACTGATTGACTCCCTGGAAAACTCAGCTGGAAGTTCAATTGCCGGATTTTCTTGCCCACAAGGACGGGACAAGTGCTACACATAGCCAATCAGTGTCTTGTGCTCTACCTTCAACCTTTTGTATTTGCCCTCAACATGGGACAATCTATCCTCGAGTGCTCGATAGGAATTATCGCACTCCTCTACCACTTGTGCTCCAGTAGGGCGGCCTAGTTCCATGGTTGTCAAAACATAGTTTTCAGGAATGGCCTCGTCTCTATCACATTCTACCCGAGGAACTGCCATATGCAAGGTTCGGGATCCATCCTCATCTGTTATTTTGGAGAACTTTCTAGCTTTTTTCTTTGCTGGAGGTGCGCTGATCCTCTGTAATAATTCTTCCATCTCGGCTGCTTGATCGGTCTCATCCACAGGATCACGCCTCATTCTGTCCCTTAGCCATTTTGGCACCTCTTGCTGCATGTCAGATATAATAAAAGGTTGTTCTACCTCAGCCTCCACCTCGTGAACCTCCCCTCTGCCATCGTTCTAACGAGGCTCACCGTCATCAATAGGCTCCATGTCTCCCGAGCTCTGGGCATCCTGATCTGAAGTAGCATCACCCTCGAGAGCCGCCTCAATTTCCTGCTGAAATTGAGTATCAGTAGCTGTCCCCTCATTTGTCTCTTGCTGATTTTCCTGCTGATGATCTTCTTGGGGCATGTTGATGCTCTGACCCACTGATTCTCTACGAGGTGGCCGATTCTCTACTTGCACTGTCTGCTCTACATCCAATCTCTCCCTCTGATCAACAAACAAAGACACCTCCTGTAAGCTTGGAGAATGTGTCCGAGATGGCGTATGCATGGACTCCTCAACTACCACTGGCTTAGGTCGAACTTGCTCCTTTCCTCGAAGCTCTGGAGTTGGATTACTCCGTCTCCTCTGATTAGTTGTCTGCAATCTGTCGTCTCCCATCAAATTGTAGGTAAGGGGAATTGACCTTCCCTTGAGTCGGCTGACATGCCTCTCTACCCAACTCCGCGTAAATGTCAAGACTGGGATACAAAGTGTATCCAAGTCAGTGACCTTTGGCTCAGACCAATCTGGGAGTGGCAGAGGTGTATCTCTTACGGTCTCGTAGTCAGCCTATACTACGTTTATATCTTCCTCAATCTGATCTGGCACTGGGATGATCTCACACTCTCTGACCATCACCAACGGTATCCGAGAAAACATTCTCTTTCTGACCTCGATCTCATCCACTGCACTAGCCCAAAAGTCTTCGATTTGCACCTTGTGCCTGAACTCTTCTGTCAATATCCACCTGATGTTTCTGTGGGGATCATAGTAGTGCCTGCTGGTGTGATAGGAAAGGTGGAAGAATTGGAGCTCCGCTTCTACCTCCCTTGCTGCTTGCAGCGATGGGCAGATTTCATCCGAATTTCCCATAGTAATCAGGAATCCGAGTCCACCTTTCTTCTTCTTCTTTTGAATCTTATCAAAGGCAATCAGTTGCCTAGATACTTCCAGCATCACTATCCTGTTTGTGGGATACCGCGGCAATCTGTATGGATAGGAGGAAAATCCTTGCAGCCTTATGTAGGTGAATTTTGGAAATTGGATAAACCAACATCCGAATTTCTCAATCATTTCCTGTGCCTCCCTTGATATTCTGTGGTGGGTTCTCTGCTGCAAGGTCCTCGTGATATGCATTGTAAAGGCGTCATTGACCCTCTTGTAATTGGTTGTGCTTGTCAGATGTAACTGTGGACAAGCTTCATATATTTTAAACTGATGGGATCCGCAACCGATTGGTTCCTTGTAAGAGATCCCTCTATATCTCATCATGCGAGCTAGCATATAGACAAGGTAGGAGCCCATGTAAAATGTCTTCGTTCTCCTCACGCCATGAAGCTGCTCATGTATGTTATCACTGATCATCAGTGCCCAATCCATGTAATCCTTTCCCTCCAACACCAAGTTGACAAAATAGAACATCCAAGGTTCAAAGATGAACGCTTGGGGGCGTCCTCCAACTCTGCTCAGCATCATAATGAGATCACCAAACTCCTATCTCAAGTCTTTTGAGACTATCTGCTTGGGCAATTTTGTGCGAGTTGGCTTGGGTTTAATCATCCACCTAGTGTTTATCAAATCAGCACACCGGTTTGTGGTGGATGAGTACATCTTTCCAGCTCTCTCTTTCGTCTTGTAGATCATCTTCTCATGAACTGGAATCCCGAATGCCTCTCCGATCGCTTCAGGTGTCAGGTTAGCCAGTACCTTGCCATCTGGCAAAGTGACCATCCTCTGTTCTGCATTGTAGTGGTAGGCGCACTCCATGATGAGTTCTGGACACCGGATAGCTGGCGGAAAGTTGGCAACTACATACAATCCACTTCTGACAATACTGTGCGAAGTCACGGACGGGTGACGGCCTCCAGTCCCCGTTATCCTTCTTCTAAATGCTTCTATGTTGAATGAGCCTAAGTTCGTGTCAGCTAGCCTGCCGAGCTTGGATGAAAATTTGGATTCTGGCAAGAACGACTTGCCCAATTTCTTGATCACAGCCTGTCTGGACTCGGTCTGGTTGTTTCTGCCTGCAGCTCTTCTGCTTGATTCGGCCATTCTGCAAAAAGGGCAAGAGAATCATTAGAAAACAAGATTTTATAAAACAATATATCGCTTTTGAGGGTGCCAGCAAATTTTTAAATAAACAAGGCTGCAACACTTCTTGATGTTTCCAATTGCAAACCTCAACTATCTTGTTTACTTCAGCTGTAAAATTTTCTGTAGTTGCAACAACTCTTGAGACTTCTTTCAAATTCGTACTTCTCTTCTAGAAGAAATGTACTTTCAGCAACTTGTAAATGTCTTCACGAATGTGAACTTTCAGCAACTGCAGCCCTCTTAACTTCAGATTTCTCAGCAATCAGATGAAACTTCTTCACAAAGTCGAACCTTCTCAGCAATTGCAGCAACTAAGGAATTCGCACCTCTCAGCAATTTGAGACTTTAGCAAGCTAGGTCGCACCTCTTCAGCAACTTCACTCTTTTCAGCAAATTCGCACTTAGCAACTTGTATTTCAGCAACCTCCAGCTCCTCAGAAATTCGAAATCCTCACAACCTCCAGCTCTTTCTCACAAATTCGCACTTAGCAACTTTCAGCTCTCTAGCAACTTGTGAGAAAAAAATGAAGAAGACCTCAAAAACTTATAGCTTGGTCGAATTCTTGCATAGGCTAAACTTAGCAAATATTTTGGATCATTTTCCCTCTCTTTTCCAGTTGTAACACTTGTCCCCTGAAGCATCGGAATCTCGAACTTCTAGAATCACGAATTCATCATCTCTACACAGGCCTGCCTCGTTGCATTTGATTTTAAAATATTAAATCATTCATTCCCTTGAACAATTTCGAATTGTTTAGGTAAGGCATTTCATCTTGTCTTCGCTTTGGCAAAATTATCTAGCGAAGTGCCTCTCATTCATTTTGTTCGTTTGCCTTAGAGAAATCTCTCAATTTTGCCTCAGGAATTTTATATAAAATAGGCACTGGGCAAAATATCCACCGAAACGATGTGGACATGGCATGGAGTAAGCTTGACTCACTTCTGAATTGTAAATGTTTAATACCCAGAAGAGAAATCCTTCCAGAATCCATCGTTTTCATGTGTATCCGGATGAAGGGTTACTTTTAATTTTTATTATTTAAAAATAATAAAAATGGCTAATGTTTATTTCTTCCCCTCCGGATTTCTTTCACTCCTGCCATTTCAAGCTCCAATGCCTTGGCAAATTTTCTTGATTTTTTTCCTGAAGAATTTTCCTTCTGAAGATTTTTCTAACACTGGAAACTAGCATCATCCTCTAGGCGTATTCTTTATTTTCCCTTCAAAGAATGCCTTAGGAATTTTAAATTTAATTATTTTACCCTTGAAGGGCGCATTTGGGCATGTCAACTTCCATTTCCTCTCTTAGGCAATTCCACGCCCAGACATTCTCTTTCTTACTTAGCCATTTTCACTCTTCAAGTCCCCACTTCTAGGCGCATTTCATATAGTGGAGAGGAAAAATATAAATAAATATAACCCTTGGTCTTTTAAACAATCACGTCCCCTTAGCATTATTTTACTCCCTTGACGCATTTCACATGGTGACCCTTCACCTTCCTCTAGCACATTCCTCATAGAGGACTCTCACCTTCAAGCGCATTTCACCTAATAGACATTCACTCTATCCTTGAGCGCATTTCACCTTCATCAAAGAAAAACAACGCCATCATCTTGTGACCCTTCAGCTTCCTATGGCGCATATGGGCTTGCATACTTCCATGTTGGGCACATTCACTAGTGTTGGAAGGAATTCCGCCCCCTTTAAGTGACTCTTCAGCTCCTCCTGGCGCATTTTGACTATGTAGCCTCCAAGTTGGGGCGCATTTCATAGCGTTAGAGGAAGTTTCAACGTCCTAGGTGACTCTTCACCTTCCCTAGGCGCATATGAAGGTGTTGAATTCCTTTTCCAAGCGCATTCATCACATGTGAAAAACATTCCACGCCTAGGTGTCTCTTCACCTTCTTCAAGCGCATTTGCTAGTGTGAGAGGGAAATCTCTTGCCTTAGGCGCATATTGGCTTTGCAAAGGAAGGCACCTCCATCTTGTGACCCTTCAGCTTCCTCAAGCACATATTGACTTGGATACTTCCATCTTAGGCGCATTTTGCATGTGGTCAAGGAAAACCCACGCCCAAAGTGACTTTTCAGCTCCCTTTGGCGCATTTAGCATGTGCAACCTCCTTTCTTGGGCGCATTTGAGGATGCCTTAGGAATTTTCGAATGTCGCTTGAATATTTTCATGTTTTGGGTGACCTTTCACCTTCCCTAGGCGCATTTGACCTTGTGAGGAGGAATTCTATGCCTTAGGGGAATTTCCATGCCTTAGGATAATTTTCATGCCTCCTGGGCGCATATGAAGGTGTTTACCTACCAGCTGTTGTTTATAAATTTCCAACGCCCTAGGCATTCTCAGCTTTCTATTTTTAGTAAATTCGGAGAAATTAGGGTTTCATTGATTTTCACCCTGTTCTGAACTGGAACTGGCGTGGCTGTGCCTCCATCTGGTGTTTTACATTTTGTTCACATCTTATCCGGCACAATACGTGCTATTTTTAGCCATTTGCTATTTTTAGCAAACCTTAGAATTGATCAATTTTCGTATCTTTGTTTGCTTTGAAATTTGCTCCAGTTGCCTCTAATGCTGTGAGAGACCTGTTCATACTTGCTTCTGGTGATGACGTGCTATTTTAGCCGTGTCTTGACTTACTAAAAATAGTAAGTCTTCCGATTTCGCTCAAAATTTGCCAATAGGTAGCCCGAAGGATGCTGAGCATGGTGGCGTGCTTCGTTCTGACATCTCTGCATTTCGCTTAATCTATTTTTAGACATGGCAGAGAAACCCTAATCTAACTTGCATGTGCTCCCGACTACCCTTGGTTTATACCGTTTGTCGTTCTGCTCGCTAGAATGAAGCGCTAGGTAGCTGCTGGACTGAAGCTGCTATTTATAGTAAGTGTCCCGAAAGTGGTCAATCCGAAGTCGGACGAGTTTGCATGTCACAGTGCCTGTGGGATCTCAAAAAACCCAGAAAAACCCAGAAAACTGGTCAAAGTTCTGGCACTGGCTAAAAATAGTAAGTCCTTGAAAACTGATCCGATCCACTTGCATGTCATATCACTGTGAAGCTCTCGTGAAACCCAAATGGAATATCCGACCATGCATTGAAAATTCTTGCATGCAAACCCTAAAAATAGCCTCGGAAGGCTGACCTCTGAAAGTCCCCGACTTGATTTGCATGTTACACCATCGCGAAGGTCTTGGAAAACCCAGATCAATTCTCCTGTCATTTATCGGAGAATCGCTTGTCTAAACCCTGAAAATAGCCTCCGAAGGCTGAACTGCTAAAAATAGCCAGTTGTCTGAATTCGTTCAAATTTCGCGTGTAGGCACTTTGAAGCTGCCTAATTGTGCTGAAGTAGCTAGAATCCTGAGATCCTAAGGAACAAGCCTCGAATTAGGTACTTACTAAAAATAGTAAGTGGTCGGATTTCAGTGAGATTTCAGGGGGATTCTGCCTTGAGCTTTCTGAATGTGTTGTTGCACTTAGATTTCACCTGAGTAACTCAATCTTGACCTCCCCGGAAGGACAAAAGATTTCCAGTTGAGACATTACTTCAACTGAGGTCAAACGAGACATCCCCGGAAGGACAAAAGACCAGAGACAGAGAGAACCAAAGCCAAAAGACCAGAATGGAGCAAAAATTAGGGGGTCCCCATCTTGGATGGGGTGATGTGTGAAAAGGTCACAACAATAACCATGCTAGGACAGCTAGTAGGGTGACTCTGAAGCCTCTCATGCCTCAATTCTTGGGTGGACAGCCTGCTGGAAATCAGGAGCAGCAAGCACAAGGAGAGGGATTCACAAATTATGTGAAAGAATATCAATCGTTGGGAGATGAATTTCATGCTGCCATGTCATTGGCGGATTTTTGCACTATCAAGTACAAAAAATTAAACCTAGAAATAACAATAGAGGACAACAGAACCAAGATCTACAATGCAAGGTTGGGAAACTCTCTATCCCTTCCTTTGACAGGTCTAGTAAATGCATAGTCAGAGCGTGGGTACAAAAGTTGGATACTTATTTCCTGCTAAACCCCATGTTGGAGATAGAGGCGATTAAGTATGCTACGCTACATTTGGATGGTGAAGCACATGAATGGTGGTATCATGGGCTTGTCACATTAGGGCATGCCAACATCACTTCTTATTTGGAGTTAACACAGAAACTTATGGATAGATTTAACCAAAGGGATCTTGAGCTTCATTTCCGTGAGCTAGTACAACTTAAGCAGAGTGGATCTGTAGATACATATATTTCAGAGTTCCAGCGGTTGGCAATCATGGTGACTGATATATCGGAGCAAAGGTTGGTCATGTTTTTCATTGAGGGTTTATCCGAGCTACTTCGTGATTGGATTAAGGCTTTCAAGACCAACACTCTTCAGGATACGATCACACGAGCTAGAGATATGGAGCATTCCACACCCAGCAATAAACCCCCTTTTAAACCCTTCATTCCTCAAAAGAACAAGGGCAAGAAACCTATCCAGAAGAAGGGAAACATTAGGAGTGATCAAGAAGAAGAGGGCCGCAAAGAATGCAAAAGAAAACAGATATGTTATCATTGAAGGGAACATTGGGAGTTGGGACACCGTTGCCTAGGTAAAGGCAAGGTTCATTTTATTGAGGTCATATCAAATAGTGAGAGTAGTAATGATGAGCAGTCACAAGATAATGATGACAGCAGTTCAGATGAGGAACAGCCCCAGGAGAAGGGCAAGAGTAGCATCATTGCTACTTTATCTGGCACGCCTAGATTCAATTCCTTCAGAGTCAGAGTTGTGCAGGGACAGCGCATCACAGTATTGATTGATAGTGGGTCCAGCCACAACTTCATTGATGCAGCCCTAGTGGCGAAGTAGGGGTTACCGGCAGAGGATTCAAGGGTTTTAGTGTGATGGTGGCAGATGGATATAATATGTTATACACACGGAGGGTTCCGCAATTGCCTATCACATTGGGCAATTACACAATGACAGATGATTTCTATGTGGTGGATTTAGGCAACACAAATGCCATCCTTGGTATTCAGTGGTTACATTCCTTGGGGAAATACTCACAAAACTTTCAGACTATGGAGCTTAAGTTCAAGACAGAAGATGGCAAGAGAGTGGTGTTTAGAGGAATGGCAAATGGGGCACCAAAGGTAGTGCCAGCTAAACAGATGGAGAGTATCTTTCGTCATGGTGACACAGCTTGGGCAGCAAAGTGTTTGATCACAACCAAGGAGACCAAAGATTTAGGTCAACCATATCACATTGATATTCAGGAGCTATTGGGTAAGCATAATAAGGTGTTTGGAGAGATACCTCCAGGCAGGCCACTTGATTGAGGATTTGAGCATACCATTGAGTTGGAGGAGGGGGCCAAATCAGTCATCACCACCCCCTATCGTCATCCTAAGAAATTCAAGGATGAGATTGAGAAAGCAATCAAGGAATTGCTTGAGATGGGACACATTCGACCGAGCTCTAGTCCATTCGCTTCTTTTGTGGTCCTGGTGAAGAAGAAGGATGGAACCATGCGGATGTGCATTGACTATCGAGCTCTCAATAAGAAAACCATTAAGAACAGGTACCCGATACCCTAGATTGATGAGTTGTCGAATGAGCTTCATGGGGCAGTATACTTTTCTAAGATTCATCTTTGCTTAGGGTACCATCAAATCAAGGTTAGAGAGCAGGACATACATAAAACAGCATTTTGATGTCACTATGAGCACTATGAGATTTGAGTCATGCCATTTGGGTTGACAAATGCACCTGCCACTTTTCAGTTGTGCATGAACCACATCTTCAATAAGCAGTTGTGCAAATTCCTTCTAGTATTTTTTGATGATTTGCACATATATAGCAAGACTTGGGAGGATCATTTGAGGCAACTTGATGAGGTCTTGTCTATCATAAGGGAGCAGTCACTATATGCTAAGGCCTCAAAATGTGAGTTTGGCCTTAGAGAGATCTTATACTTGGGGCATGTGATCAGTGCACAGGGAGTACAGGTCCACCAGGAAAAGATACTGGAAATACTCGATTGGCCAGCACCCAAGACACTTACTGAGCTGCGAGGATTCTTTGGGTTGTGCAGCTACTACAGGCCCTTTGTGAGAGGGTTTTCACAGTTGGGAGCACCTTTGACAGATCTCACAAAGAAGGGTGCATTCAATTGGTCCAACGAGGCACAATGAGCTTTTGATAAGCTCAAGGAGTTGATGAGCAGTTGCCCAGTGTTAGCACTTCCAGACTTCACCTAACCATTTGTTCTCGAGTGTGATGCTTCGGGTGAAAGGATAGGAGCGGTTTTAATGCAGAACAGGCGCCCTATTGCTTTTGAGAGCCGCAAGTTGAGAGGACGTAAGAGACTTTACTCCATCTATGATAAGGAGATGCTTGCCATAATGCATGCATTAGCGAAGTTCAAGCACTATTTACTTGGGGGTAAGTTTGCGGTGAGGACAGACCACAATAGTCTCTGATATTTCTTGGAGCAAAATGATTTGAATGAGAGGCAACAAAAATGGGTCACTAAGATACAGGCCTATGATTTCGACATAGAGTATGTGAAAGGGAAGAAAAATGTCGTTGTTGATGCCCTTTCTAGGAAACCTGCAGCTTGTTAACTTTTAGAGATTTCAACTAATTGGAAGTCTCTCTTGCTAGTTGAGTACTCCAAGAATAAGTTTGCATGTGAGGTGATGGATGGCCGAGTACAAGATGACAGGTACAGGGTTGTGGATGATGTTATCTTCTACAAGGACGAGATCTATTTGGTGTCAGAGTCAAAATTGAAGGAGAAGATACTGCAAGCTTCATATGGTACTCCTTTAGCAGGCCATCAGGGCTACTTTAAGGGCCTCAAGGAGGATGTCTTGAGACATGTCAGGGAGTGTGTGACTTGCCAGTAGAACAAATCCGAGCATACACATCCGACGGATCTATTGCAGCCTTTACCCATTCAAGAGCAGAAGTGAAAGAGCATTTCCATGGATTTCATCACAGGTCTACCCAAGGTCCATGGGAGAGATTGCATCTATGTAGTAGTGGATCAATTGATGAAGTATGCTCACTTCTTTTCTATACCTACTGAGTACAGGGCACTGCAGGTGGCAGAGTTATTTTTCAAAGAGATTTTCAGGTTGCATGGGCTGCGAAGGTTCATAGTCAGTGACAGAGACAGTAGGTTCCTGAGTGCCTTTTGGAATGAGCTATTCAGATTGGTAGGTACAGAGTTGATCCTGAGTACGAGCTATCACCCTCAAACAAACGATCAGATAGAGATTGTGAATAAATGGATTGAGGGTTACCTATGCAATTACATCTCAGGCCAACAGAGAGCATGGATTAAGTGGTTGCACTTGGGAGAGTATTGCTATAACACCAACCATCATATGTCGATTGGGATGTCACCTTTCCGAGCACTATATGGGTATGATGCACCATCGTTTATGGACTTGGCCTTTGGGGAGAGAAGAGCTCCTAAGGCTAAGGATTGGATTTAGGAGAGCCTCGACATTTTGAGGGTTCTCAAGGATAACCTGCAGATGGCTCAAAATCAGCAGAAGACATATGCAAACAGGCACAGGGTTGAGCATAGCTTTGAGGTTGGGGATTTGATCTACCTTCGCTTGCAACCCTACAGACAATCTTCTTTGAAGAAAAGCGAGGAAGAGAAGCTCAAGCCTCGGTTTTACGGACCATACAAGATCATCAGGCAAGTTGGGGAGGTAGCCTATGAGCTGGAACTGCCAGAGACTAGTAAGATTCATAATGTATTCCATGTTTCGTGCCTCAAAAAGGCACTTGGACAGCAGGTTACTTCATCTTCTAAGTTACCTCCATTGGATGAGGAGAGACACTTGGTACTAATTCCTAAACAGATAGTTGATACCCGAGAGAGGAGACTGAGAGACAGAGTGGTTAAGGAGTTTTTGGTCCGGTGGAGAGACTTGCCAGCAGAGGACGCAACATGGTAGGGAGAGCAGATTTTACAGCATCCTAGTTTGCAATTGCTTGAGGGCAAGCAATCTCAGGAAGGGAGGACTATAATGTCCTCTTCTCGTTCGCCATTCAGGACGTCACTTTGCCTTTTTAATTCCCAAAGGCAAGTGTTGAAAATGAGGAATCATTTATTTAATTACTTATTTATTGCCTAAGGTTGAAGTTAATTTTTTTAAGGTGATAAAGGTAATTAATTAAATCATTGTAATAAAGCGATTTTGTGAAGGGTTCAAAAAACTAACCTGAGGAAATATTTTTAAAAGTGAACTATATAAAAGTCACTTTATGTGGTGTTTGGAAAAATTAAATGAAAAAGGAGCGTTAACTTTTATCGGGTACTCTTGGATAATATAATGAACTCATTTTTTGATCCACACTTTTTGAAATGAAAATTTTCTTCACGGAGAAAGCTCGAGCTTCCTAGTTTTTGGGTTTGGACAACCCTACAGTTCAGTTTCGGGTGTGAAACACCATCCCTAACTGAAAGAGTCACGATTTTGGGAAAGGAAAGGATCTCTCTAGTGCAGGTTCGATTTGGAGATAGTTGGAAATGGACACCAGAGCTTTATTTCACATTTCCGTGTTCACAATTGTCTGAGATATTGTTGCTACAATGGTTTCGATTTGGAGCTCCTCTTAAGCTTTTGAAGGAGTGGCATCATCAAGAAACCATAGGCACTACTTTTGCTGAGAATTGGAACTTAACACACCCGTGGGAGCTAAGATACTTGGGAAAATACTGTAAGGCGTGATTTTCCGATAAGGCAACTCATATGTCATCCATATCTCAGGTCACAGTCCTTGCTGGAGGTCTTAGGTGGTGACGTTTTGGGGTTAAGAGGCTGGATGCACCAGCAAACAGGGGAAACGACTTCCATCGTGAAGGGTATGAGTGGCTGCAAACTCTTCTGAGCGATTTTGAGACATTAGAGGACTCTTTCCAGTTGGAAACAATTTATATAATCAGGTCTGGGCATTCTTAACTGCTGAGTCTTACTGTTCATGTATTGATAGCATTAATAAATGTATTTGATAATTTATGTGAGGGTCACTTGAGTCTTTTCTGCTGTAACTGCATTGTTGTCCTTGCAAGTCTCAGAAAACTACACAGAAAATGCTGTCTCAGTCTCAGCCATCATAGTTGGTCCCAAAAGGAAGGTTGCTTGGACTTGTAATGTCTCTACTTTACTGTAGGGTCATATGTTGTCATTAAAAGGTCTGCTGGGCATAGTTAATCAGAGATATAAACTCAGAAAATTGCTCTTAAAACTGCTGTCACAAACAATGTATTATTTCTGCTCTCCATTAGCATGTCCTATCGAGTCTTTGGGATAGAATTAACCCGCTATGGCTGTGAGTTCTATGTGCTAAGAGTTTCTCACATTCTCCCAAGAATTTCAGAGTTTTGTGATAGCCATTTCTAGCGTTGACTGAGTTTGAGGAAGTCACAATGTCAATCTGAAAATGAAGTCTGATTATGAATTCTTATATCTTGCAATTCAAAAAAGAATGCATTGAGAAGATTATGGTAGTTTGCAACAGTTATTATTTCTAACTTGTTCAATTGAAAGCAATGTTATATGAGGCTGAAAACGCTGTTTAATTCAACTTCTGTATTGTAAAATGTTGTTCAGTTTATATGCTATAAACATTGTTTATATTTTATGTATGCAATCTATTCCATATGGTTTATCTGAACTGAGCATTCAAAACGAGTAAATCAAACATAAACAGCCGCAAAAATCCTAAACCGTAAGTCAGGGACTCTACAGAACTGTTCAATAAAATGCTTTGGTAGACATGTATGAAAAATGTGGTAGCATAGACAAGGCCGTGAACTGTTTGAAAAAATGCCTTAAAGAAACATGGTCTCATGGTGATGGAATGCCATGACAATCCATAAAAATTTGCTTGTCATGGCATTCCATCACCATGAGACCACATTTTTTTGAGGCATTTTTTCAAACAGTTCATTGCCTTGTTTATTCTATTACTTACTATTATACTTTGATAGATTTTTTCCAAGCATCCATAGTTTGTTTGAAAGCATCAATTTTAGGCTTTTAGCCACAGCAACAAGGCAATGAACTGTTTGATAAAATGCTTTGGTAGACATGTATGAAAAATTTGGTAGCATAGAAAAGGCAGTGAACTGTTTGAAAAAATGCCTCATAGAAATGTGGTCTCATGGTGATGGAATGCCATGACAATCAAGTTGCTATGGATTGTCATGGCATTCCATCACCATGAGATCGCATTTCTTTAAGGCATTTTTTCAAACAGTTCACTGCCTTGTCTATGGCTAGTCTATGGATTCTCATGGCATTCCGTTGTAATGTCCCCAATTTTGAGTCAGCATATTATTAAATAGTTAATTTAAAGTTGTGAGGGAGGTTAAAATATTAAGGCAACTTAAATTAATTATTTAATGTTGTTAAAAGTGACTTAAGTATTTAAAGTTAAGTGAATCGATTAAGTTACATTTTTAAAAGTGAATTCTCAAAAGAATTTGAATATAAAATTGAAAAAGGGAAAGAATGAGAATTCAAGAAGTCACCAGGAGTTACAAGGAGGAGGAGAATAAAAAATTGTTGGAAGCTCATTGCAGGAGGTGGGGATTTGGTTTTGTGAAACAAGTTTTTGGCTGGAGTTCATCCAGAACTTTGTGAGGACGGGATCCTTCTCACAGAGATTATCATCTTCGGTGTTGGAAGATACACCCAGGGTGATTGTCAATAATTCCACATCAGGGATTATGCAAGTGCTTAAATAGATTTGTTGAGGTATTTCATGTTATTATCTTTCAGAGTTGTAGATGTTGACTGATTGAATATTTAAATATTGTTCAGTTTGTATATCAGCATAATTGAATTGAAAAGAAATATTACTATGAGCTACAAAAGGTGATGTTTGAGCTTCCAAACATTGTAGACTGGTAGTATCCAACACACAAGTGACATTTACAGAGTTGGTTGGGTTTATTGTGTCAAGAGGAATAGAATGGGAAGAAGATCATTGTTTACATAAGCTTTGATTATTAGCAAATTATGTCGCTATTGCTTATAAGGACTTGTGAAACACCATTCAAGGGAGTCGCAGATATCTGAATGATTAGTTGTCTATTCATACGCCCAAGCTGAAGGGATCTCGTGGGTCTCATGTTTGTAGAATAAATGATATTTTGAAGTCGTTGAGTATTCTGGAATATTTTCCTTGAGCGCTTCACTCAATTTAATCGCTGCTATGTTTTAATACCTTTAAAAATAAGATTAAATCATGGGCCATGTAAAGTCGATTCAGCTTCAAAATTTGAAAGGAATCAAATTAAATTATAAGGGAGCCACGATTAATGGAGTGGCAGTCTATTGAAGCAGCTGAATATGTTAAATATCAAGGAACAGTGATAATAATTTCAAAGCCAATGTCTAAAAATTGGAGTGACTCATTCAATAAGTTGCGGTATTTCAGGAGCCGTGTCTTGGTGAAGTTACATTATATTGAATAAATGGATGTTGCTTTAAGAGAAATACTCATATTCTTCCATTAAGGTGCCAGTAAAGTGATAGTCAGGAAAAGAAACGTCTTTGCTCAAAATGACGACAAAAGGAAAAACATTGTATGAGTCATAGTATGTCTGGGCACCGCTAAAATTCCTTAAGAGTTGCGGAATATATTGAGGAAGAGACACAAGAAACAATAGAGTAGCCATTCTTGGGAGTTGGTAGCCGTATTATATCCATGAGCATATGATCTTGAAGTCGCCTCCTAAAAAGCATTGGAACTGGGCATAGTCCTGGTAAGACATCGATGAAGGAAGACTATTCTGAGATGATGTCGTTGGTTGATATCTAAGTGTCTATTCTTCAGACGAGAGATAAAGAAAATGTAACGCTATCTTGGGGAATATGAGAAAGTTGAAACAAGTGTAATCATGACAATTAAGGGGTAATCGTGGCACTCTAAGAACAAAATAAATCATAACTCTTGTCGTTTCAGCATACGGAAGGGCATCGTGGCAACTATCTCTATTCAATAGAATACGCAGGTTTGAGCAATAGTATCTATGAGCTTAATACATGTTGAGAGCCAAGCAATTCAATATTTCATGGAAGCCGCCTTGAAGAGTCACTTAAATTGGACACTTGTTATCATATGTTAATCCACACTTTAAATATTGGGGAGTTACTCGATAACGGCAAGAAGTGTATGTGTTGCCAGTGAAAACATATAAGAGGAGAGTGACGTAGAGTATGTAGCAGACCAGCTTGGTGAAGTGGAGTCAGGCAAGGTAGGGAGTGAACCAAAGAAGATTCAAAGGCTATTAAACAATCACTATGAGCTAAGAGGATTTGCAGGCCCCGTAGGTCATGTGAACAGTAATTGAAGGGTGAAGAATACAGATAAAAGAACAAGTGCCAATGCATGAGTCCTGAAGAATGGATGAGATTCACTTATCTACAGTGCAGGGGTCAAGTGATTGTTGACAGAAATACAAAAGTAAAGGAGCTATTAATATTTGAGTCACTGGACATCTATAGGTTAGCTAATAATATTAAATGAATCATTGTATGCAAAGCTTCAGAATATTATATGTTGAATGTTATATACTGAGTTATTAAGTCAGCTATTCTTAATTGTGTCATGTACATTTGTATAGTGGATTTGAGTTCATATGGAAATGGTAGCTCTATGAAATGCAATTTGTGTTTGTCCCATGTATCGTGAAAATTATAACCCAAACTTAGAACATCGGTAAGCAAACTGTTTGACGAAATGCCTCAAATGAACATTTGGTAAAAATCGAAAAAAAGTATATGCACAAAGGGGTAGCATCTTACATTGGTATCAAAGCTCAGCTCTTCATGCCATCCTAGTGGGTTGTGTGAATGATCAATTGACAGTTTGAAGCATGGCAAGCAAAGACAGAAAATTGTTGGCTAGATTACTTCACGAATTTGGTAGTGAGCTCGGCAGTTTATCACAATCAAAGAATAATGCATTGGCCACATTGAAAAGTGTAGAGGAATGTTTGATCATTATTGAATAGTCACCTTCTAGCGTACTGCAGATTGCTCTTGTTCCTACAATGAGTTCTTAGGGTTAGCACAGGTGGTTGAGACATGTTGATGAAGAGGTAAGGTTGTTGGTTACTTCTTGTTTGAATGATGTTTTGAGAATATTGACTTTTGAAGTTCCTTATGATGAAAACATAATGAAAGAGGTAATTCAATTAATGGTGGATAGCTTCCAGGGCTTGGGTGATGTCAAAAATCGTCACTTTTCTACAAGGGTTGCAATACTCAAAACTTTTGCAAATATCAGATTGAGTAACCTTATGCTAGACCTTGAATTGCATGACTTGATCTATAACATGTATTACTATTTCCTTGATACAATCAGAAAAAGGAATGTGTGGCAGCCTAAGTCACCTTAATGAACTTGATCAAAGACCTCTTGCATTGCAAGACTTGAAAGACCAGCTTTTGGTTACAAACGAGAAAGTGGTACAAGTGTTAACTAGGGTTGATGATACTCACAAACATGTTGAAGAACTCATTTGGGAAGCTCAAATTGAGGAGAGGGAAAAAAGAGTAGCAAGTGGGGTCACTCTTAATTAATTGTATACTATTAGAGAAGCATTGGAATTGATGAAGTCAGATTATTTGCAATTGTTGATAGGCAGAGATCGTGCATTCAAGTATGTTGAAGACAAGGAAAAAAAGGATGATGATCTTTGTTTGCAATTAAGTATGGCTCACTTTTCATTATACAAAACAGATCGCAACCACATCCAAGGATCAAGATAGTGAAACAAGGACAATGGAGATCAAACAAATCGTTCGAGGGATTGATGAACTCAATGGGGATGAAATATTACAAGATAATTCTAGAACTTTCCATATTGGAGAGATTCAGTATGTTGATAGGGATTGGAACCCACATCAAGAAAATGAATTTTTGAATTTTGAGAATCAATTTTCATATGAAAATGCAGTTTGCAACCGTGAGATAGCTGATGTAACAGATGATGGATACAGTTTTCAGCTTGATACACTTCGGGAATCAGCAAGTATTGTTGAACATTCGGAATTGGAAGAAGGTATGCATAAGACATACAAAGACACCATTGATAATGATGGAAAAAATGTGGATTCTACGAGAGTTCGCAGCAATCAATTGTCTTTGTATAAGTGTGATTTACTCCATGAATCTGTTATTAATGTTGAACATCTTGAATTGGAGGAAACTCAACCCAATTCTAGTGCTATGTTTGATGAAGAATACAAGGTATGGGATCTAGGTAAAACTCACGACTCTATTTCATAGATGGGCTATAGGCAAAATTTCATATTTGTAGCTACTATTCTTTTCTTAATCAGCCAACGCATGAATTGTGTTATTAGCCTACGAGTGGCTTGGTTAGAATTTTCACTCAATAAGGAGAGTATGTTTCAGTGGGATTTTAATGATGATGTTGGTTCTATAATTGAGAAAGTTCTTTCAATCAGATTTTGGCTCTCAAATCCTATACATACAGGAAATTTCATTCCTTGCAGCTGCTGCTCCAATGTTGAAATTCTTATTTTTGCAAATTTGGCTGATGAGTTGATTGAATTTCAGTATTTGATGATTATATGGCTGCGAGGTATGACAGAATTTTCAGATACAATTCAGAGGTATATCAGTTTGGGAGTAGAGGTTGACAATTTTGAGAGATCACACGAAGGGCAAGCTCAGTTTTGGTATGATGAACTTGTGGTTTTTACCAGAGTGGTGCAGCAGAAACTTGGTGTTCTCTTTTGGAGATTGGTTTGGGATCTTGGAATTACAGATGGTTTTGGGTTGTCTCAAGCAAGTGATTTGTGGTTGTGCTGGCATTGCTTGAGGACAAGCAATATTTGAGAAGGGTGGATTGTAATGTCTCCGATTTTGAGTCAACATATTATTAATTAGTTAATTTAAAGTTGTTAGCGATGTTAAAATATTAAGGCAACTTAAATTAATTATTTAATATTGTTAAAAGTGACTTAAGAATTTAAAGTTGAGTGAATCAATCAAGTTACTTTTTTAAAAGTGAATTCTCAAAAGAATTTAAATATAAAGTGGAAAAAGGGAAAGAATGCGAATTCAAGAAGTCACCAGGAGTTACAAGGAGGAGGAGAATAAACGATTGTTGGAAGCTCATTGCACAAGGTGGGGATTTTGTTTGTGAAACAAGTTTTTGGTTGGAGTTCATCTAGAACTTTGTGAGGACGAGATCCTTCTCACAAAGATTATTATCTTCGGTGTTGGAAGATACACCCAGGGTGATTGTCAATAATTCCACATCAGGGATTATGCAAGTGCTTAAATAGATTTGTTGAGGGATTTCACGTTATTAACTTTCAGAGTTGTAGAAGTTGACTGATTGAATATTTAAATATTGTTCATTTTGTATATCAGCATAATTGAATTGAAAAGAAATATTACTGTGAGCTACAGCAAGTGATGTTTGACCTTCCAAATATTGTAGACTGGCAGTATCCAATGCACAAGTGACATTTACAGAGTCAATTGGGTTTATTGGGTCAAGAGGAATAGAACGCGAAGAAGATCTTTGTTTACATAAGCTCTGATTATTAGCAAATTATGTCGCTACTGCTTATAAGGATTGGTGAAACACCATTCAAGCGAGCCGCAAATATCTGAATGATTAGTTGTCTATTCATATGCCCAGGCTGAAGGGATCTCGTGGGTCTCATGTTTGTAGAATAAATGATATTTTGAAGCCGTTGAGTTTTCTGGAGTATTTTCCTTGACCGCTTCACTCAGTTTAATCATTGGAATATTTCATTAACTTTTAGAATAAGATTAAATCATGGGCCATGTAAAGTCGATTCAGCTTCAAAATTTGAAAGGAATCAAATTAAATTACAAGGGAGCCGCGATTAATGGAGTAGTAGTCTATTGAAGTAGGCAAATATGTTAAATATCAAGGAGCGGTGATAATAATTTCAAATCCAATGTCTAAAAACTGGATTGACTCATTCAATGAGCCGTGATATTTCAGGAGCCGAGTCTTGGTGAAGTTACGTTATATTGAATAAATGGATGTTGCTTTAAGAGCGATACTCATATTCTTCCATTAAGGCGCCAATAAAGGGATAGACAGGAATAGAAACGTCTTAGTTCAAAACGAAGGCATAAGGAAAAACATCGTATGAGTCATAGTAATTTTGGGCACCGCTAAAATTTCTAAGAGTTGTAGAATATATTGAGGAAGAGACACAAGACACAATGAAGTAGCCATTCTTGGGAGTTGGTAGTTGTATTATATCTATGAGCATATGATCTTGAAGCCACCTCCTGAAAAACATTAGAGTCGGGCATAGTCCTAGTAAGACATCGATGAAGGAAGACTATTTTGAGATGATGCCATCGGTTGGTATCTAAGTGTCTATTCTTCAAATGAGAGATAAAGAAAATGTAACGCTATCTTGGGGAATATGAGAAAGTCGAAACAAGTGTAATCATGGCAATTAAGGGCTAATTGTGGCATTCTAAGAACAAAATAAATCATAACTCTTATCGTTTCAGCATATGGAAGGACATCATGGCAACTATCTCTATTCGATAGAATACGTGGCTTTGAGTAATTGTATCTATGAGCTTAATACATTTTGAGATTCGGGCAATTCAATATTTCATGGAAGCCGCCTTGAAGAGTCGCTTAAAATGGACACTTATTATCATATGTTAATCACTTCAAGAAGTGTTAGTGTTGTCAGAGAAAACATATAAGTGGAGGGTGGCGTGGAGTATGTAGCAGCCCAGCTTGGTGAAGTGGAGTCGGGCTTGGTAGGGAGTGAACCGAAGATATTCAAAGGTTATTAAAAAATCACTGTGAGCTAAGAGGAGTTGCGGGCCCCATAGGTGATGTGAAGAGTTATCGAAGGCTGAAGAATACAGATAAAAGAACAAGAAGTGCCAATGCGTGAGTTCTGAAGAATGTGTAATGTCCCTAATTGGGAATGCCTAAATCTACCCTAAGTTTCTTGCTTAAATAACAATGAGTTTAGAGAGTACCTTTCTTTTGAAGGTTGAGCCCTGCAAATAGGTTAGAAATCATCACCATAATCATTCTGAGTAACAGATTATAATCACCTATCACAATATCAATAATTAGCAATTAATCATATTTCAAGTATTGGTAAACTCATGACAACATGGTAGAGTAAGTGGAGTTGCAGTGCGTGTCCTAGTAGCCAACTCTTCTAGACCCAACGACAGCACCCATTGAGGCAACGACAAGTACCCCCTTGGCCCATGTGGGCTCATCTTGTCCCCTCCTGGGTGGCGTATCCAAAAGAATCCCTCTCGTTGTACTCCCTCGGCGATCCTCCCTTCCCTTATCCATGGTGTGGATGGGGTAAGTGAAGTTGCAACGGGTGTCTTGGTAGCCAACTCTTCTAGACCCAAGGGCAGCACTTGTTGAGGCAACGGCAAGTACCCCCTTGGCCCATGTGGGCTCATCTTGTCCCCTCTTTGGTGGCGTATCTAAAAGATGCCCTCTCGCTGTACTCCCTCAGCAATCCTCACTTTCCTTATCCATGGTGTGGATATGTATTGGTTTTACTAACTCACATTTAAATTAAAGTATCTAACACCATGATGGGTGGTTAGGAGTTGCAAAAGGTATCCCGGTGGCTCAACTCCACTAGACCCAAAGGCAATACCCGTTGAGACAACGGCAGTACCCCTTTGGCCCATGGAGACTCATCTTGTTCCCTCCTTTGGGTGGCATATCTAGAAGAGGACCCCATTGCTAGCTTCCTTTGCAATCCCTCCACCATGGTGAAGACATAAGCATAATCATGTAATTAGATACCCATTCCTAAATAAGCATATCAATATATGTTATCAATAAAAACTAAGAATATCATACATGGATGATCATTTTTAAATAACCTAAATAAATAATTAATATTATAAGTATATATAATGTCATTCCTAAATTATCATTCCCTGAGCATCAATAAATAGTATCAACAAGAATGATTAACATTATATATAAGTTATTTGTTCCTAAATAGCATCATGCATCATAAAGAGAACTAATACCATAAACAATACTCAGTATCAATTATTAATTAGCACCTTTGGCTTCCCTAAACATTACAAATCAATATTTTTATAAAATGCAGTTACCAGGTGTTTGACTGATCTGCAGACCCTTCTACCTTTTCCCAGCCAGCCATTTGCTTGTATATGCTTCACTATATTTATTTTCTTTTTTTGTCTTCTTTTTCCCCATCGATTTCCATTCTCTCATCTATTTATACCTTTATGAAAAGATACATCTTTTTCGAAAAGTAATAACTCTTTGAAGAGTTATGTCTCCTTTAAATAATTATTCTCCTTAACTTTAATCACTGCCCTCCCTTTATCCATATTAACTTCTACCTTTTAATTAATCATATCACTTTACTTTTGGATTGCTGCTTTTATTAATGACAGCCTCATTAACTAATACCGCTGCAGTCTTAATCATTCTCCTTCCTTAATCGATGTTCATTTGAAATGATAATTATTGCTGCTGCTTATCAATATGTTAATTTAACATATTACTTTCATATTAGGTTCATATGTATTTTTTATTATTATATTATAATAATTATAATAATATTAATATCAAATTGTTTTATTTTGTATTATTAATATTTATATTGTTATATTTGATAATTATAATATTATGTTATGATAATTATAATTATAATAATATTAAATTGCTAATATTTCGTTTTATATTTTTGATATGTATTTTGTTATTCATTTTATTTATTCATTCATATTTCAACGTTAAGGTTTTTTGTGTCATAATTTCAGGAACATGACAGAATGGATGAGATTCACTTATCTACAATGCAGGGGTCACAGGATTGTTGACAGAAATACAGAAGTAAAGGAGCTATTAATATTTGAGTCATTGGACATCTACATGTTAGCTAATAATATTAAATGAATCATTGTATGCAAAGCTTCTGAATATTATATGCTGAATGTTATATACTGAGTTATTAAGTCAGCTATTCTTAATTGTGTCAGTACATCTGTATAGTGAATTTGAGTTCATATGGAAATGGTAGCTCTATGAAATGCAATTTGTGTTTGTCCCGGGTATCGTGAAAATTATAACCCAAACTCAGAACATCAGTAGGCAAACTGTTTGACGAAATGCCTCGAATGAACATTTGGTAAAAATCGAAAAAAATTATACGCACAAAGGGGTAGCATCTTACATCCGTCACTATGAGACCACATTTCTTTGAGGCATTCTTTCAAACAGTTCACTGCCATGTCTATGGCTTGTCTATGGCTGGTCATGTTAGATTTAGGATCAGAAATGAAAGCAATCTGAAAATGCAACACATAAGACAATGAACACAACAAGATACCCTGGGAAAACCCTCCTACTCGAGGGAGAAAAACCCAGCAAATATATCTCTTATATATTGAAGGAATAAGAGCAGAAATCTGCTTACAACTCAGGCCCAACGCAATGCCGAATTTGATACAACGAATAATAGCACACCTCTCCTAGATGCAAAGATACAAATGAATATGTTTCTCCTTGAAATCGGTCTGCTGCTACAAAATGATGATCTGCTGCTACAAGATGATGATCTGCTGCTCAAGTATGAACTTCTTCTGGGAATACGAATTATGATGAATGAACTTGATGATCATATGAATGATCATCACCTTGTATTTATACAAAACTAGGTGACTCTTCATTTGGGTTGGCCTCTGTTAAGAAACAAGGTGACTCTTCATAAAATTATTATATATAGCAAGTCCGACTTGCCATGGTATTATTTATCCATCATTTTTAAATTTGAGAGAAAGATATATCCCACTGCTATAACATCAGCACTCCCTCTTAGCTAGGGAGGTATCTTTCCAGATATCCACATCATGGAGTCTCTCAACATGACGCCCACAATGGCTACACCCATTTGTGGAAAACTCAAAGGTTCATCACAGAGTCTCTCAATGTGATGTCGTCATGGAGTCTCTCAACATGACGTCCACCATGGCTACTCCCATGTGTGGAAAGAAACACAAGTACAAGGGTTCATCACGGAGTCTCTCAACGTGATGTCGTCATGGAGTCTCTCAACATGACGTCTCATCTCAATCACATAGATGAACAAGGGCTCGCACCTCATATTTCTCTGTCTCAGAGAAATATGCACAAGGGCTTTCACCTCATATTTCTCCGTCTCAGAGAAATATACACTACACGGGCTTTCACCTCATATTTCTCCGTCTCAAAGAAATATAGACTACACCAAATCTTCATGATGATGTGACTCCCTTTGGAGCTCCAAGTACCTGCATCAACCTCTTGACCTCCTTGTCCAAGATTGTCTACAATGTTTGCCTTAGAGGAGCGGTTTCCAATGCACACTTTCGACACTATTCACTTGCTCGAGTCTAGGATTATCCTCCTCGACCTCATCCCAAACCACCCTATTCTGAATAGGTTTGCGGAGCTACCAATGTCAAATCCAGATTAACTGTCTTGTGCAATTCTGTTCTCAGCTACTGAAGAGGTCTTCCACGGATTTTGTACTTGGCCTTCGAACACTGCAACCTTCACTTCTTCTTAGTGAGTCTCAGAACTCCCTCTTGATCCCTACCTCAAAGATTTCAAAGAAATCCTTTGGAAGTGAACTCCCCTCCATTGACCTATCTCAAAACCTTAATCCTTTTCTTGGACAAGCTCTCAACTCGTGCCTTGAATTTGAATTTGACTCCCTTTAAATGTCATTTCCTCCTCTTCGAAGAAATTGATCGACTTTAGAATAAGAAACCTTTTGAATCAACTTTAGAGCTAGGCTCCTTCTAAGATGTCCCTATGTCAATTTCCACAGTCGAAACATGGTGTAGACCTTAATTTGCAATCTCGAGCAAAGTGACCGTACTTGTCACACCTGAAACATTAAATGTGAGAGAGATCCTTCTTCTTCTTCGGTTTTGGGGCAGAATATGATTCTCTGTCTCTATTCCTCTTTCTTCATTTGCCTCTTTCTCTAGAAGTATGTGTAGCAAGAACTTGATTTTCTACATCATGATAGTTTCGCCCAATTCCTCTTGCTGCCAACTTGGACTCTTCTTGAATACAATTAGCTCGAAGATGATCAAACTTGGGCAACTTGGATCTCCCACTAATGCTCTGAGTAAAGGGTTCCCAAGATTGAGGAAGACCATTTAGTGCCAACATAACAAGATCTCTGTCTGCAATTATATCCCCAATAGCGCTCAACTGATCTCTCAAATCAGCAATCTTCATAAAGAATTAGATGACTGAATCATCTTTAGCCATTTTTTACAAGGTGAAGTTGCTGTCTCAAAGCAAGGGCTCTGCTGGTGTTGTTGATCTCATACAATCCTTTTAGAGTATCAAACATTTCTTTAGCTATCTTCAACTTGGAGATGATCGATACTAGGTGATTCATCACAGAGTCTATCATGATCTTTCTAGCCTTCATGCCATTTTTCTTCCACTAGATTTTCTCAGTATCATCGAAAGTCTCGAGCATATCACTTTCCATAAAATCAAGAAGGTCATTCTCCTCTGATGCAATGAGTACCCTGGGTTTCCAAGAGTTGAAGTTTGAAGCTCCATCAAGCCTATCTTCTACCTTGACACCACTCACCATCTTCTTTTTCCACACAAATTCACCTTCAAAGATTTGCCTTTAGGTCAGAAATAATTTGAACCTTAGATCTGCGATACTTCAAGATCTACCCTAGAGGAAAAATTGGCTTGACTGCTTAAACAAATCTAATCAGATATTTTCTTAGACCCGCTCTGATACCATGTTAGATTTAGTATCAGAAATGAAAGCAATCAGAAAATGCAACACATAAGACAATGAACACAACAAGATACCCTAGGAAAACCCTCCTACTCGAGGGAGGAAAACCCAGCAAATATATCTCTTATATATTGAAGGAATAAGAGCAGAAATCTGCTTACAACTCAGGCCCAACACAATGCCGAATTTGATACAATGAATAATAGCACCTCTCCTAGATGCAAAGATACAAATGAATATATTTCTCCTTGAAATCGGTCTGCTGCTACAAAATGATGATCTGCTGCTACAAGATGATGATCTACTGCTCAAGTATGAACTTCTTCTAGGAATGTGAGAGTTGATGAATGAACTTGATGATCAAATGAATGATCATCACCTTGTATATATACAAAACTAGGTGACTCTTCATTTGGGTTGGCCTCTTTTAAGAAACAAGGTGACTCTTCATACAATTATTATCTATAGCAAGTCTGACTTGCCTTGGCATTATTTATCCATCATTTTTAAATTTGAGAGAAAGATATCTCCCACTGCTATAACATCAACATGTCATAGTATTCCATCACCATGACACCACATTTCTTTGAGGCATTTTTTCAAACAGTTCATTGCCTTGTCTATGCTACCACATTTTTCATACATGTCTACCAAAGCATTTTATCAAAAAGTTCACTGCTTTGCTGCTATGGCTAAAAGCCTAAAACAGGTGCTTTCAAACAAGCTATGGATGCTTGGAAAAAATCTATCAAAGCATAATAGTAAGCAATAGTATAGGCAAGGCAATGAACTGTTTGAAAAAAATGCCTCAAAGAAATGTGGTCTCGTGGTGATGGAATGCCATGACAAGCAAAACTTTTAGCCATAGCAGCAAGGCAGTGAATTGTTTGATAAAATGCTTTGGTAGACATGTATGAAAAATGTGGTAGCATAGACAAGGCAATGAACTGTTTGAAAACTTGCCTCAAAGAAATGTGGTCTCATGGAATGTCATGACAAGAAAATGCAATTGGCAGCTGCTACTAGTTATTAATTATGCAATGTGCAGTAATTGCATAACTGTTTAGGTTGAATTTGTAAAAACTATATTGTAATTGAAATTGTCATCTATCATCATCTAGTTATTAGTTATGCAATAATGCTTTGAGTTTGAAAGATGGGCAATGCAATGTAATCAGCGATATGAATATAAACTACAAAAATCTATTCTTTACAATTCATTAGTTAAACTCTTTATTTTATTTGCTCTCTATATCTCTATGCTATGGAAATGCCTTTCAATTTCAAAAAAAAAGTTTTTATCTCTTGTTCTACAATGTTTTACGTTTTTTTAAATCCAATTTTTTCTCGATTTTTTCAGAGAATCTAATACTTCTGGTTTGCCAATTTCTTCCCCAAAAGATTTTTGCTGCTATGCATGACAGAGTAAGTGAAGTTGGGAAAGTATATGAATTTGTGAGTTGATTAGTCAAAGGGGATTAAAGTCCTTCAGGCAAAAAACCTCTCAACATTCCAGGCAATACATGATGAATTTAAGTAGACCATGAAAGAAGCAAGGAAATGACATGGGGAGAACAATTGAAATAAGGATGGGCATCAAAAGATAAAGGAATGTAAGAAAATATTCCAAGAAGTGAGACTGGGATTTTGTGGGATTGTGTAAGGGGACTTAGTAGATAGATAAGGGAATGTTTTAATAGGGATTAAGAACATGTGGATATCCAAGGGACAGGGAATCATAAGGGGGCGTGAAGCGGGGAGCAGAGCAGAGGTCAACTTGGATTCGACAAAAGAAGGGGGTTGTTAATAATGAAAACTGAATGTTGGAATTTTGGGCTCCAAGACTTAAGAGCTGGGTTGGGGGTTTACCAGATAATTGGGAAGTATGAATTTAGAAAGAGAAAATGGAATTTAAAATATTCCTTTTAACTTTTAAGTTTGTCAATACAGCCATAGGGATTCAAATATCAATGTAAGCGTCTACTTTTCTGACGTCATATTTATGATTTTATCCAATATCATTCTGATTTACAGATTTTTCTTCAAAGGACACAAGGTTCTGAACCCGGATCAAGAGTTCAATTGTGAGAAAGTAGTAGTGAATACCCATACCTCTGAGCTTAGTGATGACTATAATAGTGATCTGATCCATTGCTTTGTTGCATATATAGAGTTTCTTGTGATGTTAAGTGCTTAGGACAAGAAGCCTCTCAATATCTGAGGGAAAACAGGACAAATTTAAGGAAAGTGTGAAGGGAAGCAAGGAAGAGACATGGGGAGAGGAATTAAAATAAAGAGGGGCATCACAAGATAAAAAAAAGTTGGAAAATTGCAAGAAGAGACATTGTGGGATATTGTGGGCTCTTTTAATAGAAATCGGAAAAGTTAACTAGGTATATGCCAAAGAATGGGCTTTTCAATAAAGAAATCTGAATGCTGAAATTTGGGGTTCGAAGACTTAGTGTAGCATTGGGAATCACCAAATAATAGGGAAGTGTGAATTCAAAACAGAGAAAATGGAAATTGTGGGATAGTGTGGGCTCTTTTAATAGAAATCGGTACAGTTAACTAGGTATATACCAAAGAAGGGGCTTTTCAATAATGAAATCTGAATGCTGAAATTTTAGGGTTCGAAGACTTAGTGTAGCATTGGGAATCACCAAATAATTGGGAAGTGTGAACTCAAAAAGAGAAAAAGGGAATTGGTATATTGAATATCATTTTTAAGTTTGTCCATACTGCCATAAAGGATTGTGATATCAATGCAAGTGTCTACTTTGCTGATGTCATCTTTATCCACTATCATTCTGATTTGTGGCTCTTTCCTCTGAGGACACGAGGTTCTAAATCTAGATCAAGAGTTCAATCAGGATAAAGTAGTAGTCAATACCCATACCTCTGAGCTAAGTGATCACCATATCAGCCATCTATGCCATTGCTTTAATGCATGCATATCTGGGGTTTATTGGCAATGTTAGGATCCTGAAAGCTATTAAGAAGGTCTCATATATGCTGCAGAATACTATACATTTTTCCAAATGCCCAAAAGTTTGTTTTCAGGAGGGTCTTTAGTTTCAATATTTTGGCTAATTTTGTGGAGAATAAGCCCTGAATCTCATTCAATTCGGATATATTCATGAGACCCTATGAGTGGGCTAGGCAAATTCCATGGAAGCCTTCAAATAGCTCTGCACAGTTTTTGTTTATTCTCCAATCTATATGCAAAAAGAAGCTATATTCCTCTTATTCCTGTCGTAACCAGATTCCTCTTGCAGCTCCATCAAATTTGAGTTTATACCAACCTAATGTAGGAGAGACCTAATGGGTCCATGGTTGAATGCTCATCTATTTCCAATAACAATGATACGGGAGATTCCATCTCCTTAACTTTGCTGCCACAATGATAGTTTTACATCACATCATAACATCCCTGTTTGGCATGAAATCAAAATCAGAGCCACATGTGAATGTTGTTTTTTATAAATGTAGGCAATTAAGTATTAAAGGATGAAGTATTGTTGAATAGTCTAGTACTCCTTTCAATCCATATGTGCCGAAGGATATGAGCAGGGCCAGTCAATGATATGATGTAAAATAGGCACACCAACTTGCAGATGTTTCCATCTCTTTGCAGTGTGGGTAGCAGTTACCAATCTCCTGGTAAATTGTAAATTGTAGCATACAGTCAAAAGGGTTCAATCTTTGGATAGCAAGCAGACAATGGATGAAGAGATGGGTAATCATTTTTGCAATGGCACTACAGTTGGGACAAATAGAGGTTGCTACAAATCCTCTTGATTACAGATTATCCACCATGAGGATTTTCCTGTAAGGCCTTTCTATGGGGAAAGGGGGGGGGAGAGAGAGAGAGAGAGTCTCATGAAAAGATTTATCTATCTAAAAATGCTATTAAAAAACATAAGCTCAACACATGATATAGGATTTTAGTTGATGATCTTGAACTAACTGAGATTCTCTGAATTTTTTTGGCAAACATTTGATATGCTATCCTAAATGATAGTTTATTTGATTTGATGTTTCAAAGAAATATCTTTTAATGCAGATAATCAGTAATTCTCATAGTGCATGGGTATTACTATTGGGTGGAAAAATTACAAGATGTAGAATTGGTCCTTCCCACCTAGCTAGTCTCAAATATACGACCTTGGATTTGATAGTCTAGAGCTACAGTACGACACTGACCACCACAACAACCCACATTCATGACTTGCTGGGGATGACTTTCCCTGCTAATGCAACTTAGTGTACAATGGAAGGAGGAATTGATTTTTTGCAATTCAGCAATCTAATGGAATGAAGATTTTGTTAGCTTCTCAACTAAGTTGATAATCTGTGATTCAGCAATCCAATAGAGAGAAGACTTTGTTGGCTTCTTAGCTAGGGAATATTATATTGATGAAGCTAGGCCAAATCTTAGATAATCAAAGGACCCTTTACAAAATAAAATTAAAGAGTATTTTGAGCTGATAGCAGCCCGAGTGGAAGTAAATTTATCTTAGATTTTTGACAAACTTGATTTGGCATCATTATATACATTTTTTGCTGTTATATTAAACCACCATTTTATGTATTATGACTTTTTTTTACGTATATATGCACTTTAGCTTTGATAGCCATCACAGAATTGTGAAAAACTTGATTTTGCATTGTTACATCAGTATGTAAGAAAATATCTTATATAACTGTTACCGTTATATGTATCATGATTACTTTTCCCTGTTTTCACTTATAGACATTTGACTTATTGGTTAAATGCTCATTTGTATACACTTTTATCTTTATTACTTTCAGTAACTAAGCTTACTTGCAACAGTAGAAACCAAAGAACATGAAAATGCACTGGTCATGCACCTCTGAAAAATTCTCATCTTCGTCACTCAGTAAGACAGCTTCAGAGCTTCCATCATGATTGAAGAAGTCAGCAAATGGTATCTGTCAAAGCTTCGTTTGAAACAAAATACATCAACAAAATCATAGAATGATAAACAGCTACCTAAATACAATGTGAACTTTCTTTTCATTCTCAATACTATAAAATTAATGAAATGCATAAATTAAATGTCTTAACATGAAGATGCGATGCATACCAGAGCTAGGCCCTTTGAAGTAATTCCCCAGGCACGTGACCCAACTGTGAGACCAATATGTACAATGTTGTCAGATTAAAGTAATATGTCAGTCATATTTATTGTCCTGCCTATTTGTACCCCATAGGCTCGAGTTGAAGTAAAATTGAAATAATCATAGAAACCAATTAAGATTTTTGATTATGATTATGCATGGGCATCTTAACAAAAGCAATGAACCATCAGTTATCTGTGCCCCAACCATCTTCAGTCCATTTCTATTGAAGTATCTTGATAGTAAAATCCAATAAAATAAGGCTAATGCAGAGCACATATTTCTACAAAACACATAAATATTTGAATAGAAATACCTTACAAAACAATATAAGAGTGAAACAATAAGTCATTAAGAGTGTTCAAGAATATCAAGTAACCATATAAAAATATAGGTTAGCTCATATTTAAAAACAAGAGCATGTCCAAACTTGTAAGAAGGAACAAAGTTTATACATATCTGTACCAAGGTAAAGCTCATGAATAGTGTACAGCTATGTTGCAAGAAATGTGACACTTTATAACCAGTGTTCAAGCATATGGAGTAACAACATAAGGCTAGCTCATATTAAAAATCAAGAGCACATCCATATGTGTACCAAGGTAAAGTTCATGATTGTGAACAGCTATATTGCAAGAAACACAACCTGAGGTGGCCCTTTCACATTTTAACACACACAAATGGATTTCAAATTGCTAACAGCTATTTCTTGGCCTTATTACCATTCTTTTATGTTTTTTTCCTTCAATTTTTATATTTATATTTTTAAACACAAACAACATTAAATATTATATAATGAATATCATTAAATATTATAATATGTTATGTATGATTTTATGATATCAATAATAATTAAATTAAATTATTAATATGATTAACTGTATGTAAAACAATTTGTGATTTTTTTTTTAACAATATATAGAATTTGTATATACGTTTCTTATACATAACCTTTTCAAATCTGTTTTCTCTTGCATTACTATTGTTGTCAAATTGCACTTTTTCATTTATGGTAACAAAGGTGCACAACAAAATGCAAAACTATGAAATTTCTTGCTATTTGTCTCATAATGTGTTGGGACTCAATATTTTAGTGTCAAAATTTTGCATTGGGTCCCAGTTTCTTTGCGCACTTAGGCCTCATTTTGCTCATCAATTATACCTAATTTGAGAGATCTCTCAATAGGCCACTTTGATTAAATGGGCTGTTGAAGATTGATAGCTACGGTCAGCTATAAGAATATAATGATGTATATTCAGATCGCATTTACATATTAAATTATGTTTGATTTACTAAAGTGGCTAATCGTCGGTTGTTTTGACGAAGGGACTAACATGAAAGACACGCCCCTTCAACTTGGGTCGTGCCTCTCCTTACCCTTACTTATGGGCGATCGGATCCTCTTGTGCAAACATAGAAATTGATAAATGTTTTGTTCTTGTGGACCGAATATAATAATTGTTGATGAAACGTAGCTTCGGTCAGATATAAATGATGATTGTTGATTGCATCATCATCATTTATATGTGATCAAAATTACTCTTCATATAAATATTTCTGGAAAATAAGTAATTCGAATTTATAAGCATGTATAAGATTCAAAAATAATAAATGATGTTCAAATTCTGCATTGAATAAAATCGGAACTCATATAATATATCTGCCACATATATAAGGTTATATGTGTGTTAAGTTGTAAATCAAATGTTAGTCGGTTATGCTTGGAGCCCACGCGCCCAAAGGGACACGTCCTCTCATGACACGTGTCTCTTGTAGAGGCGGGTCTCCAACATATATAAGGTGGTTCCCTCATTGATATGCAAACATCGAAATTTATAAATGTTCTGCAATCAACACATTCAACATAAGAGAAATAAATCTGACTTAGAATTTTGAATAGAATTCTTACACTTAGAATTATCCTAGAATCCTTAGGCTCCTAGTTTGATAGAAGATTTGATTACATTTACAATAATAACAAATTCAGACTTGTCGAAATTCAGACTTTATAATGGTATCAAAGCAGGTTATAACAAGTCTAAATCTTCAATCATCCCCTTCAGGCGTACACTCCTAACTAGTGCGATCTCGGCTCTAGCCATCCCTTGCGTGAGCATTTGTTGAAAGTAGGAGAGCCGACAAAAGAAAACGATGCGATATCGAGGGACCCTTTGGTGCGGGTGGCGAGAGCCGAAGGCTACACAGCCGCCTGCAGAGAGATTGCCCCCGTGGTCGCTTAGATGATATCACTTATGGATGATATCGCTCATGGAGTTCTTGGAAGAACATCGGCATTTTTAAACAGAGTCTTCAATGTTGATAATTTGACTATTTGTATTTCTGGAGGCGCCGCCCGAAGAAGAGTTGTAACAGAAGGGAAAATCGTCACCATCATTGGGCTGCGAAGAAATCATGACCTGAGCAAGGTGCTGAGCAACGGCCTTAACAGCATAATTTTGCGAGCGTTTGATGTTGGATATGACGCCTCCCATTGAGGATCCAGAGCGCGAATGGTGAGAAGGATGCGCCGGCGACACAGAAGAATGATGTTTGGTTTTGATATTTGCATTGGGAACGACAACTCTCAGGTAAATCGGTAACCATTCAGGACGTAGCCCCTGAGATGGTTAATCTCATAATTAACTATGCAATCAATCGATATCAGAAGGAAAGCATTGCTACCGGCAGTTGGCTTAAGACTTTGTTGTAGATGTTGATCGCCGGCACTTCTCTACATTACAGCACCCGACAACGCATTGGAATTGCTTCACAGTATAGGAAAGGTTTATTCAAATTGCAATGAATAGGAGAAGTTCGCTATATTGTTGGGCGTAAATATTCTATGCATATGTTCATTAACATCATTGCTACTATCAATATTCTTACTCGTGGAGAGTTCGTGGAGACTTGAGCGTGTTCAAGGTTGAACGGAAAAAAGCTATCCCAGATAATACTCTGTCAAGCATCAGAAGTAGAATGGACGCCTTCAGAAGAATTCACGGTTGTTACAAGTTCATTTCGAGGGTCAACGTATCCTCCATTCTGAGCGATAAGTTGAACATCGGCACTGAGGATTAGACAATTCTCACTACAATATAGTCTGGATTATCTTCTCATTGAGATGCGTCGCCACTAGTTATGACCATCTCAGGAGATAACCTAGAGTCGTTGATGTTATTGGACCAATCATGAGATCACAAGAAGTCATAGAGCTATTGTTAAGAAGTCCGCATTCACAGGAGTCTGCTCCGCCAGTCTAAGTGTTGTCAGGCATTGATGTTTCTATGAACGAGTTGCTTTATTATCATTACCGTCACCTCTAAATAAGAGTAGATAATCCTGTGCCAATGATTGGAGTTTGGGGGTATCGGGCTTCTATATAAATCCCCTATTCTTAGTGTTGCATACAAAATATATATAAATTGTTGATACTTTCCAATTTATTTTGGTAATGCCGTGTTGGAAACCTGACATCATTTCCTAGTGTCGTGGGATCATATTTGAAGACTGCAACCATATATATGTGTTGTTTCAAAAGGGAGAAGACTTGCTGGAGAGGGATCACTATCTACAGCCATGGATTGCTTTGCTATCAGTTTGGAGAATGATAACCATGAGAGGGAACTAAATCAGGCCGCAGGATGTGAAGCTAATCACGATCATGCAAAATGATATGAAACCTGGTTGAAATCCTTCCTAAAGATCTTGAAGCTTACTAGTGTGAGGAACAAAGTCAGAATTATTTATGATGAGGCACTAAGCTTCAGATACTTTATGGTTGGACCACCTCTAAATACAACAGTTCCCTCATACCTGTGTGGATTACAGTCAGAGTGTCGATCAAGACTGCAATTGCAATCGAAGTCAAGAGTTTGCATTGAGAGCAGTAGCGATCGACGCCACTGTAAAGGGCGGAGAGAGCAGATATTGTGATCATTGACATCGATCCCTCAGTTCTACATACAGGATTTTGACTTCATTAAGATAAGTATTGCATGATGTTCATGAATTGTTATATAGTTATTAATTCATGCTTTAACTTTGAGAGAGTGAATCTGGTATGCTCCTAGCATTTGTATTTCTCTTCATGATAGTTAAGCCATATGAACTATTAAGGAATCTCTTCTTGATGTGCATTAGGATGGACCTAAAGATCGCTCTCAAAAGAAGAAGAGAATGGAGACACTACTTGCAGCCATGAGACTGAATAAATAGCTGAAGACATCTCTTCTAAGAGGAAGAATTAACCTTGAGAGGGAGCTCTATGATTCTATAAAGGTTGCAGTGTTGATGTTAAATCCTTGAAGTACCTCTTCAGCAGTTGAGATCAGAATTACTCAAGTCAGTCAACCTAGATTTAACATTGGTAGCTCCGCAAACCTATTTATAATAGAGGGATCTGGGATGAGGTTGAAAAGGACAACCCTGAATCTCCACAGAGGTGTGCGTTGGAATCCATTTCTCTAAAGCAAAATGTTGCAGGCAATCTTGGACAATAAAGTCAGGAGGTTGATGCAAGTGCTTGAAGATTCAGAGGGAGCTTACTAAACTTAAAGAAAATGATCGAAAGAGTATCTCTGGGTGTTGTATCAGGTTGAGGTCTGCAATGATATCCTAGTGTAGCGGGAAGCAATCTTCTATGGCACTAAGTACAACAAAAGTTGAATATATTTCAGCCTCTATGGAAGCAAAAGAAGCAGTATGGCTCCGTAAATTGTTTATGGGATTAATTGATCATAAGCATATAGAGTTTCCTTACCACTATGTGTTAGACGTGGTAGAAAGGAATATTGGAGCATATTAATACAAATGATCAAACAACAGACATTCAACAAGAAAACTTGGTATGGTTGAAATGTAAGTTATTTTGAGATTGAGACTCAAATTGTTTATTTTGTACTAATATCTTTTTGAAGATGTTTAATTTGTAAACTCTTCATCATGTGAGTGACTCCATGACTGTATGGGCTCACCCCTTTTGTGTGCATTATTGAAAGGTGACGATCTTTCGATAATGAACACTTTGCAATGATTAGTTGAAATATCATGATAGATATCATATGACTTGATATTTGTGGATATGTCATGATAGTATCTCTTGGAGATTTTTGATAGATATCATGAGACTGATATCAATTGAAGATCATTATGATCCTTATGAGATAATCATGGTGGATAAATGTATCCGTGGATATGCCATGAATTCTATGGTAGACATCATGAGACTTGATGTTAGTGCACATACCATAGTGAAGATGTGTTATGAAGAATGTCATGTGACTTGACACTTTCAGAAGCATTTCATATCTTCTGATATCACGTGTTAGGTGATATCACTATGTACTTGATTGGAGTTATCTTCCCTAGCCAAGAGGGAGTGTTGAAGATTGATAGCTACGGTCAGATATAAGAATATAATGATGTATATTCAGATCGCACTTACATATTAAATTATGTTTGATTTACTAAAGTGGCTAATCGTCGGTTGTTTTGACGAAGGGACTAACATGAAAGACATGCCCCTTCAACTTGGGTCGTGCCTCTCCTTACCCTTACTTATGGGCGATCGGATCCTCTAGTGCAGACATAGAAATTGATAAATGTTTTGTTCTTGTGGACCAAACATAATAATAACAAATTCAGACTTGTCGAAATTCAGACTTTATCATGGGCTTTATCTATGTGTTGGTTTCCTCCATTATTATGTTATTTGCGCAAGGTGAAGAATCCCATATTGTCTAAGTATATATCTTATGTGCTTTTGTGTGCAAAGACATCAAAGATTTTGGAGCTTCAAGAACCTCTTGAACCTCCAACCAAGTTCAAAAATTGTCCGAAGTTCTAATGTGAAAGAAAAGAAAATCTCTACGTGTTGTGTCAAAACTTTTGGAGGTTCAAAAACCTCTTGAACCTTTGACAAGATTCAAAGGAATACAAACGCTCTAACATGCAAGTGAAGTAGACAAGAAGAGGTTTGGTGTCAACAAGTTCATAGGTTCTTGAACTTGCCAAATCCCCAACCAAGTTCAGCTATGGAGGAAATTGCCAACAAAGAGAAATTGGCCAAGGTTTTTCGCACTTCAAACTTGGTCATCTAGGCATGCCTTTGCCCCAAGGTCTAAAGGTCCAACTTTCTTTTGTTTATGTCAAACTTTCGAACTTTCCTTTCCCTTCATCCCACCTGCTTAAAGTATGACTTTATATCAGCCCAACAAACTTCCCCCTCCCCGAGTACCTATCATAAGGTATGGATTCTTCTCGACCCCCAACAATCCAAAATTCTCACCAGTTTTTCACTATCTTTCCACTTAATTGCTAGAGCCACCCAAAAAATTCACATGCATGTCAGAAAAGGTCCTGATGAGCCAAAAAGGTACTAATAGCTAACAAAAATGTCAATTCACCACCCAAGAAGGATCATCCATGGTTTTGGTGCAATTTTGAAGTAATTTTCAACAACAAAAACACAAAAGCAATTAGGATCTTGTCTATTGGTTGATTTTGCCTTGCACCTACTCGTGATTATTCAAACGGCTGTTTTTGTGCCCTAATCTCACGGAGCCAATGAATGTGAACACCATAGCTATGGCGAAATTAATGCAAGTGGTTGAATCATTACAAGGATTGAATTTTCTTGTTTTTCTCAAGCAACAATGATAATAATGGCTCAAATTCACCATTAATGCTCAGTGGTGGACTTTACAACTAGCTAACGTGATTTGATTGAACTCCATGATGAGATTTTGTGTTGCAGGTATGAATTCGATGAGGAGAAAGAGGTAAAATGATGCTCTCAAGTTAATATAGCCGCTAGGGTTTTCAAAACCCAATGCCTTCATGCCATGTTCAAATTGATCCAAGGCAAATTTTGCAAACCCATTCAAGCTCTACACACTCAAGCTTCCATACTATCATTGCACAAAGTAACAAAAATCAAAATGAAAAAGATTTTTATTGGTGTTTGAGTTGCCTTGCAAATCCCAAAGGTGTTGTTCTCATGTGCAAGTATTAAAGGCAACAGTTGCAATGGTCTTAGCAAGTGCTGCCATAGTTCACAAACAAGTCGAGTACTCATGAGATTTTTCAGCCCACGAGTTCTCACAAAGTAAACTCAACGGGTTCTTTTCCCAGTTTTTTGCAAGAATAAGTCAATTTTTTCAGTAACTGCTAGTCAAAAATTGGCAATTATCCTTGAAAAACTCAGCGCTAGGTCATGACACAACTTTGACTCAAAAATGACGTGATTTTGACTTCGAAAAGACAAGATTTTTTCTCTATAAAACCTCCATTCGCCCTTCCACTATTGGAAATATTGTCATTGATGTCAAAGGGGCATGGATAGTTTGTCATTGATGTCAAATAAAATGTTAGAAGCAATTTCAGATTATAGTGGCATCTCCATTCAAGAATAAGAACAATAATGAAAGGTTGAATTCATGCTGGCCGGCCTGTACATTTTTGGTGCCCATATTCCTTGAAAAATAAATAATCAAATTCATTGTTTGGGCACTCACCTTGGAGAATTTGCCCACCTTTGTTTGGGCCTACCATGCTTAGCAAATCGCCTCCCTTGTGTAAAATAAAATAAATTATAAATCTTTATTTTGTAAGGGCCCACCCCTCTTGGAAGGATCGCCCATCTTGACAGGGTCACCTCCTTTGGGTGAAGGGCTATGTTTAAGGGGATATAAAACAAAGTAAAGTGGAGATGTGAAAGTAAGTTTTTAATGTAATATCATTCAGATTTAAGGCATAGCAGGCTTATTACAGCAAATATATGAGCAGACTGAAAGGAAGAATATGCAGATTTAAAAGAGGAGAACATACAGATTTGAAAGGAGTATAAGTGGATAATGAAATTGTTAAAATAATTGTCATTGATGTCAAAGCAAAGAAAATAAAAACACCATCACTTTCAGCGTATCCAAAGTCAGACATCTACAAGACAA
Organism: Sequoiadendron giganteum; assembly: GCA_007115665.2. Lineage (NCBI taxonomy): Eukaryota > Viridiplantae > Streptophyta > Pinopsida > Cupressales > Cupressaceae > Sequoiadendron > Sequoiadendron giganteum. The sequence goes on from CM021107.1 coordinate 69,376,371, forward strand.
AAGAAAGAACAAAGAATATGCAGATATAAAGGTGTTCGAGATTGTCATTGATCATTATATACTCCAGCAAATAAAGAGATCCATTTGTGGAGGAAGAAAGGTCCATTTGTAAGAAAACATGAAAGGTACATTCAACAAAAGTCTAAAAATGAACCACATGAAAGGTACATTCAACAAAAGTCTAAAAATAATAAAAGGTTCAAGAATAGATCATTACACATGAACAACAATCAATATCTTGAAGGCAACAATGTTTGCTTATTAACATAATAAAAGCAGCGATTATATTTCTCAAACATCTTGAAAGCAACATAAGTCTGAAGAATTGATTGATATCCCAAGTGAAGAAAATTTTGAAGATTCAATCGACATCCTAAGTGAATGAAGACAAAGTCAGAGGAAGACGAAATAACAAAAATAACAAAAAATGAAAAAGACAAAAAAAAAAGAGAGAACAACAATTCAGAAATCAAAAGACTAAGTAGCGCTGGGCATGAATGAGACAAAAATAAAAAGCAAATAGAATAAGACGAAATACAGAAAAGGACGAAAATAAAAAGGTGCGATCCATGTTTCTAGAAGACTTCGGATTTAAAGTTTCTAATACAATCAAACAAATCACATAAAGGAGATATGAAATGGTGCGATCCATGTTTCTAGAAGACTTCAGATTTAATAAAGATTTGTTTAGAAAAAGACAAGTTTGTTAAAGAGTTACGATTAAATAAGAAAGCTGCGATTTACAAAGGAAGGTAGTCATTTAAATAAGAAAGGTACGATTTACATGGAGCGCCATGTATATAAGACAAATGAGTTAATTAAATATAAAAACATGTTAGCAATCTTCTTTATGAAAGAAGGCAAGTAATTTATAAAGAGCAGCGAATTTTTGAAATGACACGTCTTCATTTGAGATGTGTTTATGAAAAGGTATGTCTATCTCTTGCTTTGAGAAGATTTAAAAGGAAAGAGAAAATATGTTTTGTGGTGGTGTGTGGTAAGAGAGCATTCTAAGTCTGAAGTCCCATCTCCTTGTGTGGGCTAAGTGTGAGATCATTCATCACCAAAGGCAGATTGGAGGATTGGGATAGTGCAGGTCAGATTGAAGGCATCATCTTGCAACCATCAAGTCAAGGTTGGTGCCTACTTTGAAAAAATCATTTCAATAAAAGTTGTGTTAACTTGTGTAAATTGATTCATATCAAATAGTTGATGTATGTTTAAGTTTGAAGTTGATAAATAAGTAAGAGGGTAAAAGTTTGTTGATATACTGATTCACCTCCCCCCCCCCCTCCTCTCAGTATATCTTTGTGCTCTTCAGAAATAACATTTATAAGGTGGATTTGGAGCAGAGATATAAGGGAGATTTGGAGCAAAGGTTAAGAGCAGATTCGAGCAGATCTAGAGGGGACAATATGAAGAGTAAATCAGATCTATATTAAAATATGTGAAGAGAGTGTTAATATTGTGAAGAAGAAATATATGATGCACAATTTAGGGGCAGATTTGTACATGAAATTAGAGCAGACCTTAAGGCAGAATAATAAAGGAAAGTATTGCATTATTTGAGAGAAATTTGTGAAGGAAAGTTGTTGCATCATCATCAAGAAGACTTGTGAAGGAAAGCAATTACATCATCTACAAACCAAGCTGTGAAGGACAGCACTTGTGTGATAACCATTAGATCATCCACAAGTAGAGGTGTGAAAGAAAGTGCATCTATAATCAGATCTTTGTGAAGACAATATCACCCTTTGAAGAATTTGGAGGTTGGTGCTTGTCAGAGAAGAGGTTGGTGTCTCTTGCTGAGTTGGTGCTCAGTTGTGGGGATTGGTGTCTCCAGTGGGTCGGTGCCTACAAAACAAAACTCTTAAAAGAAGTAGGTTGGTGCCTACTGTTGTGACCTTTTTCACACATCACCCCATCAAGATGGGGACCCCCTAAATTTTTACTCCATTCTGGTCTTTTGGCTTTGGTTCGCTCTCTCTCTGGTCTCTGGTCCTTCCGGGGATGTCCCGTCGTTTGACCCAGGTTAAAGTATTGGTTAAGTCTGTGTAATTAGGGTTTTCATCCTTCAGGCTTATTAAAGGTCAAATTGAGTTATAAAATTGAAATCTAAGCTTAGTGCAGCAGTCAGAAGACTTCCAGCAGAGTCCCCCTAAATTTTCACTGTATTCCGGCAACTTACTATTTTTAGTAAGTATTCAATTTGGGACTATTTTATTGAGATTTTGGAATTCTATCAGTTCCACTGCATCCGGGTAACATCAAGCTGCCTACACGTAAATTTTGAGCCAGATCAGACGACTTGCTATTTTTGGCAGTTCAGGCTTCAAGAGCCATTTTCAGGGTTTCCACATGAGCTTTTCAGATGCATGTCTGGAGAATCCTTCTGGGTTTTCCAAAACCTTCGCAGTGATGTAACATGCAAACCGAGACGACCACTTCAGAAGTCAGCCTTCGGAGGCTATTTTTAGGGTTCGCATGCAGTGTTTTTCAACGCATGTCGGGTTTTTCTTTATGGGTTTTTCGAGAGCTTCGCAACGGTGTGACTTGCAAGCGGAGAAGATCGAGTTTTGAGGACTTACTATTTTTAGCCAGTGCATGCATGCAGACCAGTTTTCTGGGTTTTTCTGGGTTTTTTGAGATCCCACGGGCAATATGACATGCAAAACCATCCGGCAGTGGATGAGTCACTTTTTCAGGCAGTTTCTATTTTTAGCAGGTACACTCTGGCAGCCGCCCCCAACACTCCAGTTCAGCAACAGAACGACATGCAGAAGGAACGAAGTCAAACGGAGACCGTTCGGGATACATACAAGTCAAATTAGGGTTTCCACTTTTATAGGGGGTAAAATCCAAAAATAGCCGAAACGAAGTACCCCACCCATGTCAGCACACTTCAAGGTACCTGCTGGCAAAATTTGAGCGAAATCGGAGAACTTACTATTTTTAGTAAGTCAGGGCACGGCTATAAATAGCAGGTCTGCACCCGAGGTTGGCATCAGAGTGACCCTCAAGCTATCAAGATCAAGCGTTGCAACTTTCAGGCAAAACGGAGCTACTGAAGTCAAAATAGCACAACTTACTATAAATAGCATGTGGCTATAAATAGCAGGTCAGGACAGAGGACTGGCAAAACAGGTTCACAAGGTGAAGAAGATCAAGCGTTGCAACTTTCAGGCAAAACGGAGCTACTGAAGTCAAAATAGCGCAACTTACTATAAATAGCAGGTGGCTATAAATAGCAGGTCAGGGCAGAGGACTGGCAAAACGGGTTCACCAGGGGAAGAAGATCATATGATGAAATTTTCAGGCAAAACGGAGCCTTAGAGGTTGAAAATCAAGGGACTTGCTAAAAATAGCACAACTTGCTAAAAATAGAATGTGAAGGTGAAGGGCAGACAAGGGCATGAAAATTTTACTAAGTATGAGAAAATGAGAGCATACCCTCTCAAATGCGCCCAACATTGTGAAGGCCACCCAAATTGTCTAAGGCATTTAAAATAAAAGCATGTCATATGAAGTGCGCCCTCACATGAAACCTCACTATGTGAAATGCGCCCACCTTGATGACTCTCTCAAAACGTCTAAGGCATGAAAATAGAAGAAGACCCATGTAAATGCGCCCACCTTGGAAGTGCCTTCAAATTATTCTAAGGCATTGGAAATCAAAGCATGGCAGTTGAAATGCTCCCATGGTGAAAATAAAAGCTCACCCTCTCATTTGCGCCCCTAGATGAAAGTTGTCTACCCAATATGCGCCCAAGGAATAGGCTAAAAACGCCTAAGGTAAAAATGGAAGCAAGTACTCCTAAATGCGCCCTCAACATGAAAGCTCCCCATGTGAAATGCCCTCAAGAGAAAGTGAAAGCTTGGCCTAGCAAATGCGCCCATGATGAAGAGGAGTTGAGGATTATTTTTCTAAGGCGTGTGAAAGTAAAAGCTTGCATATGTAAATGCGCCCACCTTGGAGTAAGAATGTTGAGGAAATTTTCTAAGTGTAAAATGAAAGCTTCCTAGGCAAAATGCGCCTTCACTTGAAAGTCTCACCCCTCAAATGCGCCCATGATAAAAATCAAAGCTCCACTAAGGAAATGCGCCCAAGGTTGCTGGAGACTTAAATTTTATTTCTAAGGCACGAAATGTGAATAGCATAAGCCATTTGCGCCCAAGGAGGGATGAGAAACTTGGAAATTTCTAAGGTACAAAATGAAAATGGGTTATGTTAAATGCGCCCTCAAGGAAGAGAATGTTAATAAAATTTCTAAGGCATGGAGATTTTAATTAAATAAAATAAAATGCCAAGGGGAAATATACGCCTAAGGGGGGTGAAGATTTAAATTTTCTATCAGGTGTGTGAAGTGAAGAATGTCTAAGGCGTGGGAATTAAAAATTGAATGAGATCAAATACGCCTGAGGGAGAAAAGGATTTTAATAAAATTCCTAAGTCATGGAAAATAAAACGCCAGAAGTATGAAGATGTTCGAAATTTTCCTAAGTGAAACAAGTATTTCACTAGATAGAAATACACCCTTGGCATGAAGAGTTTGAGAGACGATATGAGAATTTTCCAGACATTTAAACGGGGTTGACAACTCGATGAATATTTTCCATGGGTCAAGTGAAAATCAAATGAACCCGTTTAAAATGCACCCATGAGTTAACAGAGTTTGAAAATTAATTTCCTAAGGGAAATTTTAATATTTTCAGAGGAAATTCGTTTTGCCTAGATTATTTTCCTGACGGAAGTTAAATCTCAGAGGGTGAATTATTTCGAGCAGGCGAATAATTTTTAATCACCCGGAGTTGAACATTTTAATGAGAGAATTTAAAATGTCTAAGGCAAATTTTATGAAATCGAGGATTTAAATGACAGACATTTTAAAAGTTGGAAATAAATTTACAACTCCCACGAAATTTTTTCGAGTTGAATTTATTCAAACACTGCGAGATTTTAAAATGGAATTTTAAATCAAGTCAAGTGATTGTTTTTCTCGCGAGTTGTTTAAATCGCCAAGAGTTAACTGGCAGACTAAGAGGAAAATTCGAATTTTTTACAAGGAAGGAATCATTATTAATGGCAACTGCCATAATGACCGGCTGACGACTAGCCCACTACTGCGCTTGAATTAGAAGATTCCGAACGAAGAGAGTGGAAAATTGATGAAGGTGCTAAAAATAGCCCCAGCACTACTTAGCAGGATTCTCCGAGAAGAGTTATTTAAACAATCTCTTCTCTCATTTCTCCTCACATTGTTTCGAAGTTGAAGTTGCTGAAGAAGTTCTTGAGAGATTGAAATATTTTCGAAGTGGTTGAGGAGAGAAATTCTTTGAGAGTTTATTTTATTTCGGAGTGTTGAGTTGCTGAAAGTACGAAGTGCTGGAGAAATTTTCATTTGCCGAGACTCTTTCTTTCGAAAAGCTGAAAGTGTGTTGCTGCAACTTCGAAGTTGAAGGTTGAAGTTGTTTTCCGGAGTTGCTGGAAGATTTATTTGTTGAAGTTGCTGCAGAGTGTTGAGTTGCAGAAATTTATATTGTGCTGGGGATTTATTTCGAAATTGCTGAGTATTGAAGTTGCACGAAAGTTGAAGCTTGCTGCAAATTTTACTTATTCAAGCTGCTAGAAGTTGAAAGTTGCTGAGGTTGACGAAGTCAAGACAAAGGATTTAATTCGCTTTGTGCTGAGAAAGTATCCACATTGCTGAAAGTTGGTAGTTAGCTGCAATTTTCTTCGCCAGTCGGAAGTACAGTCGTTGAAAGCTTCTTTATAAGCTTGAAGTTTTTTATACAGTACGAGGTTTGGAGTTAGTAATTTATGCTGAGAGTTTTTATTTTCAAAAAAGCTAACTCCACATTCGCAGCCGTCTCGGAGGTGACTTCATTTTATTTAAAAAATCTGCAACCTAGCTTATTGCTATTCTATTTTATTTTGCAGATGGCCGAAGCAAAGGATGTTGCAGGAACAAGCAGAGCCGCAGGCAGAGCTGCAAACACTGAAGCAGGCAAGGCTGGCTCATCCCGGCAGGCAATGATTAAAAGGCTCGCTAAGCCATTTCTCCCAAAGTCAGCAATAGTTTCAAAGTTGGCAGGATTAAATGACACCAACCTTGGTTCATTTAATCTAAATGCACTCAAATCGAGGATGTTCGGGCTAGGGGGCCATCAACCATCAGTCACGGCACATAATATAATGAAGAGTGGAATCTACGCAGCTGCTAGTTTTCCGCCAGCAATTCAGTGTCCGGAGCTAATTATGGAGTGCGCCAATCACTACAAGCCAGAACGTAGGACGATTGTCTCTCCGGATGGTAAACTGCTCGCCAACTTCACGCCGGATGCCATCGGAGAGGCATTTGGGATTCCAACTGCTGAGGAGATGTTATACAGGACAAATAAGAGGGCAGATAAGATGTACTCTTCCTCTTTCGAAAGAGTCACTGCAGTCATCAACAGAGTTTGGATGCAGAAGCCGAGGCCACCCCGCACTAAGCTCCCAAAGCAGATAATTGCCGAGGACGTGAAACAAGAATACTGTGATTTGATAATGATGTTGAGCCGGGTGAATGGGAGTGCACAGGCTTACATTTTCGAGCCTTGGATGTTCTACTTCATCGAGATCATCTTGGAGGGAAAGGAGTGTGTCGATTGGGCTAGGATGATTAGCAACCACATCGATGAGCAATTCAGGAGCCTGAAGGTGACGAAGACTTTCTACATGAGCTCATATGTAATTTACATGTTGGCCAGAATGACTAAGTACAGAGGGATTTCGTACAAGGAGCCAATCGGCTGTGCCCCTGGTCAATTCAAAATCCATGAAGCCTGCACACAGCTACATTTAGCTAACATTGCCAACTATAAACGGGCAAATGATGCATTCACAATGCACATTGCGAGGACACTTCAGCAGAGGACGCAGCAGAGAATATCTAAAGAAGCACAGACATTGATTGAGGAATATGGGTATTGGCTCATCCAATTCCCGAAATTCACATATATTAGGCTGCAGGGGTTCACTTCGTATCCGTATCGGTTACCACGATACCCCACTGATCACATAGTAATGCTTGAGGTATCTAGGCAATTGATTGCCTACGATAAGATTCAGAAAAGGAAAAAGAAGGGTGGACTTGATTTCCCTATCACCATGGGAAATTCCATTGAGGTGTGTCCCTCTTTGCAGGCAGCCCGAGAGGCAGAGGACGAGCTGCAATCTTATCATTTGTCATATCACACAGGCAGGCAAGATTTCGATCCTTACAGGAACATCCGGATGATACAGAACGTTGAATACCGGCACAGAGCTCATCTGGAGGACTTTTGGGCAAATGCAGTGGATGAGGCTGAGATAAGAAGAAGGATGTTTTCCAGACTTCCTCTCAAGTTGATTAGAGAATGTGAGATTATTCCAGTTCCCGACCAGGTGGAGGAGGATGTCAACGTCATGCAACCCGACTATGGTTCAGTTAGGGATACTCCTGTCCCACCACCTGATTGGTCCGAGCCAGAGATCATGGACTTGGACACGCTTTCTATCCCGGTGATGACTTTTACCAGGACTTGGGTCGACAGACATGTATGCAGACTCAAGAGCAAGTCGATCGCCCTTACTTATAGCTTGATGGGTGACCCAAGGCCGTTATCGGTAAAAAGGGGGAAACAAATTGCTCAGACATCGAGGGCACAAGTGGAAGTGCCAACCCAACCGATACCGTTGAGGATAGAACAAGCATCACCCGTGCACTCACAAACTCAGTCTTCGAGTTTGAGAGTGGTTTCATTATTTGCCGATCAGAGGGCAGGATTGGAGGAAGAGCGAGGACTTGAGGAGGTAGATCAGCCCAACGCCCGGGAATCAGCTAGTGTCAGTCTATCCAGGGGCGGCCAACAGGAGGAGGAAGAGGAAACAATGGCCGACACCCATTTTCAGCAGATGTTGGACACGGCTTTGGAAGAAGAGGAAAACACAGAACAGGGGACCCAAGGGTCGGGAGATACCCAGCTTATAGAGGAGGATGAGCCTGAGCAAACCAGTGCAAGAGGAGAGGAAGTGCACGAGATGGAGGCAACAGAAGAGCAGCCCCTTGTCGTTTGTAATCCACAGCAGACAGTGCCTGATTGGCTTTCCGACAGAATGAGGAGAGAACCCGAGGATGATACGGATCCGGCCATTGAGATGGAGGAGTTCCTCAGGAGGATCAGTGCGCCACCAGAGAAGAAAAGGGCCCGAAAGTTTTCAAAGATCTCGACTGACGAGTCAGGCTCTCGCACGCTTCAGGTGGCTATTCCAAGGGAAGATTGTGATCGAACCGAGGAGAGGCCTGAAAATTACGTGATCACCACAGTAGAGTTGGGTCGTCCTACGGGAGCCCAAGTTATCGAGGAGTTCGATAACTCCTATCAGGCATTGAAGGATCAGTTGCTCCGCACGGAGGGGAAGTATAAGAAATTGAAGAAGGAGCACAAAACCTTGATAGGATACGTACAAAATCTAGCACATCCAGGTGAACCAGCAAACCCAGCAGTAGAACGTCCATCAGAGCTTCCGAAGGAGTCAGTTGTTGCCTTAGAGGATTTGAAGAAAATGGAAACGGAGGCAGACAAGTGGGTTAGCCGTGTTCATACTGAGACAGGGAAATTCATGGAGGACCTCGCCGATGCTTATCGACAGGCCTCAAGTATTTTGGCACGGATGGATATAGTAGATCAGGCCTGGGGTGATACTCGCATCTATCAAACGAAGACTGTACTTCGTTTGGGGGCTTTGATGCATATACCTCTAGAAACCTTGGTGGATGGAGGTGTAATTCAGAGAGGTGATAGGTATGATTTCACCAGTTGGTACTCCTCGGTGGTCACAGGCCGTGGATTTCACGACGCAGCAAGGGCAGATTCAGCTAAAGTGAGGAAAGCAATGGGCAACATCTTGGGGGGAGTCCTCAATACATTAGAAGCCATATTTGCTAGAAAGTTGGTCCCAGAGGAGATAACTGCTGATGGCTTGAAAAGTAGACTGCCTCCATTCTTCTCAGCTGCGAGGTCACTTGTCCTGGATGACTTTGAGAATGTCTCCACGTTCTCTAGTATAATTCAGCATACCCAGGACGCCTTGGTGACATGGAGGAAATCTTACACCAGATACGGACAGACGGTAGCAGTCTTGGAGTTCCAGCTCAACCATATTCCACCGATCTCTACACAGGAGGTTGAAGCAGTATTGACCCGATTGATCAAGTTTGCTATCCGGGAGAAGGCCAGTGGGAACGCGTTGCTTGATGAGGATCTTCTTGATGATGGTAGTGGGCATTAATTGCTCATTATGATTCCTGCAAGGGAGTGGAGAATATTCTGTGCATTCATTGCCCACTCCTCTCTGTGGCGGTTTTTAGGGCAGAAACCCTAGTCAGGGCATAGGTGGCTCAATCTGAGCCCTTCATTGTAATTTGATCTGAACCGTCCACTGAATTGGACTTATTATAAAAGGGGCATCCCCCCTCATTTGTAAGATATTAGAGATAGAGATTAGAATTGGAATTGGATCAGAGCTAGAGAGTAGAAGGCATATAGCTTTTAGCTTAGAAGTTAGCTTTAGATTGAGGAGGGAAGAAAACTTTCCTTTGAAAGTTTTGTAAAAGGTTGTTGTGAACACTTTTCATAATACAAAGAGTTTCATTGCTTGGTGATTTCTTCTTTGTTATGAGTAGCTAGCAAGGCCATTTCGTCTTTCCAATTCAAGGTAGATAGAGTAAAATAGATTTTTATTTCATGCAAGTAGTTGTTAGCTGTGGAATGTGGTGTTTCATTTGAGCAAGTCTTCTCGTCCATACCACTAGCGGACTGGCTGACGGTGAGTTCGCCTTGCGTGGTCAACTGGAGTAATAGCGCTTAACTTCGATTGTGACTCATATGTCCATATGCATCGTTGTGATGGTATGAACATGTTGTGTCATGGTTTGAATATTTTCTCATCCTTTGAAGATTGCACCAACTTTGTGGAAGTTGTCCGGAGGGAGGCAAAGCGGAGTCTGGTTTGAAGATTGTTCGAATTGATCTTTACATTCCACCCTTTAGAAGTAGATTTGTAGAATCCCTATCCCTATCCCCTTTAAATTCTGCATTTTCCGAGTCAGTCTAGGTACCAGAACATATTGCCAAATCATCCATGTCCTAGTTGCTTCACGGAGTCGAACAACTACGTAAGTCCCCTTGAAATAACCAGCAAAACACATCAACCAATTGAGTCTATTCGCGATAAAAGGAACCTTGGAGTCGAACACATGAACTTTCAAGCAATCTTAGCATGTGGGACACTTTGATCAAGAGAGAATAGAGTGACCGTTGGGCAACTTTATTCTGTGCTGGCGCTGTCATAAAAAGCACGTCAACACCTACAAAGAAGATCAATATTTTGCCATGGTTTTCTCCCGCAAGGGTTTCCACGTAAATCATGTGTTCTTCTTGTGTTCTTAATTGCTAGATCTTGCATGTGTGTTATTGTTGTGGTTGATTCAGTTTTGAAAAGTAAAAGATTTTTTTAATTAATTTAATGCTAAAGTTCCTAAGACAAAATTGTTATTTAATTTAGAGTTAAATTAATTGTTGCAAAAAGGAGTTATAAGGTGAGTATTTAAAAAAAGGGCAAAAAAAGTATATTTTTGGTGTGGTTAAAGTGAAATGAAATTTTAAACCAAAAGAATAAAGGAAAAAGGAGATTTTCAAGAAAAGGTGGTCTACATCTGGAAAGAAAGAAAAAGCAAGAGAGTTTTCATTTTTGGGTTTATGCTGGATTGAATTTGGGAAAAAGAGTTTTGCAATTGATTTTACGAACTTATTGGAGACGAAAACCTCCATTAAGAATAACACCTTCGATGCTAGAAGATGCTTCCTATGTGTTGAATTTAGCTTATTTGAAGTATTTTCAGTTTTCTGGGTTGCCGATTATATATCTACAGAGAATGACAGAATTCCTCAATCTGTTGACTGGTGCTTTCAAAATGCAGATATGATTATGGGTATTGCCTCCTTTATTTCTTTCTAACTGGGCGATCATTTTTATATATTAAAAAGTGAAATTGAAGTTTAAATTATTTTTTATTGAGCAGCCGTAGTATTCAAAGGGTCGTACCATTGATATGTGGCGTACCATGTTTTTTGTTTGTTAATGGAAGCAGAGTAATGATATGGTTTTGGGTATTTATTTAATGGAGTCTATGTGACTGGACAATTATTTGAAATGCCTTCAAACCATATATAATAAGAGCTAGTTTTTATTTGCTGGAGCCGTACCATCTTCTGGTTTGTACCTGTCTTCTAGGCCGTACCTCTCGTTGTGGGTTGCAAATGGAGATTTAATCAGAAATTCTTTGTGGGTATTGAATTATTGTTGACTCCTGGTCTGGACGTTCACCTTGGTATCTGGAAATCAGTGATTAATATATTCATTTATTTCTGTGCAAGGCCGTACTCTTTCCAAAGGGGGGCATGAGGTGTTAGGGAGGAAGCGCTGGCTTTCCTTTGGAGTTTGGAGCTGCAAATGAGTTATTACCTTCATAATATTCCTTGCATTTAAAAAATTGATGGGACAAACTCAGTTTGGTGAAGATTTCAGGGTTGAGTGAACAGTTCTGTGTTTCCTGATGCCTTTTTCTTCAACAGTGTTTGACTGATAATAATTAGACATCATTCTGCTGTTCAACAATTAGTAAGAGCAATATTAAAATCTGAAAATTGTTTCAGACTGTTAGGCAGTTAGAAGGGGTGAATTTCTATGAAGAAGTTGGCAATCTGGATATGGCATAATGAAACCATTGATTGCTGATGAGCTCCAGCCACTCTGTAACAGCAGTAACGTTAATTTCAGACCTATTGAATAACAAAAATCTGTCCTGGGTTGTTGGTGATGAATTTCAAAGAGATGCTACTGTAAGATGTCAACCTTCTGAGTAATACAGGTTAGAATTTGCCCATTAACTTATTTAATCAGTTTGCAAATGTCAAATCTTATGCAATGTGTTTTGTCAATTTTAAAAACAAATTTCTCTCAAATGGCTGTTCATTGTTAAATGCTAAACCTATACCAAACCATTGCAAACCAATCAACAAATACATGCAAGCTGAAAACACAAATCATCTTTGTCCCCTTCTGATTCCCCCATTAATTGATTTGGGGGCAAACCACGCCGACAATGGTGGGGAAAATTAAGCCTCCAAGTCTGATAGGCTCCACAACTTGGAGATTGACTAGACTCCAGACCATATCATCTCCCACTTGGAGACTGACCAGACTCCAGACCATATCATCTCCCACTTGGAGACTGATCAAAACACCGCTGCCCTTATAGCTCCCACTGGAAATCAACATCGTGGACTCTACGGTTCTGATTTATTTTTAACCTTGAAGGCCAACTGAAGCTGAAGAGGAGCTCACCTTCTCCCTTTGGCACTGCCTTCATTAACATATCCGCTGGATTGTCATCTGTATGAATCTTTTCCAGCCTTAACCATCCATCCTCCACACTGACCAAATGAAATGATACCTCAACTGTATGTGTTTGGTTTTTGAGTGCAAGGCAAAATTCTTTGCAAGATGTATAGCACTTTGACTGTCCGTAAAGAAATAACTTTCAGCCTGCTGTTTGCCCAATTCTTCCATGAAAAATTGCAGCCATTTCATCTCCTTGCTTGCCTTTGTTGCAGTGACATACTCTGCCTTTGCGGTGCATAAAGCAACCACCTTTTGCAACCTTGGGATCCAACTCACTGCTGTCCCACATACAGTAAACACATAACCTGTAGTACTTGGCCTGGTATCAATATCCCCTGCCAAATCTGAGTCAACACGACCTTTTAAATCAATATTAGAGCCCCCAAAACATAAATGTTTATTGGATGTACCTCTAAAATACCTGAGAATCCATTTTACCGCATTCCAATGCTCCAATCTAAGATTACTCATATACTTGCTAACAACTTCTACAGCATGTGCAATATCCGGTCTTGTGCATACCATGCCGTACATTAAACTACCTACAGTTGAAGCATATGGTACCTTGAACATTTTTTCCTCCTCTTCTTGTGTCTTTGGACACATCTCCCTAGTCAATTTGAAATGACTAGACAAAGGTGTGTTGACAGCTTTTGCATTCTCCATGTGAAATCTCTACAACACTTTTTCAACATAATCAGATTGAGATAGAAACAATTTTCTGTTTTGCCTATCTCTAGTAATTCTCATACCAAGGATTTGTTTTGCTACCCCCAAATCCTTCATGAATCGTAGCAAATGAATTTGCTAACTATTGTTTTAACTCCTTTATGTGATCCATGTTAGACCCCGCTACAAGCATATCATCATTATATAAACATAAAATAACGTAGCTAACATTATCCAACCTTTTAAAATAAACACAATGGTCACAATCACACCGACTGTAGCCTTTCTCAGCCATATAACTATCAAATTTAATATACCATTGTCGAGGTGCTTGTTTCAAGCTATATAAACTCTTTTTCAATCTACCCCCTAATTTCTCCTTACCTCTAACCTCAAATCCTTGTGGTTGTTCCATATATATTTCTTCTTCCAAATCACCATGGAGAAAGGCGGTTTAAACATCTAGTTGTTCCAAATGCAAATCTTCAACAGCCACAATACTTAAAATAGTACAAATAGAAGTCATCTTAACCACTAGAGAAAACATTTCATCAAAATCAATGCCTTTTTTATGTATCTCTATTCAATAGAATACGAGGCTTTGAGCAATAGTATCTATGAGCTTAATACGTGTTAGGAGTTGGGCAATTCAATATTTCATGGAAGCCACCTTGAAGAGTCGCTTAAAATGGACACTTATTATCATATGTTAATCCACACTTTGAATATTGGGGAGTTACTCAATAACGGCAAGAAGTGTCTATGTTGCCAATGAAAACATATAAGAGAAGGGTGACGTGAAGTATGTAGCAGACCAGCTTGGTGAAGTGGAGTTGGGCTTGGTAGGAAGTGAACCGAAGAAGATTCAAAGGCTATTAATTAAATGCGTATTACAGTTAATGCACAGCAGAATTAACACGAAAATAATTAACAGCGAAAAAACAACACCAAGATTTAATGTGGTTCACCCAAATGATGGGCTACGTCCACAAACCAAAGTCCCTTTTATTATTTAATATCCAACAAATGAATTACAATAGCATGCAGCAACCGTTTTAACCAACGATATCCACTACTGTTTTTACCACACACTTTGTCGTGTGTACCCACAACTTAACCTACGTTTTTCTAACCACAAACCCGCAACCTTTTGCTCATGTTTTCCACACCCAATAGGGTCAACTAAAACCCACGCAACTATTCACATTCCCACGCACACGCAGCTACTCACACTCCAACCGTGGTTGTTGGAATTCCACGTCCACAATAAACTCTTCATTTCTAGGCGTGTTTAACCGTTTTAAAATATTCTTTTAACTATAATTCAAATACACTTCAACGAATTTCCTTTATGCTCTGCCCCCCTTCCAATTCCCCTGTTAATTGATTTGGGGGGAAACCGTGCTGACAAAGGTGGGGAAAAAGCAAATTTCCTTTATGCTTTGCCCCACTTCCAATTCCCCTGTTAATTGATTTGGGGGGAAACCGTGCTAACAAAGGTGGGGAAAATTAAGCCTCTGAGTCTGATAGGCTCCACAATACAACACGCCCCTCCTTGTGCACCTAATCATTTTCTTCTGCATATGTTTATATTTTAACAAATGCTACTTGGCCTTCTTTTGGTTATTATTATTTTTATCTTCACTTCAGTCGCAACCCCCTCTCTCCTCTATTCTGTACCAGTTCTTCTAAACTAATCTATATATTTTCTTTACTCTTGACAACTCACATTCTTGTGGCTGTGTTGACATTCTCTCCACTACCCCACGCAATGGCCTTTGGTTTCTCCCTTCATTCCTCACTTGCACGACCTCTCACGTTCCCGAAAAAAATATTGTTTTTCACAACCAAAAACTCATACGCCTCTTTGGAGTCAAATTGGCATTGATCACAAGGAGAATATTATGCAAATACATCAAAAGATAAATATTTTATTTAACCATTGTGGAGAACCATACACCTACTATGGTCAATTTGACATTCAACTCATGGGGAGATCATTTGGAAGATAAATATCATAATCGAACACAAAATTAAATCCTTTGGACATCACAACAATAAAATGCCTACTCTGAATTAAAAATCGATACACGACATTTTTTCAACCACTGACGACAATTTTGTTCAGCCTCCGCCAAAATCAACCACCGAAATAAACTGCAACAACGAACTGAAACCAAATCAAAACAAACAAAACAACTAATATATTTTTGGATGATGTGGATCGCCCATTCGCCTGGATGCTCCTGCATCATATCATGTAATTGTCACGTCCAAGTTTTTCAACTATGTCATCAATGATATAGAGGCAAATATCATGGTTGCGTCATCGTTGAGGACCTCTCAAAGGCCCATGCAGGACTGATCATATAGCTCTAGATGTTGGAACAAGTGATGCAGACTTCTTTGAGTCATAGACTTATACTTTTAGTTTTGATATTTGTCATGATGCTTTGGATTTCATAATCCATGAGTTTTGTATATACTTGAAAATATATATGTATCTAAAAATGTTATTTATACTCATGATCAATGTATACTTGTGCATGTGATCAAAGTAACTTCTACTTGATTAGTTTATTGTGTCTTTAAATTTTCTTTATTGAAGGGTGAATGATACAAGTTTTAAATCCTTAAAAATCTCTATATTTCATGGTTTTTTCAATTTTCCAAGTCTTGGTTAGGTTTGAGCACCGAATCCAAGTCTGGGTCAAAAATCAATTTCCCAAGTCCAAGTCTTGTAAAACTAATTTGGAGAAACATCAGCAATATAAGGAGTGCAAGGAGGAGTCATCCCTGCAAATGAAGGTTTTAGCAATTATTTGTAGTGGAACATTCAAGATTTGCCACTTCAGTCATCGCAGTTAAAGGAAAGAATCCACAAATTGATGCTTCATCGTTTGCACAGAGGCCAAAAATCTGGAAAACTGCATTTAAGTGATATGGCATAAGTTGGGAGGGCTGAGTATTTCCAGCTTCAAAGCTCGCTCCTAGGACTACACAGAAATTGTAAAAGGAAACAAACAGCTCCATCCAGACAAGTATTATAGGGAAGTCTGTGTCCTAATGTTCAGTGATTTAATTTTTTTTTATCTCTGTCGGCCAGGAATCCAATTTTATTTTTTGTGGGGGGTTGATGTAATTAGAAAAAATAAACTTGTAATGGGCAGTGCCCACTATTTTGTTAGTACTTGTCAGCTTTGATAAGTTGTCATGATTAGTTGTAGTGGTTCCCAACAGCTTGGTCTTAATTGACAACTATTGGCACCCATTTAAATCCAATTCTCCTAGCCAGGGAATATGTCTAATTCTCGGGCGATCTTCCCTAGTCTATCTACCTGTAAAGAACTATAGTTGAATAAAGCTTTAACTGTTATACATCTGCTGCTCAATCTGGTATGTATTGTTATTTCTGTTCAGTACTGCAATTATTAGCCTTATCAGATAAAACAGTAAACAAAAAATACTGCAGCAAAGACCATGTATCTTCTTCAATTGTTTTGTTATGCTTTTTTATGTTTTGCCAGTTAGCTTGCAGAATCTAATATTTTATGTCTAGCTTGGGGATGGTAATATAATACGCATGAATTCCTATAATGCTTTTTTATTGCTTCTCTACTTGTTTGTCCAACTGTTTAACTCACCATTTCATTGTTGCTAGCAATTCAATCGACAACAGATTTTTTGTTTTAGGTATGTTCAATCCAAAATATGTTTGCACTAACCATGGAAGAAATACTTCTGGTTAACCTTGCATGACCACCTACCATATCTAATGAAGCACATACAAAAGGCTTCCTTTCGACAAAAATAGCATATCCAATCTATCAGATCATATGTAACAGATAGTCATAAGCATATTTCCAATTGAAACTGTAGATATCCCTGAAGAAGTATTTGAGTCGGAATTTCAAAAGATTAACACATCTGTACAAAATATGAAAATAAAATCACTTTTTAAATGGCATGATAAATGACAGAGTCGGTGTTGGTCTGCTGGGATAAAGATTTCAGGCCCGTTTGATCCCTTCTAGGAGTGGTATATTGTAATGTTTTTACTATATCAAGAGACAAAACTAAGGATAAAGACTTGAAGTACATAAACATTTACCATAGGGAAGAGGAAAATTCAGTTATTCTTGATAACAGTTCCTCTAATAAAAGTACAAATCAGCGCATCCAACAAATATAATATCAAATTTTCAGTTATGAATACAATAGTTGAAGGGCCAAAAAACCAATGCTATAAACCCATAACAATTTCCAACTAAACAAGACTTTAGGCCAGAAACCAATAATTTTGTTTCTGGTTCGTACCTAAAGCATAGGCATGCATGAAGCTTCCAAATGTTGCATCTCCAAAGATGTGCGGGCAATGATGCAAAGCCTGAAGTAAAAGAACCAAAACCACCTTTAGAATATTCAGTGAATCAACAGCAAAGATCCTGTATAAATCTAGTCCATGTTCTAAGAAAAAGACAAATTTGTCAAACCAAACAAAAAAATCAGGATAAAGGTCATTTTTATTCAACTCAACACTAGAAGCAATTGAAGAATAAATTTTAAGTAGGGATAAGGCAATTGAGCAGTGAAAATAGAAAATGGGATTTACCAAATTACCATCCAATTTTAGAAACGAAATAACTCCATGAATCTGTGCCAAGCTTCATGATACAAAGAAAATTTAATCTTTATGTATGTTACAACTGAAGATATCACTCCACACAATAATGGTTCAATAACTCAATAAGCTCAAAAAGAAATAAGGATGCATATTTCTTTATATTGCATGTTTCTATAAAGTTGGTGATTGTGGCTTTGTCTGCAATTCCTTCATTCCTTTTATCCAATTGTGGATCTTTTGTTCAAACCAATTCAATCCTAGTGTTGTACTCATTTTAAGTCTCTGCTTTTAGTAGGAAAGCATAACATGTTTATTAAATACTACAGGTTGTTTGCTTTAAGTGAAAAGACATAAAAATCTCTCATCTTCAGTAGAAGTGCTGATTTGCTTTGTGCCCTTGCACAAGAACTAAAAAGATAAACAGATAATTTCTTACATAAAATTTGTTCAAAACCTCCAGAGTTAAACTGTACATATCATAAGTAGTTAAAGGTCATTTCCTTAAGTTTCAGAGCTTTTAATTTAATTTTATAATTTTATAATACAAGGAGTTTCCCCTTCAAATTCAAAGAGAAGTTTAACTTTACACACTGTTCCATTTTATGTTGCAACAAAAGGTGCAAATTAAAACTAATATTGTTTCAACTACGGTCAAACCCACCACTTTTAGATAAATGCTTCAAAGTTTGTGGCCCTAGGATGTCTGAATTCACTCTAAATCCTAGTGCATTTATTTCTCTTGTTCTGAATCTAACTCTATATCTCTACCTTGCCAAATTTTATCTTATTAAGGTTAAAAGCATGTAATGAGTCCTTTAGTCTCATGAACCAAGAACTATAACTGATTAATTCAATCAACTAGATTTTCATGATTTTCATGATCCATTTCTGATAACAATGGATATAATTGTGTTAAGAGTCCCAAACTTAGTGGCTCCTTTTGACATGATCATCAAGAGATGTCTTATTTCAAATGCAATTTCTAAGAGGTCTTCACTTTCCCTAGACTAAAGGTTTTTAACCATTACCATTATGTAATTTGTCTGCAGATGCTAGCATACCTAGTATCGTCTTGTATTTTGTCATTGCATTATGGGATCTAAGGGGATAATCTACATACAATTTAATAATCTCAGTCAGTATGAGGACAATCACTCCTCGATGATGTTCTTGTGGCCTCAAAAATTATCTTCTTGTTTTCATCCTTAGAGGTTCATGCTTCCCAGTTCAACATACCATCCTTTGATGGACATCAGATGCTTGATGTTCTTTGACTTGCGCATGGCAAAGAAGGCCTTCAGCTGTGAATCCTAAAAATCATAGTCTGAAAGTCAGAATCATTGATTTGAGATTTCTCAATTTATCAAATATATTACTACTCCTCCAAGGATATTATGTAACAGTTCTCTTCTAGATCCTAATGCAAGCACAAATAGGAGAAATAATAATGAGCTTCAAAGGGTTTCTTAATATGCGGGTATGCATGAAAAAGAACTTGCTTGTCACAAACAATAATGAGTATTAGTACATTAAATATGTGATTGAATAAATTACAAATTATTAGCAAACTGGTTAATCTAAGATTCTGAAGGACTACGGAGATTGGGTGTCTAAAGGAAAAGTAAACTAATAATTTAGCAAAGAAAAGAAAGAACACAAGATAAAAGCATATACAAAGATGTGTTCTCTTTAAAAAAGGAGAAAATTAACTGACAGATTAATATATTTTGCGGGTGAAATTTGCAAATGGTTACACTTATTAATTCATCCCAGGAAAGAAGACTAATAGCATTTCATAACTCAAAATTTTATCATATTCATTTAGAGAGCAAGAGGCATTCAAAGAGACGTAGATCTTACAAATATGATTCCATCTAAATGCACTGAATTCAGAATTGATCTATACTCTATAGAGCTTAAAATATAATCCAAAAGTGAAAAATGAATCAACTCTGTGACTAACTTGTTGAACTGCACCAAATTCCTTTTTAATGCTTCCTTTACGGTGCATTGTCTCACGATGGACAGCACTTTGTCGAATCATCTCTAATTCCTCCTCTGTCCAAAATACCTGCAAGGACATGAAAATTAGCATAGTTTGAATATTTTTCCCCCTCATAGATGGCTTCAAAAGGAAGCCAATAAATTGACTCGTTACATCAATCAAATATCATTATATCTGCCAGAAGTATAACACAAAAATTGTGTTCATTAAATTTAGATACAAACAGATTTTATTTTAGGAACTCATGTACATCAGATAATAAAAACCATGCATCCAATACATAGTAACAAAGTGCAACACAATAACTATACAGTTCAGCATTAGCTGATAATGGATTTGGTGAGAGCAAGCTGAAAACACCTCCTAGAGTTTGGGTTTAGCTCAAATTGATGAAGCTGCAAAAGGAAATTGAGGATTAGCATGAGGAGGGTTTATTAGAGATGATGATAGACAACTTCTATCAATGCCTTCAGTCCACATGGAATTGGATACAAATAATAAGACAAATGCAAAGGTTATGTTAAGAGGAATATGACTTGCTAGTGAAAAGGGATGAGGAAAGCTTTATGTGAAAGGGGACTCAATGCTAGTTACTGAAGCAATCAAAAGGGGCAGTAAAATTACTATAAAAAATATCATTTTGGAAATTGATGGAAACAGAGAATTTTGAGATCTCGTACCAACATATCAGGATGATGGGAAACAGAGTGGCAGATCCAGTTGTCAATGGGAGTGAAAAATCTGTAAGATGGTTTATACTCACTATTTTCCCTCCATACAAATAAACGCTAACATAACTCAAAGGACTGCACCAAAGCAGAAGAGCTTGCTCTTATTAAAAATTTGAAAAAACAGAAAAATCAAAAAGAGGAAAAGCTTCTGCACATAACAAAATGTCTTTACATCCACTCATTAGTGACTTTTCCATGATTGAATCAAATAGAAGAGAATGACAAAGAAAAAATGGAAAAGTTGTGAAAGCCACTAGCTTTTATATTTGCTAACTTTCTAGTGATGGAAATATGCTTGGAGCAGAAAATTAAAGATTGCCCCATGGGCAAGAGAGTAGATGCTTAAATTCGATTTTGAAATTTATTTCATATTTCATTTCTTAATTTGGTTAGTTAAAACCAACTAGGAGTTAGCATCTTGCCAAAACAATTCTAGGTCTAGGGCCCCTCAACCCTGGCTATGCCTTAGCAAAAAGAATAGTAAACACTTTAACATTCAAAAAAAAATACATATCATTCAGGATAGACAATAACAAATATATTAAATATTTACAAAAGGTCAAATAAATCCAAAATTTCTAGAACCACATTACATAAGAAAGATATCAATAATGGAAAAAAAGAACTGAAGAAAGGGGTTAAGATAATTATAGAAACCAGTAATATTTGTATTTCTCGTCACAATTTGTTAACCTTCCTTGTATTCAATTCCAAATCAAACACTCGTTGACTCATTTGGTACAGCAGAAAAAACTCGGAGGTATAGATTGTTCTAAAAATTGAATTATAGAGAAGGCATTCTCCCACAGAAACTAAATCGGCACAAAGAGGATTCTCTAAAATCATTCATGTTCCCCTCCTCATATGCAAACATAGGAGCACATAGGTTTTGCATCACAATCTTCACATATGTGGCCCACTCTCACTTATAGGGATTCAATCAGGGTTACACGGGGACACATCCCCAACCCCACAACCCCCTGTCCCCGTCCCCTGCCGTCCCCGGGACGAGGGGATGCAAAGGGGATGTCCCTCTGCCGTCCCCGAAACAACAAAATTCATAGGAAACGTTTCTTGCAGTTTGGAGACGGTCCCCCATGCCCAATCATACCAGGGACGGCTAGCCATCTCCCGCAAGCAAAGATCCACAACCCAAAATATCTATCCGGTGGGGTGTTTAGATCAACTTTTATGCTTATAACCGGATGTCCTGTTCTTCACTTTGTTCTACCGATAGAAACCAAAACTTATACTATAGACCGGATGTCATTAAGGTTGTCTAGATTGACTTAGGTTGCCATCAATGACAACACTTCAAGCCATATGCCAACAATCTCCCCCTTTGGCATTGATGGCAACACTTAGTGAAAAATGACTAAGTATCGTAATCATTATAGGTATGCTGCCAAATCTTTTCCTGCATTTTCTCCCCTTGAGATTTATAAGGTGTTATCTCCCCCTATGAGGCATTTTTCACTACATTCTCTCCCCCTTTGACATCAATGACAAAGCATGGATGCCATATGCCAAAAAAAGTGAACAATGACAGCATAGTGACAGATCACTTATATGCCGATGCCAAATGACAAAACCAAGTAACAAAAAACGTGTTCAAAATCTTCAAAGCTTCAAAACTTTGTCACATATATGCAGACAATTCTCCTCTTTTGATCAAAATTTCAAAAATTTGAAAAGCAATTAACCGATACCTTAGAAGATTATCTTATGGTTTTTCTTCATTTCCGGAAGGAATTTCTTCTAGGCCTCTATTGTAATTCCAATGATAATGATCAAACTATTGTTTTTGGAAGTTTTGATAACAATTTCAACTAAAGACTTAGGAATTGTAATTGCTTCTTTTAATTCCTCACCATTCTTCAATATTTCCATCATCTACTCCAATCTACATTCAATTAGAACCTTTACCTTCCAAAAGGTGTCCACAAGAGTGTTTTGTCTGTAATTCCCGAATTCTTCTCCTGAAAGTACCATCCGGATCCTGAGATATATCAAAAGTTTTTCCAATGCCATTCAACTCAGCTTCAATCTGATCCAACTTCTCTTTGTAATTACCTTCAAAAATTAAAAACCAATAAAAAATTTGATTTATTTAAAGCTTATTTCTCCTCGCATAGGGCCCACCATCTCTCCTAGGATTAATTTAATATTTTTTGGGGGGCCTAAAGCTTTATGGAGACAAAATATTAACATTTTGTCATTAACTATAACTAAATCTCATTTAAATTTTTATTTCTTACAACTCAGGCAAGGCACGCAAGTATCTCACGCTGCATATATTTTCTCAGAAGGTTGACACGACTATCTGAATCTCAGACCAGCGACCACTAGCAACTATCTCACTCCTCAAGCGACTAGCTAGTAGAGGCGACAACATAAAGAGCAGTGGATAATTTTTTTTATTTTTCAGATATTGGGCTCTTATGCAACGGCGCACATCTGCAGTGACCCAAAGCATAGTTTAAATTTGTGTGAGCTATTCAATCTTGACTACATCTACAGGTTTGACGCTTTGAGCTTAGTATTTTAGTATATAAATTAGTGATTTTATTTTATTTTTCAATTTTCATCCTTTTTTTTTTAAATGAAACCCTCACAGCATGCATTCTCTCATTATCCTGAGCATAAAAAACCCTATTTTGAGCCATTCAGCCTCTAATTATTTTGCATTTTAAAGAAAGTTTTTTATGCTCAAAATAATGAAAATGAATTTCTCATACTATTGTTTTAGTGTTTTAAATTTGAGTAAAAGTTAAAACTAAATTTAGAGTTATTGTTGTTTTAAACTTTTAAGTTTAATAATTTAATTGTTTAAATTTTAATATTTTAATTTTCTAATTTTAATTTTCAATGTTCATTGATTTGATTTACCGGTTTTTGGATTCAATTTTACAAACTTTCTGGGTTTCAAAAAAAAAAACATACGAAATGAGCAGCAACAACAATAGTGGCAGTCATGAGACTGAGAGTAGTGACACTAAAAATGAAGCTACAAGAATGCCAATAAACCCTTCTTCTACCTCTGAAAATCCAACCCATGCTTTTTCAGACCATTATGCATGCCCTATACCCACTCTTCAAAGGTATGCAAAAGGCCCTTTCAACAAGAAGAAACCATTGCATTAGTTTACCACATATGTGACCGCCAACAAGAAGAAAAATTTAGGGGTAGCAAGAAATGGTTTTGTCATATTTGTGAAACTAATTACCATGGGAGCTATACTAGGATTAGAGGCCATCTAGTGGGTGACTGTGGAAAGGGTGCTAGAGTTTGTGCAACAATAACATTGGAGCAGCAGCTTCTATTTGCAAAGTTGGCTGGAGTAAGTGAGGACCAAATGATTACCATTCACAATAAAAAAGGTCATTAGCTGATTTGTAAGCCTCTTCCAATGTATCAATTGGAGAGAGTTGTGATAGAGGGAAAAGGAAAGCAAGTGAGAAAACTTCAATCATGGGGTTAATGAATGTGCAAAAACGTGAGCAAACTAATAATGCAGTGGCCAAATTTTTTTATGCGCATGCTCTTCCATTTCATTTGGCAAGGTCACCTTATTTCAAAACATTGGCAAGAAATATTGGCAGTTGGATCCTCTTATGCCCCCCTGGAGAACATAGATTGCATACCTCCCTCCTTGACAAACAATATTCAAAAGCTACCATGATGATGGAGGAGATGAGGCAAACATGGATTAGGACTGGTTGTTCCATTGTCATGGATGGGTGGATTGATATTCGACATAGGCCACTCATTAATGTTATTGTTACATGCCCTGCTGGTTCATACTTTCTTCGAGCTATTGATTGTTCTAGGAAGCTTAAGGATGTTGATTTTAAGTTTGGCATTTTGAGGGAGGCCATAGAGAAGGTTGGGCCTTCTAATGTTGTGCAAGTTGTGACAAATTCAGCTTGTGTTTGTAAGCTAGCTGGTTTGATGATTGAGAGTGCTTACAAACATATTTTTTGGACTCCACATTGCGTACATGCTTTGAATAATGCTTTGAAAGACATTGGCAAAATAGATTGGGTGAAGGCAACAGTTGCAAAGGCTAGAGACATACAAATGTTTGTATGTAACCATCAAACTTCACTTGCACTATTCCGATCTTATTCAAAGAAAGAATTCCTAAAACCAATTGAGACTAGATATGCTAGCTACTATATTTTGTTGGAGAGGATGTTGGAGGTCCAAGATGCTCTACAAGCCATGGTTGTTTGTGCAGATTGGAAAAGGTGGACTCTATCGAAGACAAGTGAAGGCAAGGAAGTGAGAGATAGAGTACTTAATGAAACTTGGTGGGCCACTATCAAGTAAGAAATCTGAGAATTTAAATTGTTTTTGAATTTGTTACACTTTGTCTTACTTTATTCTTTGTATTTTAAAAGTTCTAATTTTTAATTTGTTTGTTTGTAGGTATATTTGCTCTTTCATATCACCAGCTATGGGGGTAATCCGGTATGCAAATATAGACTCTCCTAGCTTGGGAGAGATATATGAGACTTTTGATAGCATGCTTGACCAAATGAAGCAAGCTATTCATAAAAAGGATCCTGAGATGAGATTTTATGAGGACCATATTAGGCCTATTGTGACAAAGAGGTGGAACACAATGAATACCCCTCTTCATATGCTTGCCTATGCTCTTAATCCGAAGTGGTATATACCTAGACTTAGCCGAATGCTTCCTTCTGAGGATGACGAGGTGATAGAGGGGCTTACAACAGCCCTTCGTAAAATGTATACCAACGAGCAAGCAACCATTCTTAGAGAGCAGTGGCCTATGTTTTATGATCTGCGGGGTCCTACATTTAGCAAACCAAAGGCTAGGACGAATAGGGCCACCATTGCACAAAACAACCCCATTGGATGGTGGAAATTCCATGGGAAGGACACACCGAATTGAAACAACTTGCCATTCATTTTCTCTCACAAATTGCTAATTCCTCTATTGCATCGAGGAATTGGTCCACCTATGGCTTCATCCACTCGATTAAGAGAAACAAGCTTACTTCAAAACGAATTGAGAAATTAGTTGCAGTTCATAGTTCCTTGAGACTTCAAGACCGACAAACTACTGAGTATCGGAAGACTCCAGCAACACGATGGGATGTTGATCCTGAGGATGTTAGGCAAATTGATGAGGAGGAGGTGCAACCAGGATTGGTCAGGCTACCATTGGATGGTCCACTCTTGCCAACGGATGATAGTGACTTTGATAGTTCTGAGTCTTTGGATATTCATAGCCCGAATGAGGCTTAATTTCATAGAATGTTGTATTTAATATTTTAAATTTCATGTTTGAACTTTGAGACTTCTATATACATGTTTGAGACATTTGCATATTGATATGACCATGGTTTTATTGATGTTTGATACAGTTGTGATAAATTTTATAATGCTTTAATGACATTTCTTAAGCTGTTATAGTACTACTCTCACGATTTATTTACATATTGATATTCTTGTTATCAATTATTAATTTATTGACATATCTATCTCTCTTTCCCTCTCTCTCTAATATATTAATAAATTTTGAAAAAATCATACATATATATATGTGTTTTGTATGTCGTTGTCCCTTGCGGTCAACTAAAAATTGCCCCTTAGGAAACGTCCCGGAAACACATCCCCTACAGTCCCCCTGTCACTATCCCCGAAACATCGTGGAACATAGCAATAAAACCATGGTCTATCAATATCCAAATGTCTCAAACATGTATCCAGAAGTCTCAAAGTTTAAACATGAAAACCAATATATTAAATACAATAGTCTATGAAATTAAGCCTCATTCGGGCTATGAATATCCAAAGACTTAGAACTATCTGAGTCACTATCATCCTCTGGAAAGAGTGGATCATCCAATGGTAGCCCGACCAATCCTGGTTGCACCTCCTCCTCATCAATTTGCCTAACATCCTCAAGATCAACATCCTATCGTGTTGTTGGAGTCTGTCGATACTCAATAGTCTGTAGGTTCTGAAGTCTCAAGGAACTATGAACTACAACTAATTTCTCAGCTCATTTTGAAGTAAGCTCGTTTCTCTTAATGGAGTGGATGAAGCCATAGGTGGACCAATTCCTCTCTACAGCAGAGGAACTAGCAATTTGTGAGAGAAAACGAATGGCAAGTTGTTTCAAATCCGATGTGTCCTTCCCATGGAATTTCCACCATCCAATGGGGTTGTTCTATGCAATAGTGGCCCTATCCGTCCTAGCCTCTGGTTTGCTGAATGTAGGACCTTGAAGATCAGAAAACATAAGCCACTACTCTCTAAGAATGGTTGCCTGCTCGTTGGTATACATTTTACAAAGGGTTGTTGCAAGCCCCTCTATCACCTCATCATCCTCAGAAGGAAGCATTTGGCCAGGTTTAGGTACACACCACTTTGGATTAAGAGCATAGGCAAGCATATGAAGAGGGGTATTCATTGTGTTCCACCTCTTTGTCACAATAGGCCTCATATGGTCCTTATAAAAACTCATCTCAGGATCCTTTTTACGAATAGCTTGCTTCATTTGGTCAAGCATGCTATCAAAAGTCTCATATATCTCTCCCAAGCTAGAAGAGTCTATATCTGCATATCAGATTACCCCCATAGCTGGTGATATGAAAGAGCAAATATACCTACAAAAAAGCAAAATTAAAAATTAGAACTTTTAAAAATGCAAAGACTAAAGTAAGACAAAGTGTAACAAATTCAAAAACAATTTAAATTTTCAAATTTCTTACTTGATAGTGGCCCACCAAGTTTCATTAAGTACTTTATCTCTCACTTCATTGCCTTCACTTGTCTTCGATAGAGTCCACCTTTTCCAATCTGCACAAACAACCATGGCTTGTAGAGCATCTTGGACCTCCAACATCCTCTCCAACAAAATATAGTAGCTAGCATATCTAATCTCAACTGGTTTGAGGAATTTTTTCTTTGAATAAGATCGGAATAGTGCAAGTGAAGTTTGATGGTTACATACAAACATTTGTATGTCTCTAGCCCCTGCAAATGCTACCTTCACCCAATCTATTTTGCCAATGTCTTTCAAAGCATTATTCAAAGCATGTACGCAACATGGAGTCCAGAAAATATGTTTGTAAGCACTCTCAATAATCAAACCAGCTAGCTTACAAACACAAGCTAAATCTGTCACAACCTGCACAACATTAGAAGACCCAACCTCCTCTATGGCCTCCCTCAAAATGCCAAACTGAAAACAGCATCCTTCAGCTTCCCAAAATAATCAATAGCTTGAGGAAAGTATGAACCAGCAAGGCATGTAACAATAACATTAATGAGTGGCCTATGTTGAATATCAGTCCACCAATCCATCACAATGGAATAGCCAGTCCTAATCCATGTTTGCCTCATCTCCTCCATCATCATGGTAGCTTTTGAATATTATTTGTCAAGGAGGGAGGTACGCAATCTATGTTCTCCAGGGGGGGCATAAGAGGATCCAACTACCAATATTTCTCTCACCATTGTTTTGAAATAAGGTGACCTTGCCAAATGAAATAGAAGAGAATGTGCATAAAAGAATTTGGCCATTGCATCATCAGCTTGCTCACATTTTTGCACATTCATTAACCCCATTACTGAAGTTTTCTCACTTGCTTTCCTCTTCCCTCTATCACAACTCTCTCCAATTGATACATTGGAAGAGGCTTGCAAATCAGCTAATGACTGTTTTTTATTGTGAATGGTAATCATTTGGTCCTCACTTACTCCAACAAACTTTGAGATAGAAGTTGCTGCTCCAATGTTATTGTTGCACAAACTCTAACACCCTTTCCACAGTCACCCACTAGATGGCCTCTAATCCTAGTATAGCTCCCATGGTAATTAGTTTCACAAATATGACAAAACCATTTCCTGTTGCCCCCTAAATTTTTCTTCTTGTTGGCGGTCACATATGTGGCAAACTCATGCAATGGTTTCTTCTTGTTGAAAGGGCCTTTTGCATACCTTTGAAGAGTGGGTATAGGGCATGCATAATGGTCTGAAGAAGCATGGATTGGATTTTCAAAGGTAGAAGAAGAGTTTATTGCTATGCTCCACGGGGTTTCGGGGACGGCAAGAACCCGATACGCCGGGACGAGTTTCTGGTACGGGGGTACTTTTGGGTCATTTTCTAAGGGACGGCTGATAAAAAAAATAGGGAAATTTTTTAAAATATAGAGAAATTTCAAATGTTCATAGCATAACATTGATAAAGCATTCATTCTAGACATTGTATAAGCTTATTATATATCATTAGACTTGAATTGAGATTTCACATGAGAATCGACAAACAAATTAACATAATTCAAATGCTTTTCATTATCAATGTGCATACATATCATATAAGAGTCTGATAATTATAACCAAAATGCTCAAAGGCTCCAAGTCTCAACTATGAAATGACATGATAAACATAAAACTAAGAAAATATATCGTTGTCCAGTGTCCCTAATCAGCAAAAGGTAGGTCTAAATCACCATCGCCCTCGTCATCGCCATCGGAGTAAAAATGAGTTACTTTTTCTCATTTTGGAGCTTAAATGTCATTTACATTAGGTCAAGTGTGATGGGGCGTCCCTTGTGGGCCCGCCCATAGCTTTATTTTTATTCAAAAACTCTGACTTTTTTTTTAAAAAGCGTTTTTTTTTTTTGCTGGGCCATAGGGTACTGCTAGAAGTACCCGGTACGGTCGAGGTACCGCTAGGCAGTACCGGGTACTTCTAGCAGTACCCAAGTCCCCTATTTTCTGGCAAAAAGACCATTAAAAGTACCCGAGTCCCTGATTTTTTGGCAAACTGTCCCCTAGAAGTACCGGGTGCTTGGAGGGCAAAGGGGCACGACCAGAGTACGTTTCCTAGCCGTACCCGCGTCCCCATTTCGTACCTGGTACGGGAAACGGGTAAAAACCATAGGGGACGCGTCCACGTGGAGCATAGGTTTATCGGCATTCTTGTAGCTTCATTTCCACTATCACTACTCTCAGTCTCATGACTGCCACTATTGTTGTTGCTGCTCATTTTGGATGTTTTTTTTGTTGAAACCCTGAAAGTTTGTAAAATTGAAACCAAAAACCGGTAAACCAAATCAATGAATATTGAAAATTAAAATATTAAAATATTAAAATTTAAACAATTAAATTATTAAACTTAAAAGTTTAAAACAGTAGTAACACTAAATTTAGTTTTAAAATGCAAAATTATTTAGTTTTACTAAGAGGCTCAATGGCTCAAAACAAGGCTTTTTATGCTCAAGATAATGAGAGAATGCATGTTGTGAGGGTTTCATTTTTTTTTAAAAGGATGAAAATTGAAAAATAAAATAAAATCACTAATTTCTATGCTAAAAAACTAAGCTCAAAGCCTCAAACCTATAGATGCAGTCAAGATTGAACAGCTCACACAAATTTAAACTATGCTTTGGGTCACTAGAGATGTGCGCCACTACAGAAGAGCCCAATATCAGAAAAATAAAAAAAATTATCTACTGCTCTTTATGTCGTCGCCTCTACTAGCTAGTCTCCTAAGAAGTGAGATGGTCGCTAGTGGTCACTAGTGAAAGATACCCTCTCAATTTTATCTTGATTTTTAATATCAAATATAATGCAACCATCCACCCGTTAAGGTTAGCTCCAAAACCAAAACAATGCGAAATAGTAACTCTAACCAAGAATGCGCCCTAAGACCTGATGAGGGAGGAGGAGTGGGCATATGGTCAGAGGACCCCTAGGATCTAATTAATTCAATAACTGAAATGATTACAATTGAGAGAGAGGAATAAAACTCAACACCAAGAATGTTCACCAAAATTCTTGGAAGGCAAGGTGATAGCATATGGCGGAGTACTAATTACAAAACTGAAATGAACTTAGGCGGTGAACTAGCCATGAGAGATTCCACACTACCCCTTAAATTAGTGGGGGGAAAGAGCATTACAATTTCAAACTAATTCATCCGCTGCGGCAGGCATCCACTCAATAGTGGGAATTCGCCACTTAAACAATGGGTGAGATAGAAAGATACAAATGTTTATTCTTCCATGCTGGCGGTAAACCATCCAAGGGTTACAATGTGTGAATTAAAACACAAGTAAATGCAGAAATATAAATGATTGGATTAGTACTACTAATTCTCAGCCTTATAATGTAAATTATCTGCAAATTACATAGATTTCCAATAGAAATCTGCTCCAAAACAGCTGCAATGATGACACTATATTTCTGATTACAAATAAGAATGAGCACACCCTAGAAATATAGCACGAAATGGAAATAACCAGGTCTGATATACAAAACCAGCAAACTGAATGTTCAGACCAGCAAGCTAGGAGATTACTAAAATGCTCATATCTCCTTCGATACTCAACCAAATGACACCAAATCAATTGCAAATGAAAGCTAGATGAAAGGCGACCAAGAACAAGTGATTAAACAACTTCAATACCCTTCTAATTATTAAGCACACATCCCAAGAAGAAATCTG
The DNA here is from genome assembly GCA_007115665.2 of Sequoiadendron giganteum. Classification (NCBI taxonomy): domain Eukaryota; kingdom Viridiplantae; phylum Streptophyta; class Pinopsida; order Cupressales; family Cupressaceae; genus Sequoiadendron; species Sequoiadendron giganteum. Next base: position 69,407,380 of record CM021107.1, read on the forward strand.
GAAATGATAAACCCTCCTAAACAAGGCGACCTGCTCTAGAAAATTGTAGACATCATAATAAAATCTGAAAATGCACAAGAATGATTGCCTATAGCATAGGAAATGATTGATCAAATACCAATATGCAAATTAAAATCACTTCAAAAGCTGTAAATGAAAACTCGTTTCAGCCATACTTGAACCAGCAAGCACAAAACTAGAAAATCTCACCAAAATCTTCGACGTTGATGCACAATATGCACTTCTGATTGAAGCACACTCACAACTGACCATCTAGGGAACCATAGTTTCAGGCTTGAAGAATTGAGTAAATTTGCTAAGCTTTCCCTTAGTCGGATTCTGGATTTCAAACCAGCAGCATAACTTTACAATATTTTCCAAAGATAATAAATGAGAGAGCAAAGGCCTTCTTTTAAAAGTTTTGAGGTGACCCTTCAGCTTCTCCATAAAAAACTCCCTTTCTTGCTCTTGAAAATATTTTAATTTTTAAAATATTTCTTCTCTCTTATTTTGGCATCCAAACTTTAGGGAGATAATAAACTTTTAATAAAATAATAACCATCTCCAAAGTGGAATCCCATCCTTAAAATAATTAACTGACTTTAGAAATATTAAATATTTCTTTCATGAGACATCCTCCCTTTTATGACCATTTTTGAAAACAACATGAAGTTATTATGCTATGCCAAGGTCATAAAATATTAAAATCATTAAATGATTTAAATAAATCATTTATTCACAAATGCACCTCAGAAAGCCAAATTAGGTAAAACTCAATTGCTCCACTCAAAGTGAAAAGCTTACTGTGTTGTTGCCGACTGGAGTCCTGCTAAAAATAGAACTTACTAAAAATAGTAAATTCTGAAAAAGTTGCTTCGCTCACTTTGCATGTCATACCATTGTGAAGCTCTCAGAAAACCCAGAAAGAATCTGCATTCCAAATCTCGAAACCCCAATGTGCTGGCTAAAAATAGCAAGTTCCGAAAAAGGTTGTCTGATGGAGATGCATGTCACACCATTCTGAAGCTCTCCAAAAACCTAGAAAACATCACCAGACATGCATCAGAAACTCATACATGCAAACCCTCAAAACTGCTCCAGAATCCCAATAGCATAGGAAACCCTAATTTTACCTTTGACAAGCCTACGGGCTTCCAGAAATAGGCTATCAGGCATTGAAGGGCGAATGGCAAAAATGAGAGAATGCATGTTGTAAGGGTTTCATTTTTTTTTAAAAGGATGAAAATTGAAAAATAAAATAAAATCACTAATTTATGTGCTAAAAAACTAAGCTCAAAGCCTCAAACCTATAGATGCAGTCAAGATTGAATAGCTCACACAAATTTAAACTATTCTTTGGGTCACTAGAGATGTGCACCATTGCAGAAGAGCCCAATATCAGAAAAATAAAAAAAATTATCCACTGCTCTTTATGTCGTCGCCTCCACTAGCTAGTCGCCTGAGAAGTGAGATGGTCGCTAGTGGTCACTAGTGAGATTCAGATAGTCGCGCCGGCCTCCTAAGAAAATATATGCAGCGTGAGAAACTCGTGTGCCTTGCCTAAGCCGTGAGAAATAAAAATTTAAATGAGACTTAGCAATAGTTAATGACAAAATGTTAATATTTTATCTCCATAAAACTTTAGGCCCAAAAAAAATATTAAATTAATCTTGGGAGAGATGGTGGGCCCTGCACGAGGAGAAATAATTTTTGAAGGTCTTTGCCTGCCGGTACGATTGGGACGTTTCCAACATCCCTAATCCATACTGGGGATAGGGAACTATCTCCAAACTGCAAGAAACATTTCCTAACATTTCCTATGAATTTTGTTGTTTCGGGGACAGCAAGGGAACGTCCCCTTTGCGTCCCCCCATCCCAGAGACGGTAGGGGATGGGGACAAGGGGTTTTGGGGCAGGGGACGCGTCCCCGTGTAACCCTGAAAAAACTTGAAAAAAAATCAAAATAAACTTTATCTGCGCTTGATAAATCTCCTTGGTACAAGCTAGTTGTTTCCCACAGCACTTAGCAAACACACTTTATACATTTGCAATCCTTCACTGCCAAACCAGCAAAACTTGAACAATGAAAATTAAAAATGGGAAGTTGGAATGATAGTAGATGCTTTTGAGTCTTGTGTTTATCAAATGAGGTCTGTTGAGTGACTTTTAGTTGAATTAGGGTTCCAAAAGGCATTTTAAAGTTGCTTTTACCTATAAAAAGAGTAGGTTCCCTTCCCTACTCCCAGGTACACCTAAATGACCTAGGTGAAGAAATGGACCTGGACCCAGCCCCATTCAGGTCAGGTATGTGGACTATTCATGGTTAACCCAGTATACTCTTTGCATTAATTCATCAAACAGTAACAATTTTAACAACAAAAGGGCTTCCTTGTTAATTTAATCAAAATCATCAAAACTCATGAAAGGTTTAGTTTCTGTTTTGAGGATTATCTTGAAAAAGTCACAATACTCAGCAGTGTGAATATTCTGCAAATCTAGACATTAAAATTCTGGCCAAATATTTTTTGTGCTTCAGGCAAAACTAGGTTTTGGAAGTTGATCATAATCGACATAGATTTTGAACTATAGATTATCAATTTTCAGAATTTTTTGGAAGCAGAATTCCTTGGAATACAATAAACAATCTCCTTTACATACAAATATTACACAGTTCTATAAAATATTAGAATTCTGGAAATTAAATCTGAATTGTGAAACTTAAATTATTTTTTTTGGAAATTACTAATCTCTGTAATTAAATTCTAAAAACTACTAATTATCCCTGCCTGTGCATTTGGTGCACTTTTCTGCCATGCCCTAGACACCAACTTTCTGCACTTTTGTGTGCCCTTGACACCAATTTCTGCACAAGTTTTTGCTTGCCTTAGTTTCCAATTTTCAATTTGGTGGCTTTTGTACTGTGCCATAGCCACCTCTCTGCTCTGATTTTGCCTGTGTGACCCTTTGCTCTGCATGATGTGCAACTGCTCTCTGTATGAAAATCTTTGTTGGTCCTTTTGATTTGTTTTTATTATTTTCCCTTGCCTGTGAACAATTCTGATTTTCTGCTATGACTCGGAAAACCCTAGTGGAAATTTTTGTTGCAATTAGCAATCATAAACCCATCTAGATCTTGCTCTAGCATACCAGCCTAGAGCTTCCTTGCTCCTCCAGATCAATCAGTCTCTAATGGTTCTGATACCATGCAGGAAGAATGTGAGAGTACTCTATGAGGCACACATTGGAATCTGTGTGCATGCTTATCTATTATTGAACGAGGAAATTACATGAGCTCTAACTTACATTGTGTAAAGTTAATTTTTTAGACATAACTAATATATAAGTGTTCCTACATTATAAAGTTATAAATCTTATATCTAAATATTGTGTCTAATAATTGTTACATAATAATAAATATAATCGAGAAAGCCTGTTTTGAAAAAAATGCAGGTGGTGGAAACAATTGCACAACCAAAACAAGCTTATAATTTTTCCTTATATAATATAGAAATGAATAGAGGTCAAAGTAAGGGAGTATGTGTGTAATAAGCATCATGCAAAGGTCAAAACAAGGCACTGTATGTAGTCACTATGTACTTGCAACATCATGCAATAGAGCATGGGGCAGTAGAAAGGCTACATACTGTGCTGTGAAGAGTACCCATTTGAGGAAGGCAGTGAATATATGGAGCCCATTCAGACATCTGCATGCAGAAAAAGAACGTGGCATCAGAATACTTACTTAATGTGTAATGATTCCCTGTTGTCCCTTTTCCCTTTAAATCAATTTAATGATTTCCCCCATGTCCTCCATTCAGAAAACAAGCTTCAAAGACTCCAACTTTCTAGCCAACAGCATTTCATGACACAAACAAACATATGCTGCAAATCAGAAGAATTCTATAAGACCTGGCCAAGCTTTTGTTCTGCTAAAATAAATAAAGCAAGTCGAGCATAGTTGCTAGCATCTTTTCCCAAAAATGTTTCAACTCCCTTTTGTAGCTTATCTGGGGTGATCAACTGCAAGATAAATTCAACATTGCTAAAAGTGAAAACCATATTACAATTGAATCTTTCCAAATTAAAGTTCTGAAATGATTCTGCATTTCAAAAATTACAAAAAGTATTACATACAAGATTGTGAGGAATTTGCATAATGCGTTCACCTGCATGTATGGGGCGAGAAGAAAACAAAGACCTGCAACAGAAACTCCAACAAAACAATATCACAATAAGGCCTCAAATTCCCACTGTACCTGTGAGAAATTAATGAGTTCACAGCTAAGGTAAAGATCAAGCCTTCACTTCAACAAACTCTGGATATGTAGAGACAGTAAGCTTCCTCATAAAATGTATCCTTTAGTGTGTACAATGAAAAAGGTATTATACAAAAAATGCACATGGAAAACAATCCAAAATGTGAAAAAATGCATATTACAATTTGAAAATCTTCCAACACTTTCCATCCTACATAAGATGCAGCCAACACAATTATGAATACGAGAGCATAACACTGGTGACATCACAAAAGGTATGTTGTGGAAACACAAAACAACGATAACCGTAAATAATAATAAGAGAAAAGTATGTGGTCATACAGGCTTCCAGCATTAAAAACTATTAAGTAATACAGTGTATTTAATCATGTGGAAGAATGTATATAAGCTTCAATATGAACATTCATTTCTTCATGTTTTTCTTATGATAAAGAATGAAAAAGAAACATCCCTAAGCTCTCCAAGATCAATAGAATCTAGGGACAGCTTCCAAACGGTAACAATCAAGGAAATCATGATAAACAATGACAATAACAAGAACAGAAAATGAATAGAATCCTCAAGCACTGGAAATACTATGAAAGATACAATCTACAAAAATTCAGGAGCTACATGGAACCCAAATAATACTGTATGGAGTGAATATATCTTCCACCACATATGGATATAGAATTAAATATACGACTAACATCTGCAAATGTGATGAAATTTTTAAAAACCTAAAGGGACTGTACGGAATGAATATAAACTTAAACTTCCCGCCATAAGGATAAGAAGTAAATACAAAATACAGAAAACAGCAAATATCTGCAAATGTGATGAAATTCAAAAAACTTAAAGGATTGAATGTAGGCAAAGATCAAGCCAAAACTTAAACAAACTTTGTGTATGTAGAGATAGTGAGTTCACTTGTAAAATGCATCCTTTAATGTATGCAATGTGAAAGTAATATACAGAAAATGCACATGAAAAATAAACCATAATGTGAAAAAAATGTGCATTCCAATTTGAAAATCTTACAACGCTTTCCAAGTTGCATAAGATGCATGCTGAGTAATTATGAATCGAAGAGCATAACACCAGGGACATCACAAAAGCTATGTCCTCTTGGAAGGAAACAAAAAAACAACAATAAGCATAACTAATAATAAGAGAAAAGCAAGGACAATACAAGATTCCATTATTAAAAACTATAAAATATACAGTATACTTAATCAAATGTGAAGTAATGCGTATGAGCTTCAATATGACTACCAGTTCTATGAAAGATACAATCTTCAAACATTCATGAGCTAGATGTGGTTAAATTTCAAAAACCTACGGGGTTGAATGTCTGGCAAGGAAAAAAATCATGGAGAAAAGACTATTTTCCCATTTGAATTATTGGTCACAAGTCTGCATGCATGAAAGAGAGAGAGAGGCCATTCAAACCTGCCACGACAAGACATGCCTACTGTGAGTGATGAACAAACTTCAAGCCCTGCCTTCTTCCGCAACCATGACATGAACTCATTATGATCTTTAATTGTTGATGCTTCATCCTAAATCATTCAAACCAAATACCAAATCATTCCTTGAATTCACTCAAGTTACAAATAAAAGTGAGCATCTTTATATTCTTCTTGATTACTTTCAAAAAATTTAATGATTTTATGTTACTTTGCATGTTACTAAAAGTTACTTTAGGCATATCTCATTGAGTATGCATCTTACATAGGATGCACATGACAAGAAAGCATCAAATTGAAACAAGGCCAAAAATAACATTAATATTCCAAAAGAGAGAAAAGTAGCATAAGGTACTTTGTACAACCAACAAACCAAGAACTTAACTAAGCATAAGGAAAGTCCAAATGGCATTAAATATTTCCTTGCAATCTCATTATTGTCACCTTTAACTTATTAGCTATACAAAGGCTCAGCCTATTCAAATTATTCATTACATGTAATGAGCTTTCCAAGTTATTGGTGATTTGTTATTTTGTGGACAGGTACTTGGGCTTTTTGGTATGTTCAATAGATTTGCAGCATTTTCATTTATTTGGAAGATAGTGTAAAAGGTCACTTTGTTACACCCCGGAATTTGTATAGTTACTATTCTAGTAATGCTTAGAGCATTCTGATTGTAAGGAAGGTTTTGAATGAATAAATGTGATTGAATTTTGTTGACAATATGAAATCCTGTTTACATGTTATGTTTGGCTCATTCTGTATTCTTGATTGATGTTATTCTTGAATAAAACAATGAATAGAGGAAAATAATTAGTCTTGTTTTATATATTTGATTTATATATATATACTGCAAATATTGTGAGCATTTGACTGCCGTGGTTTTGTGCCATGGATGCAGGAACAGGAGCTATTCCTCCAGGTGGAGGGGAAATATCACTCAGGAAGAGGAACTTGGTCGACTAACCGGTAAAGTTGATCGTATGAGCATACACACACTTCACTGAGGATTTTAGGAACTGAGTCAGATTAAGTTGTCATGATAAGTCATCCTTAGGCTTAGGAGTTATGATTACTTCTTCATGCTTTATGAGTGGTGTTCCTTGATTGACTGACTTACTGTTCTGTGAGCCTTGAATGTGAAATGTGAACTGATAAGTTACTGATGCCTGGAATTTACGGTTAAATGTATAAATACGTGTTTATGCAATTACGTCCATTAGAGGTGCTCTGACTGGCCTATAATACACGTAATTGGAGATTTGAAAATAAACATGTATAGATATGTTTAAGTGTAAACTGGGTAAGTTAATTAATATATTTAATAATATATTTAATATCGATGTTATTATAGTTTTATCGGTAATATAATATATTAATATATCTAATGTAATATTTTGAATATTATATAGATATATTTATATATTATATATTAAAAGAAAGGTAAGTTAAAAACTATAATAATATTGTATTGAATATAATATAAAATATATTAATACATTTTAATGAAAATATTAAAATATCTAAAACTTTGGAAAGATTTTGTATAAACTATAAATCTTTGGCAATTAAATTTACATTTATCTTATAAAGGAATTTGAGTTTATTTACCTTGGAAATAAAGGTAATAAAACTTTCATAGTCTTTGGTAAATACTTTGCAAACCATACAAAGGAATTTCGAAATATTGAAATACTTGGAAAATATAAAAAGGAAAAAGAATTTCGAAATGCTGAACTATAGACTGTTTAAAAATTTAAAGTTAATGTTTGAGTAAAATCGCGGATTTCTTCATGGGAAGAAATCGCGCGACTGTTAAACCAGAAAACAGTGGAAAACTAAGGAGAATAATCCGCGCCCAGCTCGCGTAGCTTAGACCTGGTCGCGGATGCTTGAACGCCACCGGTCTGGGACGCGTGGGTGGAAGGAGGCATGAACTGTGGGTGCGTAACCTTGACGTTTTCAGCAGCAAAATCCAAAGCGCCATTTGTTCTTCAGTTCGCCATTTTTTAGGGCTTTTCCCAGTGACTAAACCTGTACGTGGTTAATCCACGAATTTGGCATGTGATATGTTGAAACATTCTTGAGAAATTATGAAGAATCATCAACTCTTTTGCTGTGTGACTGCCACTGCGAATTTTGACATTTTCAAAATGAGAGGTGTCGAATTCTCATGCCTACAAGGTAGGAAACATGAGAATTGAAACCTATAAATAGGTTCTCACTCATTGTTGAAAGACACTCAATCTTTTCATTTCACTCTTCTTGCCTTGGAAAATTCGAAATACAGTGCTGTGGTATTTCTGTGTTTTGGAATTCAAATTCTATGAGAGCCATTGCCATTTTTGTGAAAGCCATTGCCATTTTGTGAAAATCATTTGCAATTGAGACAGTATTGCTGAGAGACAGTATTGCTGAGAACACTTTTTGCATTTACCTGAAAGTAGTTTTTGCTTAAGTTAAGAGAAGGCTGCGAAGGACGGTGGAGCAGGGATTGAAGTTACCGATCAAGCTCATACACAAAAGGAAATCAGGCATGAGATATATGTTGATAGATTTTCTGTTATTTATTTTAAATTGCATGATTAGATTGCTTGATTATGTCTTGCTTTATGAAAGGAAAAATAAAAAGAAACCTCTATGTTCTATGAAATTGCTGAATTGGGAATAGTTTAATTCCTTAAAAAAAGGCTTATTGAATTTAATAGATAGCTTAAAGAGCTGGTCAAATTGGGGAATAGTTTAATTTCCTTAGAAAAGCTTTTGAAATAGCTTAGAGAACTTGATGAATTGGAATAACTTAAAAGCATGTTGAAACGAATCATTTGAAATCATAGATGAATTTGAAAGGGAAATATTTGTTTACTTTTAGTAAAGTACCTTATAATTTGTATTGCTTGAATACTGCTTGAATTCCTTAAGTAAAGGAAAGGGATTAGTTACTAAATACTAGGACGAGGGTGGATTCAGAACCAAGGTAGTCTAAAGCTTTAGAGTTAAATAGGTTAACTAGAGAAAGCTACGTACTCCATGGATATAGATTTCCATGTTGGGAAGTACCAGAGGGACCCCTTGTTGACTGTACTCCATTTCCTGTTTAAGTAGTTGAAGTAGGAAGTCTAGGGTGATTGACTACCCACTGAAGGACTCAACCTACGCGTAGGATAAGGCAGCCTTAAGTCAAACCAAACCTGACTTAGTGCAAGTGATAGATGACCGTCAGTATAAGTACTGCCGAAATGCTTTGGCCAAAGTAGTGTAGTATACCTAACGTCCACTTAGACTGTGAGACGAATTACACTGTCAGTTCACAGTAATCCAGGTTACATGCTAGATTGAGATTGTGAGGACACAAGGATTTAGTTATGTAGGATTACACACTATGCTCAGTTGGTCATACAGAACCGGTTACCCAACCAATCTCCTCGAAGAAGGGAGGGCCGTCTACTTAACAGTAAACGTGCGGGGGACCGCAATATAAGTCCGTGGTTGGTGGAAAAGCACCTGAGTGATGTTTCCCCTCCACCTTAAGACTTCTGATGAACCAAGGTTTGAAAGGGAAGATCCTGGACAGTCTTATTCCTATTTGCTCAAAAGCTTCCGAGCTATGTTTGAAACTTGTAAGATTCTTACCTTGCTTTTTATTTTGAAGAAAAGAAATCATGAAAGCGTACTCTGTTATTTACTTGGAAAATAGAACAATGATGTATCATGTCTTTTATTTCTTTATGATGAAATGTTCAATTAGAATGAAAAGAAAAGTTATTTACTTTGTCATTTAATTGTATTTCCTTGTATCTTATTAGTGAAATTAGAAAAAAAATTTGTTTACCCGGTTTTGGGGTTGTTACACACTTTTGAAGGCTCTAAGAAAGAATTATGCAGCCAACTAAAGATTTATGCTCAGGCATTTCGGTATGCTCAACAGACTTGCAGCATTTTCATTTACTTGGAAGATAGTGTTAAAGGTCACTTTTGAAGGCACTAAGAAAGAATTATGTAGTCACCTAGAGATGTGGATGTGCTACTTTGAGGACAGGGATGCCATTTGAAATCAAGGTAGGGGAGCTACTTTATACGTAAACGAGTTTTGAATTATTACTGCTGTGGTTGATTAAGTTTTAAAAAAGTAAATGATTGTTGTTATACTGATTCACTCCCCCCCTCTCAGTATAAATGTGTGCTCATCATCTACTGGTACAAAAACAGGGACCCTATGATAGGGTTTCCAGGTGACTATGCAACTTTTAATTTTGTAATATTGATTTTTTTATTTTGTAGGAGTATCGTGTATGCTAAATGCCAATGGGACCCACACTTGATTCACATGAGTAGGATTTCATATCATGTACTAAACATATCCATACCAGAGTGAATATTATCCCCCAGTGGGATAGGCTGAAGTGTCCCACCCCTGATGGAACAATCTCTATTTCGAATTTGTTCATTAATTTTCTGATTTGTCTCAGCTTAGCATATTGAACATTTTGTCAAACAATTGTCCACTTTACTGAATGAGTTTGCTTTCAGATTTAAATGATTTGTAAGATGATCATAATACTCAGTAACTTAATCTTCTTTCATTGCACCACATCTAATCATAACAGCAGAATGGATATTGAGCATATATAATGATTTCATGCTTGGAATATCACCAGCAATAACAGAGCATTTGATATTTTCTCTGCTCAGAAATAACTATCAGACTTGCACAACTTCAGATTAGCCAACTAAATGCAGATTAAGATGATTCAAAGATAACACTTCCACCAACAACCAATAACATGTTCCAACCGGGCAATATCACTAGCTGATATTTTAACTGTTTATGCAGCAATAATATACTGTGTGTTTACAAAGAAAAGAAATCAAACCTAGCTGCAACTCCTTAAGGACTGACAATGAATACTTTAATGTCTGACTTGCAAGAATACAATGCCCAGGATGAACTTACAGCAGCTATAACGATTTCAAGGTATTAGAGAATGTATTAATATCATACCAGGAATACAGTTATGTAGCAAGGCTGATCTGAGAATGCTTTGATCAGCAATAGGAAATCTCACAAGCTAGACACCACCATTAAAATACCTCCAAGACCACCAAACTGCAGAAATAGACTGATAAAGACCAGAGCAGCTCCAATATTCTTATACGTCCCTTCAATCAACATAAAGCAACCTCAAAGGTGCCACATTCAGACCTAGACACTGAGATTAAAGCCACATGCAGGTCTGATATAGGCCACACCAACTTATAGAATGTTCACGTCCTCATAAGAAGACTCACGCCCTGTCAATAATGTCCTGTACCTGAATACTATGTGCTCAAATAAATGGACGCCTAGGGTTCCAGGAGTCCCACGTCCTCCATAGCAAAATACCAGTGGAAAGCAAGAACAATAATCTCATAATAGGAATATCAATATGCACATTAAACTCAGAAATGTTGATCAAATCTCCAAACCCTTGTTCTTCTGATGATAATCTCTTCTATTATGCACAATGTGACTTCCAAATTAAAGCCACCCGAAACAACAACCCTTGGATGGTATCTCACACCTGTAGGTTGCTGAAATATTCCGAGCCAAATTTTTCCCTTTTTTCAATTTTCAGATTACAACAAATGCACCCGTTAAGGTTAGAGGATAAACCAAAACGTGCTGAAGCAACTCTAACCAGAATGTACACCAGGATCCCGATGTGGGCAAGGTGTGAGCATTGGTCAGAGGATCTAAAACAAATTGCTTATGCAAGAAGCAACTCTAACCAAGAATGGCGCCGATGATGGCGAGCATATGGTCAAAGGATCTTCTACTCTAGTTGCTGGAAGGGAACTCGACACCAAGTATGTGCTACCCAATCCAGAGTGGAGTGAGGGGCGACCATATGGCGGAGTGATTACAAATGACAATGCTTGAAGAGAAATGCTGAAAGCTGAAACTACTCAACACCCAGAATGTGCTTGCTAACCCAGAAGGGGAAGTAGCTACCATAAGGCGGAGATAAATCGATTACAAAACAACTTCAATAAAAGAGAGCGTTACATATCAGAATTGAGCAATAATGAACATGACTGCCAGTACTACTGTCAGTTTACAAATTAAGGATCATTCGCCTGCCAGTATCTTAAGAATTGAATGATTAGCATTGCATCATAGAGAACTACCCTTATCTTGAATAGGAATGCCAAACAATAACACCTTCAAGGAACAATTCACTAATTCTGATTTCTGTTACAAATCTGCATTTAAAAGGAATAAACAGCAGTCTATGGAAATATTCATATGCTCATATATCACTAATTACTTGCTCGAATGGCGTAATTTCTGATGCACACTACTCTTCTTATGAGGGCGCCCAAACTAACACCCCGAAACAGACTCAAAATGCAACTAATGATTAATGCACGAATCCCAAGGCATCTAAAAAGTACGGCCCCAGCTGAAAAGGGCGATTTCTCTATTCAGATCATCTTAAAAAAATCTATAAACTTGCATACATGGGCGCCTAGCCAAGGAGGATGGAATGAAACCCTACCCACAACCTATATTTTTGTATTTTTGGATTTATGAATAAAACAACGAATCTGCTGAAGCTAGAAATGCTAAAACCAGAAACCTATAATATGCCAAATCTGAAACTAAATAGACAAATGCAGATTACAATACACGATTTCCAATGAACTCACAAACAAGACTAAAATCATCACTAGTTGTCTCACAAACAAGAAGCGATGCCCGAGCTAGGAGGCCTTCATTCCTCGAAGCAAATCCAGAGCCAATCTGGCAGCATAACAGTATAGTAGACCAAAGATGTGAAATGATGCACAAGGCCTTCCTTTTATAACTTCTTGTTGACTTCACGAAACCCTATAATCCAACTCAAGGACAAACCCTAGCTCTTTCTCCAAGATGGCGTCCTTTTTCCTTTTAGCTCAATATTCATATTTTAATTAAAATCAACACCTTGATAAATGCGCCCATATTAAGCTTGCTTTGACTTAGGAAAATTCATCAAAGATTAAATATATCCCTCATGATGGCGCCACCCTTCAAGTCCACCTTTTAAAATAACATTAAGTTATTTGACTAGGCCAAGGTGATAAAATAACATTTAAAACATAATGTTAATTTTAAATGAAATGAGCTCATCTCTCCAAAATTGCATTCTGAAGCCCGAAACTGAATACGCCACTTGAGACAACTGAAGGGGAAAGTCAACCGCCTGAGACCAACCTGTTTACTGCCAAAAATAGAATTTACTAAAAATAGTAAATTCCAGAAAATGCTCTGAATGCCGAAATGAAAATACCACTGCGAAGCTCTCTGAAAACCCAGAAAGAATCCGCAATTGAATCCACCAACTCCGAGCAAGGACATCCTCAAAAAAGGAAACCCTAATTTTACCTTCCGACTAGCCTCCGGGTTTCCAGAAAAAGGCCAACGGTCACTGAGAAGATCAGGATTGAGAAGGGGACATTACAGTTGCTCAAATCAAAGATGTTGGCGTAAAAACTAACACCTCTGGAGTGTAAGTTTGTACGGACAGCTATGCACACTGTGTAATGAGTGCTCTCCAAATTAGGAGGGGAAGCTCCCTCGTTGTGCTCGAATGCATGGAAAAGAAAAGTAAACTAAATCCTATCTTTTTGTTCTCAGCTGGTAGAGGCACAAGGTTAAGAAAACCTAGAACGTTGCAGCTAAGGATTTTCTGGTTTCGCAGATCATTTAACTACAACTAAGCTAACTTCTTTAAATCTATCCAATTTCCTCAAGAAAACAGAGCGTGAGGAAATGGAGCAAGAATGGTTTTATACGATAAGCTAGGTACAGATTTGCCACATGAAGGCAAGGTGGGCACAACTTATTGCTCAGCTGAATAAGCTTATTATCACACACATCATACGACAAGCTTTAAGTACAAATTCTCAACATGAAGGCAAGGTGGGCACAACTATTTGCTCAATTTGAATAGGCTTATTGATAACAAAACACAAAAGATAGCCAACTAGGACAGCAAATTGCATAGGCGAGACACGCGTACAATCTACGATCGAACTAGCCACTATATCTAACTAAGGCAAGCATTCAACATAATAATTGCATGGAACCCGAGTGGCATAACAATTCATTATCAAAACAAATGCTAGCAATACTACAGGCAAGGTAGGCGCAACATGTATGCTATCAAGCAAAAGTTCTAATTTACAAGGGTGAACCAATCTTGAGAATAGGCATGTTGCCGACAACGCAGCAATTCTCCATCACAAGGAAAAGCTCATTACAAATGAGCTGAAAGCTCTTATTTATAGACATCAAAGGTGTAGGCAACCCTAAAATCACCTTGAGTCAACTACATGTTGACGTGTTTTTTATGACGACATCAACACAGAATAAAAATGCCCAACGGTCATTCTATTCCCTCTTGATCAAAGTATTCCGCATGCTAAGATTGCGTGAAAGTTCATGCGTTCAACTCCAAGGTTCCTTTTATTGCGAATAGACTCAGTTGGTTGATGTGAATATGCTGGGTATTCCAAGGGGACTTACGTGAGTTGCTCATTCAGAAGAAAGGATTTTCAAGTTTCGGGAGATCTGTCAATGAAGCTCGGGTTCTTAAACTAACCGGATAATGTTGAATGTAAAAGGATATAAGGATTAGAGATGTTATCATCTACTCCTAAAGGGTGGAGGACGAGGATCGGCTTAAACAATCTTTAGACCAGACTTTGCTTCGTCTCCCTTCGGACAACCTCTACGAAGTCGGTGCAATCTTCAAAGGATGATAAAAGATATTCAAATTGTGATTCAACATGTGCACTCCGTCACAACGATGCAAGTGAACACACGAATCACAACCGAAGTTAGGTACTGATATTCCAGTTGACCACGCAGGGTGAACTTACCATCAGCAAGCCCGCTAGTGGTATGGATGAAAGAAGATATGCTCAAACCGCAACGCCACACTCCACAATTAACAACTGCTTGCATAAAATAAAGTCTACTCTATTCTATCAATTTGAATTGGAAAGACGAAAAGGCCTTGCTAGCTATTCACAACAAAAGATAGAACCACCATGCAATGAAACTCTTTATATTATGAAAAGTGTTCACAACAACCATTTACAAAACTTTCAAAGGGAAAGTTTTCTTTCCTTTCCAAACTAAGCTATCTTCTAAGCTATCTCTCTATCTATTCTAACTTCTATCCTCTCTATTCTCAATCTAATGTCTACTAAGTTACAAATGAGGGGGGATGCCCCTTTTATAGTTGGCCCAGTCCAACGGATGGTTCAGATTGAATTACAATAAAGGGCTCAGATCGAGCCACATATGCCCTAATTAGGGTTTTAGCCCTAAAAATCGCCACAAAGAGGAGTGGGTAATAAATGAACAGAATATTCTCCACTCCTCTGCAGGAACCATTATTTGTAATTAATGCCCACTATCTTCTTCTAGAAGATTCTCGTCCAAAAACGTGTTCCCACTATTCTTCTTTGCCAATTATGTTGCGTTAGGAGGAGGCAACAACACTTGGTTCAAATCCTCTTTGCAAAAGTTCTTCTTCGTTAAGTGCCCCTGTTGCTTTCATTCCTGGATGCATTTCTTTCTTGTGACTTTCACATTTCTCTAGCCCACTGCCTTGGGCGCATTTGCCTCTTTTGCATCACGTTCTTAGTGCCTTAGACAAATCTTCACTTTCGTTTCTCTTTCCAAAGTTGTAACATTGTCCAGCTTCATCACCCCAAGTCCTTACGCTCAGGCTCCAGTGTTCACCCTGCAAAACAAAAGAAGAGCATCATAACACTTTATAATCTAAATTCACTTTACTTACCTCATTCCCACGTTTTGACTGCTTGATCTCCGGATCTTGATAGAGTTCGCCATTTCCAGCAAACTTTTATAACTCTTCAACATCTGAATGCTGGATGTTCTAGCTTCATTCCATCTTCAAATCCTCTTGTGCCTTGAACAAATTTCATCTCCACCCTGTGAGTGTATTTGACCCCCTGTTGCTTTATTTTACCATGCCTTAGAAAATTTATCCCTCAGAGCCTTAGGAAATTTGTTAGACGAGTGCCAGGCTAAAATCCTTGTCGAAACAACACGAGCAAGCCGTGGAAGAGTTTTAAACCATCTCCTAATTGGAAATGTCCAATACCCAGAAGAAAATTCCCCTCAGAAATCATAATTTCCATGTGTATCCAGACAAAGGGGTAAGTTTAATTTTTATTATTTTTGAAAAATAATAAAAATTACTAAGGTTTATTCCATTTTCATTCTAGAAGAATTCCACGCCTGTAATCTCCATTTTTTCTACCTTATATTTTCTTGATTTTCTTGAAGAATTTCCTTTGCTTCCAGGTGCATTTGATCTTGTCTCTGGAGGTTTTAACAATACCTCCCTCCTTAGGCGTATTTCTCACTTTGCCTTAGAAATGCCTTAGAGAATTTTCTCTTTTTAAAATTTTGCCAACTTACCTTGGGCGCTCTTCATTTTACCTCCACTAATATTTCCCACGCCAAGGCCTCCATCCCACCTTGCCACCTTGGGCGCATTTCCCACTATGTGCTTCCATTTTTTTATGCCTTAGGCATTTTTTATACTTTACCTTTGTTGGAGGGCGCATTTTGGAACGTCTTCTTTTATCTTTGGCACTTAGAAACTTTTCCAACGTTTCTTTTTTTTTTTCTCTGTGCTTGGGCACATTCCAGTTAGGAAGCTTTTACTTTCACTTAGAATATTTTCACATCACTTCACAAGGTTGGGCGCATTTACATATGCCTACTTCCACTTCTTGCCTTAGAAAATATTTGAAGTCATCTTGTTTCACCTTGAGGGCGCAAATTTCCATGTCCACCTTCATTTCATGGGCGCATTTGACATTTGGAGATTTCATTCTCTAAAGTGGGCGCATTTGAGGGGTCTTACTTTCATTTTTGCCTTAAGCATTTTTCTTAAATTACAACCCTTGCTGGGCGCATTTCACATGGGGTGCATTTCAATGCCTCTACTTTCACTTGCCACGCCTTAGATTTTTTTTTTATGTTTGCTTGATCTCCCTTTAGGCTGAGGCGCATTTGCATGGTGGAGCTTTCACTTGAGGGTGCAAATGGTATGCTAAGCTTTCACTTCGTGCCTTAGAATTTTTTATGACCCTCCTCTCCACTTGGGCGCATTCTAGAGGTCTAGCTTCCATCTCATGCCTTAGCATATTTTCCTTTTGCAAGGTGGGCGCATTTTGAAGTGCAAGCTTTCACTTTTGCCTTGTGAGTTTTCAAAAAACTTTTTCATTCCTCCTTGGGCACATTTACATGGGGTAGCTTTGATTTCTAACACTTAGAAATTTTATGACCTCCCTCATCTCTTCTTGGGCGCATTTTACCCTTGGAGCTTCTAATTTCATGCCTTGGAAACTTTTTTGAGGCCTCTCTACCACCTTGGGCGCAAATTAGCCTATGTGCTTTTGTTTGAGGGCGCTTTTTGCATTTGGAGATTTCATTTTTCAAGGTGGGCGCATTTTGATACCCCTACTTCCATTTCTCCAGCCTTAGAAATTTTCCTAGCACCTTTCTTGGGATGGGCGCATTTTGATGGAGGAGCTTCCATTTTGACTTGAGGGCGCCTTCTGATGGTGGAGCTTTTGTTTTATACTTAGAATATTTTGATCTCTTTAGCCTGCCTTCACATTCTATTTTTAGTAAGTCTCTGCTGTTTTGACCTCCACAGCCCCGTCTGTCATGCAATTTTCACCATGTGACCTCCTTTGCTTGGTGAACTTGTTTTCGCCTATCCTACATGCCAACTTGCTATTTATAGCCACCTACTATTTATAGTAAGCCCTTGACTTTCTGACTTCCATTGCTCCATTTGACTTGAATTTTTCGCCAAGTGGTCCTCATCACTTGATGAACTTGTTCACACCTGCCCCTCGTGTTGACTTGCTATTTATAGCCCTGTTCTGGAGGTGACTTACTATAAATAGTAAGTGCTCAGATTGCACCCAAATTTCACCAGTAGACTGCCTGAAGGATACTAATTGCAGTGGGATACCTTCGTTTTTCAAAATTCTGGCTTTTTACCCCTCTTTTTAGGCATTGAAGCTGGAAACCCTAATTTGATATGCATGTGCCTTGAATGGTCTCCGTTCAACTCGATTTATGTTGCATGCCATTCTGCTTGTTGAACTGGAGTGTCGGGGAGCTGCTGGAGTGAACCTGCTAAAAATAGTAAGTGCCTGGAAAGTGGTCAATCCGATGTCGGATGAGTTCGCATGTTACACCGCCCGCAGGATCTCAAAAAACCCAGAAAACTGGTCTACATGCGGGCACTGGCTAAAAATAGTAAGTCCTTGAAACTTGATCTTTTCTGCTTGCATGTCATATCGTTGCGAAGCTCTCGCAAAACCCACATGGAATATCCGGACATGCATTAAAGAACTCTGCATGCAAACCCTAAAAATAGCCTCCGAAGGCTGAACTCTGAAAGTGATCGTCTCGATTTGCATGTTATATCGTTGCGGGGGTCTTGAAAAACCCAGAAGGAATATCCGGACATGCATTTGAAAAGCACATGTGCAAACCCTGAAAATGGCCTCTGAAGGCTGTACTCTGAAAGTCTTCATCTCGGTTTGCATGTTATATCGTTGCGGGGTCTTGAAAAACCCAGAAGGAATATCCAGACATGCATTTGAAAAGCACATGTGCAAACCCTGAAAATGGCTCCTGAAGCCTGAACTGCTAAAAATAGCAAGTTGTTTGATCTAGCTCGAATTTCATGTGTAGGCCCTTGGAAGCTGCCTGAATGTGTTGAAGTAGTTAGAATCCCGAAATCCTGATGAAAAGCTCACAGATTGAACACTTACTAAAAATAGTAAGTCGTCTGAACATGATGAAAATTCAGTGGGAGCCTGCTGGAAGCCTTCTGAAAACAATGTTAAGCTTAGCTGTCAATTTATCAACTTGATTTGATCTTAATCCAGCCTGAAGAACAAAACCCTGACTTCACAGATTCACTTCAGTCTCAGCCAAAATTTCAAATTAGGTCAAATACAGAAACATCAACAGAGAAATCAGAGAGAGAGAGAGACGCAAAACAAAAGCCAAAAGACCAAAATGGAGCAAAAATTGGGGGTCCCCATTTGAATGGGGCGATGTGTGAAAAAAGGTCACAACACTACAGTCCTGCAGTGCTGTAATGTTCCCCTTTTGGCAGTAATCCTATCAGTAGCTCATCAGCCTATTCCGGAATCCTATATGCTTGTTGAGGTGAATCAAAGGGTTCCAATTTTTGAGGTTTTGTGGTCGTTCCTCAATATTTACTATTTATAGTAAATACTATTTTTGGCAGTTAGCAGTTGTCAGCTTTCAATCCATTACGTCATATAGAGCAGTTACTCAGAACTAAGCCTTGGCTTTTTGAAAATATTATTTTAATGAATTTATTCATTAAATGGGCAAATTGTTCTAATTTGCAGTTGACCCCTTCGCCTAAGGTATTAACTTCAAGTTGTGTTAAAAGAGGGACTTAAAGGGTGGCACCTCATGAAGAATTTAAAAAGGTTTTTATTTAATTCTTCCTTGTCTCAAGTGGGACGCACTTTTGTGAAGAATTATATCTTTTTTTGAAAAAGAATGTGTGTTGGCTTTTGGCGTACCTTCTCTGGGATTTGAACAGTCTTCTCTTTTCCTTTAAAAATGAGGCTTGGCTCTAGCATTTGGGTATCTCATATTTTGCTAAACTTATGCTGTCGAAATGATTTATCATTTTATACTTCGAGGAATGTTGACCTCCTAGTTCTTATCTCAATTTCGTGTTTGCAAGATAACACCTAATTGAATTATTGTTGCTTCTTATTCAAACTAGCAGATAGAGCTTCACAATGAAATTTTGGAGTTTTTACCAGTTTTTGCAGTTGTTGTTTGCACACAGCTGAAAGTCGAATTCACTCACAGCTATTTGTACGATTTTTGTTTTGTTCTAGGTATTTGGTCCATCTATTTCTAAGGTCTGGGCAACCATTCTTACCAATTTCCAGAATTTAATTTGGAGTGTGAAATTTTAAAGAGTAAAATCGCCCGTCAAGGAGGGTCGTACCTTTTTGTTTGCATTGGGATGCGTGTCATTAAATATTACTGGTGTTTCGAGGCTGTTTCTTCATCTCAGCAGGGGCGCCTAGCTTCCAATTGATCATAGCCTTTTGTTGCACGCCATTCGGAGGTATTTTGGTTGAGTTATGAATATATTATGAATTTCTATAGTTGCTGATTGCCATTTCCAGAATTGCAGATTTCTGAGATAGAAGCAATTCATTTGTTGTTTCCATGTTCTTTCTTCTTTTCTTATTATATTCTAACTTGGAAACATTGTATAACGTGGTGCTTGAAAAATGGTGAAAATCAATGTAAATTGGAGTCTTCCTCTTTGTACAAACTGTTAACAGTAGTACTGTTTCAGTTTTAGCATTTGCTACAATAATTAATTAACTTCACATTAAGCACCCCTAGATGGTATACCACCAGTGTGGATAATCTGATTTGTAATCTCTTTCATGCTCACTTTCAAGTGGAGAATCCCCACTCTTCAGTGGATGCCTGCCGCAGCAGAAGAAGTAATCATTTTGTAATCTTTTCCCCCCACTGTTTGGTGGTAGCATGGAAAGTTTTTTGGCTGGTTATCCACCTTGTCTCATTTGAATTCAGCAGTAGTACTCCACCATATGTTAGCACCTCGCCTGTCAAAGGATCTTGAGTGCACATTCTTGGTGTTGAGTTTAATATTTCTCTTTCAGTGTAATCTCGTACTCATTGATTCAGTAGATCCTAGGGATCCTCTAACCATATGCCCGCCCCTCCTCCTTAAGTGGTTTTAGGGTGCATTCTTGGTTAGAGTTCTTTCATGTACGTTTTGGATTATGCTAACCTTAACGGGTGATTGATTCTATTGTAAATGTTTGGTTTAAAAATCAAAAAAATTGAGAGAGAATATTTCAAGTGCATGCAAGATCTTATTCTCTAAACCTAATTGAATGAAACTACACCGTTAACTGGAAAGATACCATCAGTTAACTGAAACAAGACTCAACAAAATGGACATGTGCAACATGTACGTCCTTATTGAAATGAAAACTAACTAATAACTCCAACTATACAAAAATGTTTCCAAGAAAGACATGGCATGTAATGTGTAACAACGAGTTAACTCAAAAAGAGGCATCGAGTTTAACTCCTATGTCTAATGTCTATCTTGGAAAAGGTGAGATGCCTTGAACTGAAGTTCACTGACCCTGATCTCGAGCAAGTAACCTCTCCACGAGGTTAGTGACTGCATCACCATCTAGAGGTCGTCACATGTCTCAACTGTCAATTCACTGCTTGTCAGTAACTCAAGCAAACCTGAAAATCTCTGCATACTTAAACTGGCACTTCACTGACTGATAACCCTAGTGGCTTTGTAACTGAAATGATGGCCACTGTTTCTTCTGCAGCTTGACGCTTCTCATGCTTTTGACGCTTTTCTCTATGGAAGAGTGTTGCATTATGAAACCGCAAAGTTTTACTGCATACGCAGAAACCCAACGGTATCAACCCTCTAAACTGGCCTGGGAAGACAATCAGCTATACGAGGCATGAAACCATGCGGACTTGAGTGACTAGGCCTGTCAACCTTCCGGATGCGCTTGATACAAATCGATGTCAGCTTTTCGGATGAAAACATGAATTAAGACTGACTTGGTCTTGAATTCAGTCTGCATGAACTGCATTCGGAAAAACTCGCCCGTTGACTGTGAACACGGCTACGTTCTGACAACTTCTCCGAGAAAATCTGGAACACGAGTTTTGTGCAGAATTGAATCCTAACACGACCCAGATCGATAGATTTTGAAAAAAATGTGTTTTAGGCCCGCATGCAAAAGAAAATCTCAGAAAAAAGCACAAAGCTCTAGAATAGAGGCTGCGGGGCAATTTTCACGAAATAATCTGAGACATGGGTATTGTTGTTGATGCTAACATACTCGAACCCAAATGATGCTTTTCTGAAAAAATCTGTCGTTTTCTTTGACATGCGAAGAAAATCTAAGACGAGAATAGAGGAAAATAAGACAAAAGAATAGAAGTTTTATTTGTTTGTTCTCTCTTCTTCTGTAAAAATTTGCCTATGCTATAAGTAGAATTGATAAAACCTGCATGCAAATAAAACGAAGTCTGAAATAATCTTCTCTCGAACAATCTGAATCTGTAGCTACAAAGAACACTGAAATTTGACACCTATAGCACCTTCAAATCAATTTTATGCTCAAGAAAAGATGTTTCTTGTCAACTCTGATGAAAAATAATGGACGCCATTAGCAAAATATATAGAAGAATATCTTCTAAGGCGCGTGAAATGCATGCTAAGTGTTGGAAATGGCGCTTGAAGTACAACTGGACCTTCAAAACTCACACATGGCCTATATTTGGCTTCAAACTCAGTTAACTAGATGTACCATAAACCCTAATTAGGGCGCCACTTTGAAAAATTCAGTTAATTGATACATGCAAACTAATTTTAGCCAGTTATGACTAAAAATAGGTTTACTAGAAGTCGACTTCAAAAGAGTTCAACTAAAGATCTAAATTTAGTAAACTGAAAACTCTCCTCATGCGCACTTCTATTTTTGAATTTAAAAAGTCAACCTTTGACTTTAGGCGTCCTTCCATACTTAAACATTTTTCTGAAAATTTGAATCTAAAAACCTCAAATGAAGCTCATGTTCGATCATTGATTCTAATTGACTGTCGCGTCAGATCAACTGGTTGCCAGTTCCATTGAAGAGCAAGACCAAATCAGACAAGAAGATTCCTTGAGGTGATAATCCAAAATTCATCAATCTGAGGCCTCAAAAAGATGGGTGCCCCTGGCCTCCAGGGGCGCTTTTTGACCTCAGTGTCAATATTTTCAGACATTTTCATTATTTTCACTGATAACTTGACCTCATTTCACTTGATGTTTCTCGGTACTTGGCAAAACTTCAGAACGTGTTGATTGGTTCACTACAGAGCAGGCTGAATTCTAAGCAAGGGCTCCTGGAGAGCACTTCGTATAAAAACATCATCTGACCTTCCTAAATCATGGGCACCCCTGGCCTCCAGGGGCGCTTTTCCCAACCAATGTTAGCCATTTTTGCAACTGGCTAAAAACTACTAATCTTCCGACTGCAAGCTGCCAAGACATCTTTTGACCCGACTGAGACAGGCAACGGAAAGCTGGAGCTAGCACGGACAAGACGAGCATCTGAAATCATCAAACAGACTCCTTTAAAGGCTTAAAAACCTTGGGCGCCCCTAGTCTCCAAGGGCGCTTTTATCCTTTTTAAACAGTTTTTGATCAAGTCTGAAACCTCAAGTTTGACCACTGATGATGGCAACACCGCAACTCAGATTCACCTACTGACAGATGCGTTGCAGAGCTAGACCAAAAATGGAAACAAACTTCTTGGGTGTCACTCGATCAAAAGATTCCATCTGAAGCCTCAAAAAGATGGGTGCCCCTGGCCTCCAAGGGCGCTTTTTGACTCCAGAGTTAGTCAATTTTGCATTTCCCTCGTTCTGCATTGAGTCTCCGGTTTTAGGTGATCTACTCCTCCGTTGGATTGGCTGGTTGGCTCATCGCGATGCTATCAGGAATCTGGAGAAGTCATCTTGGAAGAGATAAGTCACAAAAAGTTAATTAAAGCCTCGAGAATGATGGGCTCCCCTAGCTCAGAGTTGCGCTTTTTCATTCCAAACTTAGTCAATTTTACAATATCTTCACCTTGTTGAAAAACCCCTCCGAGACGAAGTAACTTTTTGGACGAAACTTGCCATAGAAACATCAACAAAGCGTTTTGAGCTTAGCTGTTGACACCCGGTACCTGGCCATCTGCCAATGATGAGTTTAGAAAACCTAACTTCTCACTTGAAAAAACGAAATCTACCCACCAGGCTTAAACTGAGTTTTAACTGAATCTGAATTCACCACTGTGATCGTGAAGCAAAATAAGCCAATCAAACCAAATTCTAGCCAATTCTGACAAGTTTCAATTTTTAGGGTTTTTGACATAAAAATAGGGGTCCAGAAACCCTAATTTTCATTTTTTTCAAATTTTGCCAGTATCTTCGTGGCATGATACTAACTCAAAGCCCATACTTGAATTGCCCGAAAACTATGTTTTGACATCATTTTAACAAGGTTTAGACCATTTTAAGCAAAATGTCTTAATGAAGCAAAAAATTTGGTTTGGGTACAACAAAAGAAAATGGACATTCTCCATGATCAAGTTGAAGAAGAAACCCCTGTTTTCTCCTCACAGCCAAAGTTCTTCAAAATGCCAAGTGTTGAATAAAATCTATGTTACCAGGTTCTTCAAAAAAGGACCCTGTGCCTGCTCCTGGAGCATTTGGGTACGGGAGCAGCCTGGGAGCGCCTTGGGAGCTGTTAGTTTTTCATGATCAGATATAACAAAACAGAAAGCACTTAGAAAATGCAACACATGAGACAATGAACACCACAAGATACCTTGAGAAAACCCTCCAACCTGAGGGAGAAAAACCCAGCAATTATATATCGCAGCAATAAGAGCAGAAATCTGCTTACAACTCAGGCCCAGCACATGGCCAAATTTAATACAAGGAATAATAGCACCTCTCCTAGATGAAAAGATACAATGACTATGCTTCTCCTTGAAATCGGTCTGCTGCAACAGAATGACGACCTGCTGCTGCAAGATAATGATTCGCAGCCACAAGATGATGCGCTGCTGCTATAAGATGATGTGTTGCTGCTATAAGATGATTTGCCGCTCAAGTATGAACTTCTTCTAGGAATGCGAATTATAACAACTTGATCCATTTTCAATAGAAGAAAATGACCTTGTATATATATCAATGAGCGAGAGGTCGCACCTCTTCTTGTGCAAGGTCGGCCAAAATAGAAAAACATAATTACAAATGATAACAAGGAAGGTCGGCCCAATTAGAATAATAATTATTATTATTATTTCACAATAAGATATTGCTTAATGAGTGGCGTGCCTCTTCATAAGAAATGCTTAGACAAATTAAATAGCGGATAGGCTATGTATTTAATTTGTTCTTCATGAAATGAATTGGGCTAGAAGTAGAAGCCCGAAGCTACCATGTAACATCAACACTCCCTCTCAGCTAGGGAGGATACTTCCAGCTGCATAAGACGACATATTACCTCATCGTGCTATCAACCACAATAGCTAATCCCATATGTGGAAAAGAAAGAATATATCACCTCATCGTGATATTGAATACCATGGCTACACCCATGTGTGGAAAGGAGCTTATCACCTCATCGTGATAGCATATCCCCTCATCGTGATATCAGATATCACCTCATCATGATATCAACCATCATGGCTATCTCCATAGATGGTATGTACAAGTGCTCATCACTCAATGTGATGTCACCTCACCGTGACTTTCACCATGGCTCTCCCAGAGGGTGAAACACAGGTACAAGAAGGATCATCACGGACTCCCTCACGTGATGTCGTCATGGAGTCACACACATGACATCCACCATGGCTCTCCCAGAGGGTGAAAACAAGGGATTTCACCTCAAATCTCAAAGAGAAATGCATTAACAAGGGATTTCACCTCAAACTTCTCTTACAGAGAAGAACTCAGTTAAAGAGGATCATTGATACTGAGACTCCTTCTCAGTTAAGGTTGTATTCTCCACCATACCAAGCTTATCTCGAAAGTACACAAACTTTATCCTGGAGAGAGGCTTGGTGAGAATGTTTGTTGACTGCACATCAGTGTTGATATACCTCAATTGTATAGCTTTCCTCAATACCATATCTCTGATATAATGGTATTAGATCTCAACATGCTTTGTTTTGTCATGAAACATAGGATTGACAGGAGGCTTTACATAGCTCTGGTTATCACAATGAATGATAGTAGGCTCCATTGATTGCCCAAACAATCCTACAAGGAGCTTACGAAGCCACATTGCTTCACGAGCTACCACACAAGCTGCAATGTACTTCGCCTCTGTTGTACTCAATGCCACTGAAGACTACTTCTTGCTGCACCAGGATATCATAGCAAATCCCAAACTGAAGCAACATCCAGAGGTGCTCTTCCGATCAGTAACACACCCTTCCCAAACAGAATTAGTAAATCTATGCAGCTTCAAGTCCACACATGAAGAATATTTCAACCCATATCCAACTGTGCCACACAAGTATCTCAGGATATGTTTAGCTGCAACAAGATGTATCTGCCTTGGTTCACACATGAACTGACTAAGTGCACTCACTGCATAGCAGATATCCGGACTAGCTGCAGCCTACTTTTATCTTCTTTAAAATTGGTTTCCATAGGTGTAGACATGGATTTGCAATCCATCATACCAAATCTCTTCAAGATGTTTATTGTTTACTTCCCTTGACTTAGAATAAACTCATTAGGCTTCTGCCACACTTCTAAACCAAGGAAGTAATGCATGTACTTAAGATCCTTTATTTCAAATCCAAAAGCTAGCTCCTTCTTACATTTGATAATGATGTAATCTTCACCAGTAAGAAATAGTACATCAACATAGAGAACCAAGATCAATGCTTCGCCATCAATTAACTTGAAGTGCAGGTTTAAATCAGCATCATTCTTGGAGAAGCCCAAGCTCAGCAAGTATCGATCAAACCTCTCATACGAGGATTTGGAACATCATCCACTTCTAGTTTAGTAGACTCCCTCTGAATCTCCAAGTACTTACATCAACCTCCTGACCTCCTCATCCAAGGTTGCTTCTGAGGAATTGTCAGACTCCCTCTGAAGGTTAATTCTTCCTCTTCGAAGAAGCTGATCACAATGACAACCTGAAAGGTACTTCCTCTTCGAGAGATATCTCCAGCCATCAATATAGTCCCATGACTGCAAGCTATGACTCCAAGTTTGATCATCTCTTCATTCGGCATGACTTCCACACAAGATGCCTTAAGCTCTTCTATGCGATCTCTCTTTACTCTATTGCTTTTTGATCCGTCCTGGAAGCATTGCAGAGAGAAATTACTTATCTTGAAGAGAAATGCTAGAAGCATATATAAACAATATTATTGCATGAATTAATAACTACACAAGAATTCATGAACATTATAAAATACTTATCTCTTGAGTGATTTGGTTGCAGCCATTTTGCAACTCGATCTCATCCTTCATTTTAAAGGATTAGTAATAATTTATAAAACACAAACTATAAGTGAAAGATGCAGCAAATTTCAAAAGATAAAGAAGTAATAGAACTTATCTTTATTGATACTAATATATTTTTCTTCCATCTTTTACTTCTCTCGAAAGGAGCTATTCTCAGCACAACAAGAGACAAACTGCTCAACTCAAATTTCTTAGACACATTATGCAATCAACATATACAACATAGAATCAGGTCTCTTAGGCACCATCACAGCCCATGCGAAAGGAGAATGTTATCGATGTGATCATCCTATCACAATGAAGTTGCAATTCTCTTTTCATCTTAGAGTCACACTCAAAAGATCTCCATAATTTGCAAGGAATAGTGATATCTCCAAAGGGTCTTGTCCCAATGATCACTATTCAAGAGAACCTACGAATTTAACTAAATACGCATGATTCAAATAACCAAAGTCAGATTTGCACAACTTAGCAAACTGAATTTCAGCCTAGAATGGTGAATTCAAACAAAACAAAGAATACTTATCTCTTCATGAAGAGTCGAGATTCCTAGTAATCAACTCGGGAATATCTCATGAATATCTTCGACAAACTTTCTGAATGAAGAGACTCGATTTCTATTTACACAATATTTTGAATTCTCCAAATTGCATGAATTTGTATCAAATGGCATGCCCAATGCAGGAGCTCTAAATCTTGATGAGTATCTCCTTCGCAATGACCTCACTTACATCGAATACACGAACAAGGGAAGCCAAAGTAGACTCAGAATCTATAGCCTGTAATTGTCTCTTCAAACTAAGACTTAGATGATGATAATGAAGCATCTACACTATGTCAACTTCACCTTCAAGGATCTGCCCTAGTTCGCCTTCAAGATCTGCTTGTATAAATCTGATCTAGATCTTCTTATACCCGCTCTGATACCATGTTAGTTTTTCATGATCAGATATAACAAGACAGAAAGCACTTAGAAAATGCAACACATGAGACAATGAACACCACAAGATACCCTGGGAAAACCCTCCAACCTAAGGGAGAAAAACCCAGCAATTATATCTCTTATATATTGCAGCAATAAGAGCAGAAATCTGCTTACAACTCAGGCCCAGCACATGGCCGAATTTAATACAAGGATCCGAATAATAGCACCTCTCCTAGATGCAAAGATACAATGAATATGCTTCTCCTTGAAATCGGTCTACTACAACAAAATGACATCCTGCTGCTGCAAGATAATGATTCGCAGCCACAAGATGATGCGTTGCTGCTATAAGATGATGCGCTGCTGCTATAAGATGATCTGCCGCTCAAGTATGAACTTCTAGGAATGCGAATTATGACAAATGAACTTGATCCATTTTCAATAGAAGAAAATGACCTTGTATATATATCAATGAGAGAGAGGTCGCACCTCTTCATGTGCAAGGTCGGCCAAAATAGAGAAACACAATTACAAATGATAACAAGGAAGGTCGGCCCAATTAGAATAATAATTATTATTATTATTTCACAATAAGATATTGCTTAATGAGTGACGTGCCTCTTCATAAGAAATGCTTAGACAAATTAAATAGCCGATAGGCTATGTATTTAATTTGTTCTTCATGAAACGAACTGGTCTGGAAGTAGAAGCCCGAAGCTGCCATGTAACATCAACAGGAGCGCCCAGGCAACCCCGGGTTCTCTGTGGGTTCTTCTTGAGCGCTCCTAGGGCGCTCCCAAGCACTCCCAGGGTGCTCCCAAATGCTCCCAGGCAGAAAATGTTAATTTGAATCACTGAAATTAATATGCTTGTGCAAAAATTGTTAATTTCCTATAGTGCAATATTCTGTAACAATTTTTAGAAGAAGCATCTGAGTTTCTAGGAGGGTTGCAACCTATCATTGACTGATTTGATGCATCTAAACACCTCTGTACAACTTATTTGTCAGTTTGTTTAGGCCATACCTATACTAAGTTTGAGCCATATATCAATCAGGATTGTAAATGTAATCAAATCTTTATCAAATAGGATACTAAGATATCTAAGAATAAACTAAGGTCTGAAATTCTATGTGAGAAATTCTAAGTCCAAAAACAATTTCCAGATTTCTTCTCTTTATGTCGAATGTACTGATTGCAGAACATTAATAAATTTCGATGTTTGCATATCAAGGATGGAACCACCTTTTGTATGTTAGGAGACCCGCCTCTAAGAGACGCATCTCTTGAGAGGACGTGTCTCCACACGTGGAGACACGTCCGCTCAAGGGACGTGTCCCTTTGGGCACGCGGGCTTCACTTACAACCGATTAACATTTGGTTTAAACATCTTAACACATATAACCTTATATATGTGTGGTGCGAATATTTATTTATTATTTCGAATTCAAGCAAACTTATAAATTCGATTTTACTTATTTTATTTTTCTAGAAATATGTTAAATATTGATCATATATAAATGATGATAATGCTGTTCAGCAATCATCATCTATATTCTAACCGAAGCTATATTTCATTAACAAGGATCATCCTTTTTTGTTGCAGCAGTTTGTGATCTGTTTTAGCTTGGGTTTCAAATTAATTTCAAAGGTATTATTTCATTATCAGCTTCCTAAATGTTGCTTGTCAATTTAGTGGATTTATAAAATATTCATTTCAGTATAAACATTGACATTAATCCAATATTGTAATAACTAGATGGTTTACCATCAGATCCCTATTATCATTGTAAGTTTGTAATTGTAATGATCTTCATTTGAATCATGACTTTAGACATATATGATATATGACATAATATTGAAATTTTGAACTATCAATTGGCATTTATCTTTATCACTACCGTTGATCAATGATTCAATAATGAATTGATGACTGATGATTGATGAAGTATACTAAATCATACTATCAAATGTATTTACAATTTTGTATATTTTTAATTTTTTTGCATATATATATATATATATATATACAACCGTACCCAAGGAAAAAAAAATCGCTGTATCGACGTACCCGTATCCCTTACCTGTGCTCAATCTCGTACCAGAACTGGCAACTTAGAATAAAATGATCAAGAATGAATGAAAGCTTTTTCAAAAGCTTTTTATATCTCCTCAAAGTGGCACGATTTCCCATGAGCTTTTTAGTTTTTAATCATTAAATATATTAAATTCATTTGCTTTTGTTGCTTTATAAAATAATTCTCAAGTGAGCGCCCAAACTCCATAACTTAACATTTTGACTTTATATTATAAAATTAACCTTTATTACAAAGTCAAATGTAGTCATTAAATGACATTTACTTTTATAATTAATTATTATTAACTTTAATAATTATAATATCACAACTCCATTAATAATCAACATTTAATGATTCTGACTTCACCACAACCTAGCCCACCGCTCACTCTGCCCAACTGGATGCCTTACTATAAATAGTGAGGTTGGCCCCCAACATCCCACTGACTTACTAAAAATAGTAAGTATGCATAAACGGGGCAAGAAAACCATGGAGATGATTAACTCTGAATATGCCAACAAATTGAAGGAGAAAACACCATTAACTACCATCTAGAGAACCCATTAACTCCCAAATAAGGCCCTCTAATCACCAATATTAGTTTACGAGGACCTGATGATAGGCTAATTTGTCCAACACTAACCCAGGCTAAAAAGGGTACATTACATAGGCTATATCATATATGTAGAAAGGAACTTGGACTAGGGTAGATATCATCCCTTACTAAAAATTGTATGGATAGTGTCCATGATACGGAAAAAACTATCCCCTAATGAGGAGAATTCTAATGATTTTCTACTGTGTAAACTTGTAAATATGTCTCTAATGTGATTGCCATTGAATAAGATCGATACGTTTTCAAAGATGGCCAGATATGACAGATTTGATTGGAGTCATCAATTCGTGAGCCCAGATCACAAGAGGTCAGTAATTAACTAAGTTACCAGTTCAAGTACAAGTATGGGAATAGGAATATATATATATATATATATTCAAAATTGTTGCATCCCCTCTAACTTAAACATGTTTATGACAATGGAATTGTGGTCGTTATGTTAGTTGCAAGTAACTGCTTTTCATGTGAATGTGAAATTGAGGATAAAATAATTGTTTTACATGTCGTAGCTGTAAATGTGAATGATTTTCTTTTATATGCGAAAATGTATGTGATGATGAGATTATATTTGAACATGTATATATATATATATATATATATATATATATATGTTAAGAATGGTCTAACCCTAGTCTGTTTGTCAAGTGGTTGCAGGATCGTCAATACTCGAAGGGAAAGGGAAATATCATCAAGGAGAGGACGTGGTTAACAAAGGATCAATTTATCATCAAACCTCGTGTCAGTGTAAGATAGTTGTATCGAAGTCATACCCTTGGCCCTAAACAAGTTAATTCAAATTATTTATTAATAATCTCCTTTTGGAGTTGAGCAAACCAATTATTGGAATATATCTTAGGAGATTGCAATGGTTATAAAATATTAAATTAACAATAATAACTATAATTCTAATGCCATCGATCTAAATATAAAAACATAAGTAAGGCTTAAAGTCAAAAATTAATTGAATAGAAGATGGGAGTCGTCGATGGTTCCCCGCCATCTTTCCATCGTGCCTTTGGGAGAAACGGCCAAGAGAGTAGCCATGCAGCCGCCGGCACTAGAAATCTTCTCACTTTCATTTACTCGGGCTCGATTTCTCTGCATTCGCCATTGGCTTCCATTGTGAATCTTACTCACTCTTTTCTCAGACGTTTATCATCTGGTTTTGGCATCATACTTGTTCCACACATAACTTTTCGGACTTTTCCATCAATCCCTCTTTATTCTTCCTTTCTTAAAGACGAATTTCGGCGGTGGTGATCTTGGCCTTCCGTTGTCGAGCAAAGGTGAAAAACATGGTTGAAGTCCGAGTCTTCAATACCATTCGCTGGGAGAGTCCAGAGCGAAGCTCCATCAAGTTTTTGAATAACTCAATTAGGCACGTAAAAGAAATTTATAATTTGTTAAGCCATGCATCAATAGAATGGATTCGATCAAATAATTAACATGTATAGGATGTAATCTCAATGAAATTCTCAACCAGTTGGAAGTTTAATAGAATTCGATTTAGAAGGAGCTTTCATAAATTGAAATGTATAATGAACAGTCTTGTTTCGAATCACTCTGTTTATTCTTCTTTGAAATTGAATGTTAGCCAAGCTACCGTCGAAATTGTTTTGTGCTCTCTGCATCCTTGCCAGAGTCAAAACTCTATCTCCCTCCATAATTTGTTTTTAATTTGTCTGCATTGAGATATATATATATTCTTTTTCTTAAACTCCTGAAACCTATTCATTTCTTGAAAATCAAACTGATTGGACCATGTCAGAATATTATGGCGAGACGTTGGATTAAATCGGAATTGAGAGTAACTATTAGCAGAGATAGTTTAAGTGCTCCTTCCTTAGCTTTCAAAACAGAACATAATGCTTATGATTATTGTGAAAGGAAATTTTCGTTGAGCCTCTTATCCTCTGTTTCATCTATGTAAATCTGAAAGGAACTTCACCTGGTTGAAAACATATGCTATGAGATTAAACCTTGAAATAATAAATTAATGGAATAAGAATATTAAATGCCAAGCAAGGGTGAGAGTGCTGATGGCACAGGAGTGCCAGTAATGATAAAATCCTTGGCCAAGGTACGATGCTAGATTAAGCATTTGTCAGCTATCAAGTACCAGATATACCCCTGGTCAGAGTGATCTTTCTAGTTAGTAGTTACCCATAGTGAAGGATCGATCAGATGGTATAGGTCCTTGACACCAGGCTCAAAGGCATGATGATAATTTGATCCTTGTTGATTGCCCTCGTGAAGGGATGGGTTTCTTCAGTTGAAGAAACACAGGAGGCCAGTAGGTCTTCGGATGGGCGGAAAAGCCCTTGATGATATTTCCTTTTCCCATGATGACAGAGTCAAGCTCAAGTATTTCAGCTTCCAAACTGTATTTTCTTGTAACCTTTCTCTCTCTTTAAATTTCAGAAATATTTACTTAGCATGTTTATTTCATAGCTGTAATTATTGCTCTTACATTACGAAAGCAAAGAAAAGTTAGTTAATGTTCTTTTGTATTTTCAGTTATATGAAATCAGTTAGTTGTTTCCTTTTCAGCTAAAACTGAAATTCTGAAAGTTAGTTGAGTAATTTAATATGATGTAATTATTTAAAATTGTTTTCCTTTTACGTTCAAATTGCAAAGGAAACCCTAGCATGAAAATAAGTTAGTTGCATTTCAGCTGAAAGCTAGTAGTTAGATTCCTTTCTTAAACTGTAGAATAGTTAAGAGTATTACAAACATTATATATATGTATGTATGTTCAAAATTAACTACCTTGATGTTTCCAAGGTATATGCATGTCTGTGTATCTATCTATCTATGTCATCATGTTTCCTACAAACCTTTCATAGCATAAGAATGATTATAAACAAACAACATAGCTATCATTATTTTTTGGACATTCCTCACATATTGAGATAAAGAAATTTTATTAGAAACCAACATTATAACTGCCCTGGTAGAGTATGTATAATACACTGGTATATACAAGGCTGGGAACAATATTATAGAAAACTATAGTGAACAAAAGAACTAGTACAGGGCAATTGTATTGAGACAGAATGCATTGTGTAGGTATGCCTTTACACAATGCCAGAATTGTTTGACAAAATGCCTCAAAGAAAAGCGATCTCATGGGATGCCTTGTTTGCAAGGTTTGTTAAAAGGCCTTCGAAACTTTCAAGCAAAAGCAATTGGCGAGCGTAAGGCCAAACTCCTCGAAAATACCAACAACCTAATAATACAGTACTCATAAGTAGAGATCATCCTAG
Source organism: Sequoiadendron giganteum (assembly GCA_007115665.2). NCBI lineage: Eukaryota > Viridiplantae > Streptophyta > Pinopsida > Cupressales > Cupressaceae > Sequoiadendron > Sequoiadendron giganteum. Next base: position 69,441,202 of record CM021107.1, read on the forward strand.
ATTAATTATCTTCAGCTCCAGGAGTGCATAGCTTGGGAATTAATACTATTTTAGGAGATTAATAATGAAGGAGGAGTCTACTTAGAGACATGTAAAAACTTTGTAGAGAAAGTAGATAACAAATGACAGAAATTTCTGTTCTCAAGAATTAGATGTCAAATTCATGAAGGAATTATGGTATCCTTTCTTGAATTTTACTGCCTATCTATCATCATAATGAACATACAAGAAGGGCCTTTTAACATCTTATTTCTCTAAGTAGACTCCAATCATATCAAAACACAGGACAATATAATCCTACTTATGAGTACTGCCTAGGTCCTGTTGGGTAGGCCCCGAGTACTGCCCATAGAATGACCCACAAGGAACCCGGAGCACCCAGGCAATACCCTGGGCGTACCCAAGGAAGGACCCGTAAAGAGCCAAAACTCGTACCAAACCCACACAGATACGATGGGCAAAACAAAAGGACTTGATAACATAGGCAATTAACATAACAATGCAAATCTTCAATAGGTTTGATAATAGCCACATTTTGTGCCATACATTGAGGATATGTAGAAGCACTCATATGGCAATCCATTATAAAGGTCTTCATAAAATGATTATAAATAGTTCCATTTATTTTGTGATTATTTAACTATTTTTTTCAAGATCCTCTTGTTACATTTTATGGCATGGAAATGTGGGGGCAAGCACTGCATTTAGTTAATATGCATAACAAAGGGTGTTTTTAGCCAACTACTTATCTTTTATAACTGGTTGTACTTTCTGAGTCCCATTGCCTACATTAATATAATCTATATATTTATCATTTTTGCAATTTTCCTAGGTTTGTTGGTAAAATCATAGGCCATGGCTTCCCATGGGAAAGGAGGGCTTCTCTAGGCCTTCATATTAATTCTCCATGTAATTATCCCCCTCAAGAACTTGGACATTCACCTAGACCTTCCCTTGTGAAGAAATTGTAAATTTATTATATATTAGAGCCTCATGGAAATCAGTACACTTCACTTGGACACTTGGAAAGGATTCTTCGACTTCCTACCACTTGGACTACCTTGTAAATGGATCTACGAAGCCCTCATGATGTGGAGGGTTACTATGATGCCTCATTAAATAAGAGTTACATTGTAAGGCATCTACGGTGCCTCCTTAAGTGGGAGTTACTTATAAGGCATCTATGGTGCCTCCTTAAGTGGGAGTTACTTGTAAGGCATCTATGATGTACCATAGAATGTGGGTTACATTGTAAGAGCATCTTTGACTTTCCCATGATGATCTATGAAGAAGGCATACCATTTTGGGGAATTGCATGAGGGGAAGGTGGAAATGCATGATAGTGTAAGTCCTCTTAGGAATCACACTCCCATGTGACTAGTTAGGTAGCATGAAGATTTCTTTGTGGTGGAATGTAACTCTTGGTTGAAGCATTACAAATAGGAGCATTTGAGATTTGGAGATGGCTCCCATTTTATTTGTAGGAAGAAAGGATGCCTTGGGGAAGGGAGAAATGGATTCTATTGCTCCAATTTTTTTAATAATGCAAGAGGTCGATTGAAGACTCAAATCAAGAAGTAGAATGTGCTTGTAACGTAGAATAATTGAGTGTATGTAGGTAAGTGTTGGCACCATAAATGCCTAACTATCCATTTTTTCCCATTGTAAAAGTTAATTAGGGCCTAAGCGCATTCACCTATCAATTAATTTAGTGTGCGGACGTAGTTGTCGTCCAGTTAATTGAAGCAAGGATGTACTTTACTTTTGAAAAAGTCTAAGTCTTCAAAACATGCACATGCTGACCAAAGTTAATCACATTGGGGAGAAGCACATATATAAAACCCTATGCTTGTAATGATTGTAACAAATAAGAAATTGAATTAATATATCCCTCCAAGTTCTACCATTTTGTCTACTGCTTATATGCCATTATTAATTTAGAATAGTATTATTACAATCTAACAATGCATAGATAACAATGAGGGTTTCCGAACTCTACAAGCATGCTTTGGGTGAGAGAATAGCATGTAGGCCAATGCACAAGTTACAAAGTGCTAATCATGGTCTCATGCACACTATAGCAAATGGTTGAAATTTTGGTTCTACTACTAGGATTCTCTATGAATTTGTGCGTTGTCTCAAACATGTTGTGGTAAGTAATGTAGTACAAGATCTACAAACAATTTACGAGTAGAGTGGAAAGTTTCATCACTAGAGAGATTACCATAAGAGTAAAGATCCAACAATGGTGTGTGCATAAACTATTTGATGATCTGTACAAAGTGGAAAAACCTATTATTCACATCATCACAATAATTAATTAATTTATCCACAATTCACTCCACTCAATAAGTCCATTTCCATCTTATTATTTAAATTAAATAAATAAAACCCACTTCCACCTCATCGTTAAGTTAACTTAAATAGGTTCACTCTCACCCACTTCAAATAAATAATTAAAATGTAAATAAGAATCACTCCAAAATTCAAATAATTAGGTCCACATAATCCATCCACAATAATTAAATTAAATTAAAAAGGGCCCTTTGCATGTGATCCAATGCCCCAAGTGCATCTCCACCATCCATCCATCATTTAATCCCCACCATTCGCATCCTCACTCAAGCACATATAAATCAAGCCCTCAAATCCTTCATCACTCCTCATAGCATGCTCATACTCACACACTCATCAAAGATCAGAGATACACTCATCAAAGACACATCAAGCATACACATACAAGTGCATGCTATCAAGAACTTTAAGAATCCAAAGTGCAACTACATCACTCATATCCACGAGAAAATCTACTTACAAAGGAGATCTTTTTCTTTGTTAAGTATGTAATGTCCCCTTTATAGCTAGCATCAAAATTTTGATGGATTAGCCTATCTGTGGGTTCCCATAGGCTAATGTTGGTGATTTGAGGGCCTAATGTGGGAGTTTCTTGGTTCTTCAGATGGCAGTTTACAGTGTTCTCTCCTCTAGTGTTGGGTGCTATTCAAAGATGACCTTCCTCAGGTGTTTTAGGCTCTGTTTGCACTCACTTACACTCACTGTTTTTAGTAAGTCACTTGGACGTTGGGGTCCAACCTTACTATTTATGGTAAGCCTTCTAGATGATCAATTTGAGCAGTGGGTTACCCCATGGTGTTGGTAGAATCACTATTATGTTGATATTTACGGAGTTATGGTTTATTGATTATTATTAAAGTAATAACTTTAATAATAATTAAATATAAGTGAATATCATTAAAGGAGTTAATGACTTTGTAATATATCATTTATTTTTAATAACATAAGGTCAACTATTTAATATCATTGAGAAGGGCGCCCACATGAAGATATAACATATGGCAACAAAAGCAAATATTTTTTAATATATTTAATGTATTAATTATGCCTTGGGAGTCGTGCTTTTCAAGAGGAGGTATAAAAGCTTTGAAAAAAAGAACATTATTCATTCGTACATTATACAAATTTATGAGCATTTTGCTATGAAGGAAGAGCCAGGGTTTCTGGAAGAAAATCAATCTTTGAGAACAAAAACTCTCTCAGATTTTGCATTCTACAGGTGTGAAATACCACCCAAAGTTTGCTCTTCAAGTGGCTTCAACTAGGAGTCACATTTGTGCACATTTGAAGTGATTATTTCAAAGAATTTCAGGGTTTTGAAGTGCAGATCAGAATTCATTGAAGGATAAGCTTTGATGAATACATTCATTGCTGTTGCAACCTTCATTATTGGCAACGTGGGATTTAATAGAGGCCATACAGTCCATTAATGCAGGTCAGCTAAGGCGTGGGAACAACTAAACCAAATCGCCTAAGGTTTTGAGGTATAATCTTCACCATTTTGGACGGCTAGGACAACTTAACACTTGTGCAGCAATTTTGAGGTGGAGAAACCAGTTTTATGAGCAAGGCATCCTAAAACAAGGGTTTCCAGGTTTCTGGTTAAGAATTTCCAGAATTGCAATATTTCATTTTTCAGCCTTTGGGTATGAGTTCTTTGTAAATATTGAAGCATAAATCAATTTGAGTTAATAGTATATATATTTGCTTTCAGCATTTCTCTATTTGCAATTGTTTTGCATTTTCATTGCATTTCCTGGCAAAACTCAAAAAAACACAAAAAACCAAAAACTATAAAACCAGAAAAGAGATAAACACAAGCAGTTTGAGATAGTAAATATCCTATCAGGGGTGGGATATTTCAAAGTATAAGTGAGAATTTGATTTGATCTTCTTCTTCATGCTCAATCTGAAGGTATTTTGCTTGATTTAAAATAAGGGTTTGATATGGCTTTAATCTTTTTCATTATGTTCTAGATCTAGCATTATACATTTTCGCACACCCAATAAGACCCCTTGGTCCTGACTAATTTTGGTTTTGAAGGATTTTCGTAGCTTGGTTTTTCTTTGTAAATGTGTGTTTGTGTGGTTAGCTTGCATATGCTTTTATCTTGCACTTCACATGATTTTGAGAATCAAAAGCAACCTAGTCACTTTTGTTGCCCAAGGATAGTTTACGTATGCTCTTCTCTTGCACTTCATGTGATCCTAAGAATCAAAAACAACTATTCCCTTTTACTTTCTTTTTAGGGGTATAGTGCATTGCATTAAACATAGGCCAGAACCCTTGTTTTAGCATGATATATAAATTCCCTGGGGGAGCTGTCATTCTAGGCTAAGCTAGCTTCCCCATATAGGTTTCCAATAAGGGAGGTGAAGAGTTGACTTCTCAAGCCAAGCCATTAAACACACATCACAGACTTCGGCTTCATGTACTTCAAGTATATTGAGGACTCCCTTAACAAGCCATTAAACACACCCTTGTATCATAGACTTGGGCCTCACGTACCTTCAAGTATATCAAGGAATCCTTTAGTTGAACCGTGTATTGCAGACTTGGGCCATCACATATCACGCATCAAAAAGCAGTTAGCCCTAGGAAGTTCATTAGAAACAAAATAGTGGGCTCGGGTATGGTCCTAATCCTCTACAGTTGGTGCTTTGAGATATTGGGTCAACACTATTTACAACCAAGTTTAATATATTGGTGGGCTCACAAGCCAAACACACCCACTTGAATAACTTAGATTGTTGTTGTATCTTCTCTGTCTTTCCCTTAGTGTTAAACCCATGTAAACCAAAAAAATAAAAAATTTATGCAACCCATAACTAGAAGTCAAGAAAAACTTGTCATGGTATTAAATGAAGAGTGTCCTTTTTTCCAAGAACCCCCATGTATGCAAAATCTTTATCTTGTTTAGGGGTCCTCTCAAAATCCACATGGAAACCAAGATGACAATGATAGTGATAGCGATAGGAAGTCCTACCAAATTGAATATTCCCATGACTATCACGATTTCCTTAACTTTGAACAAGTATGTGCTTTGATACAACACGTACTTCAAAACAAAGACAAGTTGAAAAATATCCTAAGTCAAGAACCTCCAAACTAAGACCATATTGCCACTAACAACAATGTTGACCACAACAACAGTGACTAAAACAAAACACACACAAAAAATATCTTGCAACAACTCTTAAATTCAAAACAAAACAAGGCCTTCATCACCCAAACTTTTATGGCAAGCCTATCAACCCAATCCAAACAATCAAACTTATCAACATCAAACCAATCCAAGCAATCAAACTTACCAACATCAACCCAGTCCAAACAATCAAACCTATCAACAACATCAACCCATTTCCATCATTACACCAACACCACCTAAAACCTCACAACATGACTCAAACTCAAAACAAAGTGAGGCATTCATCGCCCAAACTTTTATGGCAAGCCCATCAACCCAATCCAAACATTCAAACTTATCAACATCAAACTAATACATGCAATCAAACTTATCAACATCAACCCAATCCAAACAATCAAACCTATCAACATCAACTCACATACATTATTACACAAACACTGCCTCTTGGTACTCCACTTGACCAAGAGTTACAAGCCATGAAAGATACAATAACAGACCTACAAGCAAGAACATAAAACCAAAACAAAAGATACAAGTTTGAAGATTTATGTCCATATTCCTTTGATAGATCAATGTCACAAATACCTTTCCCCTTGAAAAACCCAAGTTTGATAACTATAAGCAAAAGAGAGATCCACAAGATCATGTGAAAGAGTTCTATATGGCATGTCAAGAGGTTACCTATTATGACATAAATCTAGTTAGGCTCTTTCCTAGAAGTTTGGGGGGGAGAAACCCTTGAATGGCTCTTACACTTGCCCAAAGTTTCTATCACAGCATATCCTAATTTATTAGAAACATTTGTGAAGAACTTTTCATACAATGTGGAACATGAATTAACCACAATGGATCTATGCAATGCAAAACAAAAAAAAATGAATGGGGAGGGTAACTCTTCTTTTCTTTGATGATAGGGAAGTCTTGCAAGTAGATTTCCATGGCCCATTCCTGAAAAAAAAAATAGTTAACATCTTCATCAATAATCTAAATCAAGAGATGGCATTTCATATGCAGGTTCATTGTGTTACTACCTTTGATGAGATCATTGAGAAACGAGTGCAAATTGAAAGGGGCTTCAGAGGAAAAGATCTAGTGAAGATCTTTTCGAGAGACCAAAACCAATCGGATAACCCAAGTTATTTTATAAACACACCAATGAAGTTTGTGATGAAGTTGCAGACTCAAAACACATTCAAGTTGTGCAAAATCTACCCAATATAAATATTCCAATCGGACAACCAAAACACAAGACAAAAACTAAGACAATTCACATCTCTAGGAGAGCCAGTAACAATTGGCCTGTCCTCTTTTCAAAGATAAAATATTTTAAGTTGAGCCCAATCACTTTCTTTTCAAAAAGGCAACTTAATATTATTATAGGTCCTATGTAATGTTTAAATAAGCATATTTACATTATATTCAAAATGAATTTCAAAAGGGGCCCACCCCGATTGTATAGCTACTATTGCATAGGGCAATTGATTGTAATGTTTGAGACTTTGTGATGAATAAAACATGTTTTTGTTATCAAAAGGAATGAGTTTTATTTAAATGATTGTTTCATCTGATTGATACTTCTATCGATGTTATCCTTGATGAATGTTGCATGCATAGTATTGAATTATGAATATTCTAACTTAAAATGTTTTGTATACTATTGATGTTGAGAACAAGTAACTGCCGAGATTGTATGTCTATGGTTGTAGGAACAGGAACCATTCCTCCAGGCGGAGGGGAAATATCACTCGGGAGAGGGGCTTGGTCGGGTAACCGGTAAGGTAAATCAATTGAGCATACACACACTCACCTTAGACTGAGTGAACCAAGTCAGTTTAGTATGAGTATAAGGTAAGTCATCCATAGCTTGTATGTCTTACAAGTGGAGGTCTTGACTACTTTTGTGTGTGAAGTTTATCCTTGTGCTTGATTGTGAGATTATGATCATCATGGTGGTATCATGTTTGAATGTGAACGTCGGAAGTAAGCATTTAAACACATGTATAGTATATATACGTATCTATAAGTGTAAACATATCGATACAAGCGTAATTGACTAATGGACTTGTCATACGGGTGTATCAATATGATATACGTACGTATACGTGTACATAGAGGATTATACTACAATATATATGTGTTTCTAAGCGTACGTCCGATATTGTGGAGTATTAAATATTTGCCTGGAATTTATATATACATACACAGATATATATTTTGAAAGTACACTAACTGGCTCACAGAATATATATATAATCGACAATTATATATGCATATGTATATTTTTATTTGTTATATATATTTTTATATGTAATTATATATGATATTGTTATAGTTATATTAAGATATATAAGTATATTAAATACTCGGGTATTTTAATATTTATATGTTTAATATTTAAAATAAAACTATAATAATATTTATATATTAAAATATGTAAATATATCTAGCTAAATATTATAAAACTCTAAGTGTAAAAATTAAAAGATTAAAATCTTTTAATCAGAGTTAATATTACATAGTGAATTTTTGGAGAAATAATACATTATAAAATAATATTATATATGAATTTATATATTTTAAATATATAAATTTACCATGGGTAAATAAATGAATTTGACTTGTATAGTCATTTGGTAAATAAAAATATATTTAACATGAGAAAATATTTAAATTTGACTTCTAAAGTCTTTTGGAAAAATCCGTATGAAATATGAGTATGAGAAATAAATAAACGTTTCATTTTAAAATTGTTTGAAATATACTATGAGGATTTAATAAATGTTTTAAACATTGGAAATTTGATAAGAGGTTTATCGAATATGTTTTGGTTATGCTAAAAATTACGAACCATGGAAAATATGCAAACTGTGGAAATGGTCGAAATTAATGAAAACCGCGTCGCTGCAGAACCCACGCCAGGAGACTAGGTCGCGACTTGCATCCATCATTTGCGAATACGTGAGAAAGCCAGATGGGACGCATTCCACAAGTGACATTTTCCTGCATTGAACTTCATCCGCCATATTTGGACGCCTTGGTTAAAAACACCTGTAGGTGTCTTTCATTCGTATTTTGCCATGTGAAGTTTGAAAAGTTATTCCTGGGAAAGGTCGAATCACCTCTAAAATTCGCCACATCTTACAATTGAAACATTCAAAACCTTGTCTGGCAGTTTACATGCCATTAAAAAAGGAAAATGGTTGAGCAGGGGGCTCAATATATATAGCTGCCCTACTCACTCTTTAGCAACACTTGAGCAATCCGAGTTTAGCATTTTCATTGAGCTCTCATATCCATTTCATTATTTTGTTTGTATTTTCTGTTTTGCTGAGTAGAAAAATACAGTGAGTTTTACCAGCAACTGCCTTTAACAGCAAAAATCCCAAGTTAAGCTGAGAGTGAACTCATTGTGAGTTATAGTTAAGAAATTAGTGGTGGATTCATAATTGAGAGAGGAGACTTAGGAAGTTCATATAGAGTGAGGTACTATCATTGAGAAGCCATTTTCATTGTGAAGTCTCTGTAATTTTGGAAGCTTGTTTGAAAGAGGGACTGGAAGAACAATTCTGGAAGGAGAAGCTTAAAATCAGGCATGAATCCTCTTTAGTTTGTAACTTTTATTTGAGTGCTGGTTTCTTTATCTTGTGTTTAATGTTTTCCATAAGTTCTAATAGGACATAACTATTATGATGAACATCTACAAGCAATGCATAATAGGGAAATTTGTGTAAGGGAATCAATGAAAAAGGGAATGGGTGAAAAGGGGTTTTTGTGAAAGAACTTCAAAGAATAGTTTACTTATTTTTCATTAAAGGGAAAAAGAAGGATTTATATGCATTTTGAATGAATATTGCACGTTGTGTATGATCTCCGTATATGGAGAATAAGGGTAAACTAGTTACTATATTCTAAGAACAAAATAAGGACAGTAGTCAAGTATATTCAAGCAGCTTAGAGTTTTAGATTAACTAAGATAGGCTAAGAAACTCCTAGGATAAAGATTTCCATAACAAGAGAGAAAGAATGAATTACTTGTCAAGCTGGATTATTTCTAGTAAGTTAGAATGTCGTAGGTTGGTCTGGGATGATTGATAATCCAGTGAAGGACTTGAACCTATATTTGTTGTCTTGGCATAGATTGAAGTAGGATAGTCTGGGATGATTGACAATCCAGTGAAGGACTTAGCCTACGCGTAGTGTAAGATAGCCTGAAGTCAAATCGGCCCTGAGTAGTGTATATGATAGATGACCTTCATTCGAAGTACTGAATGTGAATACTTTGGCCAAAGTAGTGGAAGGTACGACATCCACTTAGATGTGAGATAGTTGAGACTACACTGTCAGTTCATTGTGATTGTTAATGTATGGTAGCTTCGGTCAAATATGAATGACAGTGATGCCAGTATCACTGTCATTCATGAGTGATCGAAACTATCCTACAAATTATGATATTTCTATAAGAATCATTAAAATCGAAAATATAGTCATATTAAATTCTATCATTCCCGTGATTTTCTGTATTCATGTGAAATCGGAATTCTCTTGAAAGTCATACGCCATCATAATGAAGATTATATACGTGTGAGTATATACTTAACAAATGGTAAATGAAGGTAATTACCAGCAGCATCCCAAGAGACGCGTCCCATGAGTGGACGTGCCTCCACTCGTGGAGACACGTCCTCTCATGAGGCACGCCTCTTAGGAAGGGCGGACTTCTTTCCTTATTTATGATGGTTCCTCAATCGATATGCAAACATAGAAATCAGATAATGTTCTGCAATCAGCACATTCACACTTAGTCTAAAATCTAGAAATCGAACTTAGAAGGAAATCTGGAAATCACAATTAGAAGAAATTTTGAAAGTTCATTTGAAACTTATAATTGTTTTACTCAGAATTGAAACTTAGTTTTGCTCTTAGGTTTTAGAATCCTTCTATTAGGAAAGATTTGATTACATTTACAGTGATCCATCATGCTAGTTCGGGATTGTGAAATAGCAAGTTCTAGATGTATAGGACACAACACTATGCTCAATTGGGTTGTCGCAGCCGGTTACTTTACCAATCTCTTCGTTCGAAGGGAGGGCCATCTATCGAATGATAGATGTGCGAGGGACCGCATTAACAGTCTGTGGTTGGCGGAAAAGTGCCTGAGTGATGTTTCTCCTCCACAGCAAGCGACAGATACACCAAGATTTGAAAGGAAGGGAACCTGGACCATCTTACTACTATTTGTGCAAAAGCTTACGAGCTATGTATGTAAATTTTTTACTTTTGTACTCTGATTTATATTTACAATGAAAATGGAATTCATGTGGAAATATATATTGTAAATTTGCAAGTATTTATCAATAAAGAAAGGAAGAATTTTATTGTAATGTCTTTGTTAATTGTTACTTTTATATGTTTGAAATGAAATGTTAGAAAAAAATTTGTTTACCCGGTTTGGGGGTTGTATCAATTATTATAGGTCCTATGTAATGTTTAAATAAGCATATTTACATTATATTCAATATGAATTTCAAAAGGGGCCTTTGGATGTAATTTATTAGTATTTTTAAATACTTGGAAGGAAAAGTAAATTAAGATTAAAATAAAATTAATTGAGTGCCCAAAGTAAAATGCCTATAAAAGCGAAGTCAAGCCTCACATTAAATCATCCATTATTCCTTATTTTTTGAATGAGTTTTTCAAATTGGAGCTGTCAAGGAAAAAAAACCTCAATGGCATGATCTAGAAGATGAAAACCCTCTAGGATTGTGAGTGGATTGGGACAAAAGCCAAGCCCTCAATCTTTGCCTTATCTGCTAGGTGCAATTTTGAGAGGCGGATTGAGCAAATTTGTGATCATCTATTGCACCAAATTTGAGCTACATTGTGGGGCAAACTTTCCAGGAAATATCCTTCAAGTGCTGTTGTTGTAAGGTCGGACTATTTCATATTGTTATCAACTGTTAGTGCCTGATTTCCATCTTAATTCCAATTGCAAATCTTCCTTGTTTGGGTGGCTGTGATTTGGAATTATAAAACTGATTTGTTCTTTCATTGATCATGGTTTATGCATATTGTGGAAATTAAGACTAGTCACCCTTACACTGCAATAAATAATTATTTGTGAGCTGCCATGAAAATACAAACCTTGCGATCTGATCTGACTACAGTTTATTTTCCAAATTTTAAATTATTATTGGCAATCATGCATTAATTCCAAATGCTAGTCATAATGCTTACTGCTGCGACCTAAGTCCAAATTGTGCTGCCTAACCTGCAATCTACATTTATTGATGAATATTGTTGCGCTAACAGAGTACTTGGATCTGGATATAATTTTCAGTTCTGGAATAAGTATTAGTATAATAATCTTCTGTTATCAATTGTGTATTCTGATATTATTAACAAATTTTTAGTCTAGGGTTTTATTAATATCAATCAGATTTAAATACTATACTGGGGTTTATTTGGCATTTAATTTCAGTTTGTTACAGAATAGTGCAGGTCAGTGTGGGATTAGGACTAGCATAGATTTATTGTTTAAATATAGTTGCTTTCAGTTATTCCAAATATTCAGAAAAGACAAAAAAGTATATATTTTCCAAAAATCGTATTTTATTTACAGTTGCATAACCATAAAATATAAAATTTGAAAATTGTTTAAGATCCCGAATTGGGGACATTACAGAAATGGCATTTCACAAATTGGTCAGTGCAAAAATGATAGTCTTTCCACATACTAAACCTTCAAATGAAAGCAAACCTAAGCCAACATGGTATAGGAAACATGAATACTGTGAATATCATAAGATCAATGGTCACTCCACTAACAGCTACATGTAATTGAAGAATTATGTTCAAAACTTAATTGATAATAGGAATATTGAGATATAAGGAAATACATCATCATCACCAAACAAGCAATTGGGGATATATCAAGCCCTTTTCCAAAGCATGACTAATCGTGTCCACCATCCAATCAAAGCCAAAATCAAAACAATCTTGCAAACAATGTTTAGTGCCATAAAGCCTCAACATATATAATGGCATAGTCGATAACATCAAGCACCTTAACAACCACATAGCTACCATCAAAATCAAAGCTCCTAATTGTGTCGTTACCATTAGACATAATAACATCACTGTTCAAGGGCATCCTCTGCATACTACTTAAGAAGACTCCAGCACAAGCTCAATCCAGGAGCATCTAAAAACATCAAATATGTTCATAGGAATACATTGAATATCTATATAGGAGTCAAGAGCCCCAAACAATATTGATCTGTCACAATTTAAAGTGCTCATGGAACACTTATCCTCAAACCACCACCTCACATTTAGCCAACATGACATGCCTCCTGTAGGACCATCTCATAATCTCCCCCTATACATCGAAGCCTTCACCACTAGGCATATAGTGAAGGCAGGGTTTGTAGATAATGGATCAAGTTTGAACATTTACACTTTGAGACTAATACAACATCTTGGTTACTCGAAAAAATCCTTGGATCAGTAAACTATTAATATCAAGGCTTATGACAATGCAAAACAACGATATATTTACCAGTTGAACTTGGGCTTATTATGTAGCAAACGTTACTAAATTTCATCGATATTGATCTTCCATATAATATCCTCTTGGACCACCCCTAGATCCATGCCATGCAAGTTGTTCCTTCCACTCTTCATCAATGCACCAAATTCCCTCATTCGAGAATGGAAATAACTATTCCCACTAATCCTCAACCTTTTCATTATTGCAAAATTTTGGAAGGGCACTATCATAAAACCAACCATTGCTCCAAGATTGAAGCATCTCCAACACCTGAACTAAAAAAATCATCATCCTACATAGATCCAAATAGCTTCGCATCCACATCCACCAATCCACATCCTAAAACCCATATCAAAATCATTAACATAGGTTGTGAACAATATGAGATCCAAGATGCCTTTCTTACAGGCAAGCTTCCTCTTTCTCTTCAATCTCATGTCAGGCCTAAAATAAATCAAAAGAAAGAAAAGGCTTCAATGCAATATCGATCAACTACCTTCATTCAACATGATTTCCTTGCAAATGAAATATTGAAGGTATAAATGACTCTTGCCTCTATGATGATGAAAAGCTAGCAACTTGGTTCAAAAACAATGAGTATCATGTAGCAAACAAATTATCTAAAAGCATGAAATACAAAGGAAAAAGCCTCAAATTTCATGAACATGGAATCAATGAACCTATACCTATATATGAGAATGTGACAACTTGGGGGCTATCATGTAGGCCTTTTAATGAACAATCTAGCAATGCCAATGACACTCCCAAGATAGTTGGGAACGCTTCTTCCAATATTGAAAACATTGAGACAAATCCCATCCATGACCCTTATGAAGATCTTGCCGCAACCAACCTTTTCCATGATATCGCCATCCTTACCATCAACCTTGACCATTCACACCCCAAACTCGTTGCTTGGAACCAACAAAATCACATCATTGGATTTCTTTCAAAACAATGAGGCTATCACAAGACTTTGAGATAACCTCTTGCCATGAGATCATCAAGAAGGCTTTGAAATCAATCTAGACACATCAATGTATGTTGGGAAGAAAGAAAATTTTCCTAATCATCATGAAGCAAAGCATCCATATAAAGCAAAAGATCAAAATGAAGCAAAGTATCCACATAAAGCAAAAAATCAAAATGATGAAAGTATCCACATGAGACAAAAAATTAAAATGAAGTGGCGTATCCACATGAAGCAAAAGATCAAAACGCAGCAATGCATCCAAACAAAGCAAACAATCAAAACAAATCAATAAATTTAAAAAAGAAAAAAAATCAAAAAACAAAATCCCCAAATGAAAATCTCTTTGCTAGTAGGTTACAAAACACAAAGCAAAGAAGAGAAAGGTTAGTTTATTGGTGAAAACCTCTTTGAAGCATTAATAGATGAAGAACTCAATCTTGCCCTACATCAACACAATTACAAGATGTCATCCATGTCGACACGGGAGCAAACAGGAGTCCTAAAATCATTAAAAGTACGACAACTAAAATAAATAAAAATGCAATACTCTTGATTCTAAATCCAACAAGATGAGTGAAATTGTTGGTCCTTATGCAAAATCCAAAAATTCAAAATCTAAATCCAAACCCATAGGTTCCAAAATCCAAAAGTCCACGAATCCAAGATCCCAATCAAAATTCAACATCCTTCGTCCAACACACATCCCATTTCACCCTCCCTAGTGGCATACTCTACTGTAGAGTTATGATGGCGCTTTGTTAAGAAGTTTAAATTTAGATGAAGCAAACCTAGGAAAGCAATTATGCAAAACAAGATACTACTCTCATATCAAGGCAAGGGCATATAAGTTAGCTACACTAGAAGGTCAAGAATAGAAAGAACCAATGAACATTGTGCACCTCAAATGTTTGCATGCTTAAAGCAACAACAATTAAAAAAACGTAAAAAGTAAAGAGAAAAACCATCCTCTAGTGAAAACTATTTGTATGGCGCCTTGGGTAGGTACCATGGTGAAAACCCACTTGTGTGGATCATGTGTAGCACCTAATATCAATTATCTACAAGCACCTGAAGAGCACAAAGATTTACTGAGAGGGGGGGGTGAATCAGTAAATCAACACAAACTTTCAATTTTATTCTTTTTGAAACTTATTACAATCAACTTTTGATATGAACCAATTTCCACAAGTTGACACAACTTTACTTAAATGATTTTTTACAAAGTAAGCACCAACCTACAGATTTACAACAAGATGATTTAGTAGAATGTAGCCTACAAGGAACACCTAGACCTTTACAGATTTAGTAGGCACCTACCTACAAGGAGCACCAACCCCTAGTGCAAAGTATCAAACCTTGACTTGATGGATGTAAGACTGCCTTCAATCTGATCTTTACAATCCCAGCTCTCCAATCTGCTCTATGTGATAAATGATATCACCCTAAGCCCACACAAAGAGATGGGACACTTGACTGATCTGCAAATCCTCAAAACAACCACACTCAGATCAGAAAAATGAGTCGGTCTTTATACCTTTCAAATTGAAGAGAAACAACTTTATGATGAAAAGATACATCCAAATATCTGCCTCTTCAAAGTTTGAATTTGTTTACTCTAAACAAATCATGCATTTAATCTATTATGATTTCTGAATTTGTTTATCTTCAAAGATTTAAACGATTTTCTTCAAAAGTGAAATACACATCTCTTCAAGCATTTTAATTGATGAACCACGTCTTTTCTTAAAGCACGCTTGGTTGAAACTCATAACACCTGTTGGTGTCTTTTCAAAACAGAATTACCTTAACTCGTGTTCTTTCAAAAACACATCATTTGATACTTGTGTTTATAATAAACATGCTTTTCAATGACAACATGTCCCGTGGAAATTTGTTTTAATAAATTCATTTATCAAATACGTATTTTAGAGGAAAATACGCGTCCCTTTCATGGATTGATTAACACGTCTTTTGAAAAAAGAAAAAGAACATGTCTCCTAGAACCACGATTAGATATCTTTAACTATCAATCTGTTAGCACGCACTAAACATCATCAATTACAAATTGATCATTGTCTTTAGACATATCGAACCAGATATGATACTTGTGTTTCAAAACGCGTGTCCAGACAGAAGTAATATGCACAATGAATACGCGTGTCTGATGAAACAATTACGTCTAGAGAATCATTGACGTCTCTTAAAATATGTATAGAAACTCCACTAAAAACTTTACTGGAATAAAGACCCGATCATCTTAGCTTGATAAACTCGTATAAACTGAATGTGTAATCTGTCATGAATCCGTCTGAAACCTGTGATATTTGATTCTTCATAATTTGCTTTGACGTATCTATATGACAGTGTGATATTTTGACATCAATGACAATACTTCTAACAGCACCCTCTACATTTGACGGGTCATTTGATCCATTTGTTCCATCCATTACATTTCATTTCCTTCCCATTGCCTATCATAATCATATTGCATCCATCCATCTCCATCTCTCTCTAACTTTGCTAAGGACTTGGACAAAGTATTTGTTCATGCTTCAAAAAGCATCTTGAGTCTCTCTATTGTGCATTTTTGGCATCATGGCATATACTATGCTATAGCATAATTTCTATAAGTTCAAAAATCACGTATGCAAACAAGCAAAAACCTAGAAACATTATTGAATTCATTCTTCACACACAAACGCATCTCAGACTAGAGCAAACAATTTGAAACACTACTTCTTCCCAACTATAAAATTGGACAGATTTAATATATTAGAGTTAATTTTATATGGCAACGGATTTATTAGTGTTATTATCTAAGTTTTAAACATTGTAAAGTATATCTATAATTTCAATACAAATGTATGAAATGGTTATTTATCAACGCTAACTAACTCAATACTTAAACAAATTAAGATTACCATCATTAATATATAAATTGGCATCTAACAATATGAAAATGATCAAAAGAACAAATAACATCATAAAATAATTTAATTGGATCAATTCCATCTCATTCATAATTAAAATATCTTTGAATAAGTTTAGTACTTATCCGAATCATAACACTTGGAAAGTTCATTCTCACTCTAGGAAGATTTCATTGGTGTTGGCCCTCATAGCTTTGGCACACATCAGAGAATGTGTGTAAAAACACAAACTGTGCTTATGCACCATGCAAATGCATCAAAGCCATGGTCAAGACAATCCCGAGCGTACTCTATACCCTGAGTTGGACACACTATGTATGCCCCCTCCTCAAATGTCCATAGCCAACCAAACCATCTTCTTCTTCCTTGAGTGATCTCCATGCCTTTTCCAAGTCTCACATAAATGACTTATATAAGCCCTAAGGGTGGTTTCCAAACCATCACACCCTTTCACAAAGGTTGCCTTTAAATATTATTTAATAAATATAATTATTTCTCCCTTTTTAAAAGAGTTTTCTTAAATATTCTTCATTAATCCTCTTTTAAACCAGAGGAGCATTTTATCCTTTATTTTTCTCTCCCTTTAATGCTTTCATAACTTTCTTTGCACTTTGGGGAAGAAGTTTCATAACACAATCAAACCTTGCAAGCATAATCATTTGACTCACAAAGGTTTTACCCTTTGCTACAGTGAGGACCTTGTTCAAAGTTAATCAATCATTATATCATCGAGATACATTGTTCCCAATCTAACATCACTTTGTCGAGATATATTTTTCCCAATCAAGAATCGCTATCACTATCACAACACTCAACACCTTGGTTTCCAATTTGACAACAAGTAGATCTTTGTGTGTCTTTCTCATTTATTTACATATTGTTGTT
Organism: Sequoiadendron giganteum; assembly: GCA_007115665.2. NCBI lineage: Eukaryota > Viridiplantae > Streptophyta > Pinopsida > Cupressales > Cupressaceae > Sequoiadendron > Sequoiadendron giganteum. The sequence continues at coordinate 69,459,043 of CM021107.1, forward strand.
ATATATGCAAGTTTTTCCTTCCACAACATATTCCACCAAGTTCATCATGGTCCATTATATCATGATGTGTCTTGATAATATGTTTGTTAAGACATCTTATTGTTACATTTATAAGTCAATCCTTCACGCATATGGCACAACTTCATCATGATTTTTCCATATCATGGTGCATCTTGTATTGTATTAAAGTAAACACCAAGTTGCTCAACAAATTTGGAGCTTCTTCAAGATCACTAGCATGTAGTTGTCTTCATATTCCATTTCATCTCCATGTTCACATTTTAAGAACCCACTTGTGTCCATACCTACCTCCTCTCTCAAGGGGGCATCATCCCTAACCCACTCCATCATCCAATCCCATGGGCTTAGGGCATTGGGGCATCTTATTTTGTTTTTCTTTGAAATGTCAATGCTTCTTTTAGTTGCAATACCATTTCAAAGAAGGGCAAATGTAGACACCTAAATTTCACATCACCACAATAATTAATTAATTTATCCACAATTCACTCCACTAATTATGTCCATTTCCATCTCATTATTTAAATTAAATACATTAAACCCACATCCACTTGATCATTAAATTAAATTAAGTAGGCCCATTGTAATGTCCCCTTTTCCTAGGAAGTGGTCAGTCGTGGTGGTTAGCCTATTAGTTGGGTACTCGTAGGCTAACACGATGGATAAGGAGCTTTCTCAGGGGTTTTGTGACCTTTTGGAAATTTTGTGTGGCGTTTCAAGAGCTTAGAGCCAAACTCCTATTTTTTAGGAAGGGACTAACAGTTCACCTATGACCACCCAGAGCTTGTGGAGCTTGGCAGGGGGCCTTATGAGCCATTTCAGACGATCAGAGACAGTTTCCTACTTTTTAGGGGAATCCCTACTTTTTAGCAGGAGACTGGCAGTTGGCTTGCTTTGTTTAGACATTACCTCGATATCAGTTGCAACATCAGTTTCCAGTTGGAGTGATCGGGTGATGGTCTCAACATGTTAACTTTAATATTTTAATTTAATAAAGTAAAGTGATTAATTCTTAAGTCACTTTATAATATTTTAATAAAGTGATTATTTAAAGAGGACTTTATTATTAAAGGTGATATAAGGGTTAATGGAAATTAATAAAGTGATATATTTAATGATGCTTTATTAATATATTATATTAAAAGGGAGACATAAGGACTTTATTAAAAAGGGATTTAAATGATTCTAAAAGTATACTTTATAATATGAGTTAAAGTGTCATTTTAGAAGGCGAGATATAAGTAATTTTTAAAGTATACTTTTTATTATGAAGTTGTGCACCAAATTAAAAGAAATTAAAAGTAAATTGAATGAAATGGAATTTAAAAGTGAATTTGAGGTGAATTATAAAAGGGCATTTTGGAATTCATTTCATTTATTCATTCATACTCGTGCAAATTTCAAAAGTTTTTTGTGTGGAGAAGAAGCAAAGGTTTCTTACTGCAAATCAATCTTGGAAAACGTGAACTCTCCCAAGTTTAGTGATCTACAGGTGTACAATACCACCCAAAGATTGCTCTTTTAGGTGGCTTCATTTAGAGGCTACAATGGTGCTTATAGGAGATAGATATTTCAAGATTCTCAGAGGTTCTTTGTTTCAAATCAGAATATATATATATATATTGTTATTCTTTTTGTTGATCATTGTCTTTAACAAACACGTGGGGGTTTATTTAAGTAGGTCGTACTATACTCAATTGGTCGTACCATTCCTTGCCAATTATACATCCTCATAAGAGCCATGTGGGGTTTTATGGAGTGAAACGCCTAAGTTCTTAAGCCACAAACTTCATCATTCTTGGCGTCCAAAATTATGAGAGCATTTACATTTAATTCTAGAGGTGTTATTCTAAGGGTTTGCAAGAAGGCATCCATGTTTGCAAGCTTCCAGTTTGTTGGTTTTTATTACAGCACCTTGACAAAGTGGCAAACATTTCCTAGGTATGTTGGATTTAGATATTAGATAGTATTTTATGAATTGGGTTATTGTTATAATCGAAAAAATCTCAATAATCTGATTGTAATAAAATTTTGGAAATTTTCAACTGGTTCTAGTATTGTAAAATGTGAAACTTATGATTATGCATTTGTTGAAAGTTCTTTAGTTTTCTGCACTTTGTTTCTATTTAAAAGCATTTTAAAACATTGCCAAAACACAAACAAATCAATTAGCAATACAAATAAAAAACAAAGACTGGAAAAATCATAAAGATAAATATCCTATCAGGGGTGGGGATACCATTGAAATATCCCACCCTGATTGAGATATTTGCTAACTGTTTCCTGTTTTTTCTGTTTGTATTGTTGATTGATTTGTTTGTGTTTTGGCAATATTTTTAAATGCTGTTAAACAGAAATAAAGTGCAGAAAACTAAAGAACTTTCAGCAAATGCATAATCAGAAATTTCACATTTTTCAATACCACAATTAGCTGAAAATTTCCAAAATTTTATTACAATCAAAATATTGAAATTTTCTCAATTATAACAACCTAGTTCATAAAATACCATCTAATATCTAAATCCAACATACCCAGAAAATGTTTGCCACTTTGTCAAGGTGTTGTAAAAGAAACTAGCAAACTGGAAGCTTGCAAACATGGACGCCTAGCTCAAAACCCTTCAATACTCGCCTCTGGAATAATGTTGAAGTATTCTCTTGTCTTAGACGCCTATGATAATGAAGTTTTGATGCTAAGACTAAAGTGTTTCACCTCCAAGAAACCCCGCGTGGTTGTCATGAAGTAAGGCTAGCAAGGAATGGTACGACCTGCCTCAATAAACCCCCATGTGCCAAGTTTGATCCTCAATCAGCAAAGGATAACAGCAGATATATATATGTATTCTGATTTGAGACAAAGAACTTTTGAAAACCTAAACAATCTATTTCCAAATAAGCACAAATGTGACTCATGTGTGTAGCCACCTGAAGAGCAAACCTTGGGTGGTATTTCAAACCTATAGAATGCTTAAATCTGAGAGAAATCACGTTCTCCAAGATCAAATTTGCAGCAGAAACCCTTGTTTCTTCTCACAACCAAAACTCTTGAAATTTGCCAAGTGTTGAATGAATGAATGAAATGAATTCCAAAATTCCCTTTTATAATTCACCTCAAATTCACTTTTAAATTCCATTTCATTCAATTTACTTTTAATTTGGTGCACAACTTCATAATATAAAATATACTTTAAAAATCACTTATATCTCCCCTTTTAAAATGACACTTTAACTCATATTATAAAGTATACTTTTAGAATCATTTAAATCATTTTTTAATAAAGTCCTTATGTCTCCCTTTCAATATAATAAATTAATAAAGCATCATTAAATAGATCACTTTATTAATTTCCATTAACCCTTATATCACCCTTAATAATAAAGTCCTTTTTAAATAATCACTTTATTAAAATATTATAAAGTGACTTAAGAATTAATCACTTTACTTTATTAAATTAAAATATTGAAGTTTGTTGGCGTAAGAACTAACACCTCTAGAGTGTAAGTTTGTACGAACAGCTATGCACACTGCGTAATGAATGCTCTTCAAATTAGGAAGGGAAGCTCCCTCGTTGTGCTGGAATGCATGGAAAAGAAAAGTAAACTAAATCCTATCTTTTTGTTCTCAGCTAGAAGAGGCACAAGGTTAAGAAAACCTAGAACGTTATAGCTAAAGATTTTCTGGTTTCGCAGATCATTAACTACAACTAAGCTAACTACTTTAAGTCTATCCAGTTTCCTCAAGAAAACAGAGCATGAGGAAATGGAGCAAGAATGTGTTACACGATAAACCTCAGGTGCGGGTTCACAACATGAAGGCAAGGTAGGCTCAACTATTTGCTTATTCGGGAAGAAGTTTATTTAAAACAAATGAATATACGGTAAACCGGGTACAGCTTCACAACATGAAGGCAAAGTAGGCTCAACTATCTGCTTGGCTGAATGAGTTTACTATTACACACATCAAACACTAAGCTTTGAGTACAGATTCACAGCATGAAGGCAAGGTGGGCTCAACTATCTGCTCTTCTGAATAGACTTATTATGAACGAAACATAAGGTATGCAACTGGAACAGTGTATTGAATAGACGAAACACGCATACAATAACGATCAAACCAGCAACCCCATTTAACTAAGATTGAATAAACACCATGATAATAACATGAAGGCAAGGTGGGCTCATCTATTTATTATAACAGCAATCACTCATGAACAGATACAGAACAACAATATTACAGGCAAGGTAGGCTCAGCATATATTTCTATCACGTGCAAAAGTTATTTACAAATGAGTTGAATGCTCTTATTTATAGACATCAAGGTGTAGGCAACCCTAAAATCACCTTGAGTCAACTACAGTCCTACAGTACATGCAAGATCTTATTGCTAAACCCTAATAAAGGAAACTATACAATTAACTGGCAAGCTACCATCAGTTAACCAAAACATCTAATCTAAGTGGACAATGTGCAAGCATGCACGTCCTTATTGAAAACGAGTTAACTGGAATACTACCATCAGTTAACGTAAAATCCTAGAAAAGAAACCCCAAGTGAATGTAGATGTTTCCAAGATGTGAAACAGCAAGTTAACTTGGAAAGAAGCATCAAGTTAACCATCGTGCATGAAGTCTATCCCGGAAAGCTGGAACTGAAGTCTACTGGCCCTGATCTCGAGCAATCAACCCATCCACGAGGTTATTGATTGCATCACATTCTGGGGAACTGAAGCTTTGGCGAAGAATCCCATGTCTATACAGCATGTCTTCACCACTAGTGATCTAACATTGAAACTCACCTTCACTTCTGGTTGCCTCATCAAATAATGTTGACATGACTATACGCTGATTCATCTTACAGCCAATGGTCTCACCACTGAAAATACTGCGAATAAGTGCTTGGAGCTCTGACTGAACATCAGCAAGCTCAACATAGTCACCACCCACACGTTGATACTGGCATAGTAATTGAGACACAAAGTTTCTCACATAGCCCAGTGCACTTGTAACATGCTCTGTGCTCTCAGCCAACTCCGATGCTATTGTTTCTTCTATGGTAACAGCATCCCCTATTCTATATACCAGGCTAAAATTATACTGGCGAAGCTACTGTATTTCAGCCTTGAGGGTTGACTTATCTTCTCCATCCTTCACCATTCTATCTCTCGCGCTATCTGTAGCAACCTGTAGGAGTTCAATGTCTGTCTAGCGAGTACTTCTACCGAAGTTGACGGTGATCACTTTGAAGTCTTGAGTTTCCATCTCGTCCAGACTCTTATCCTCTGGAGGTGCAGCGGTCTCAACAATTATCTCCTTACCTGCATTCCTCTCAATGTGGACCTATTTCTTGATCCTTTTGTCAGGCGCATCTTGATGGTCATGATCGAAAGCTGAATGATCAAGTACATAAGATGGTTGTCTCCTTTTTCTTCCCAGTTGACTCTCAAGCCAAGACGAATCTCGACTAATCCCACTGGAATGATATGTACTGGTCATAGGAGGATCTGATGAAAGTGAATCTGTAGAGATGTTATTGTGAGGAAGTAAATCCTCGTCCAAATCAATGTGAATTGGAACAGGAGGCTGCTCTGGTGTTGGTGACGGCAAATGTGGTTGAACCTCAGGCTATGGTGAACTCTGAACAATTTCTCTAACAAGCTCTACATGTGGAATAGCAACAAGTGCTTTTCCCTTTGAGTTACTAGGCGTTGGACTCTTTCTAGGAGGGTTACTCATTTTCTTCTACTTGGGTTTTGACGAGGAGGGTAGTACAACTCCTACTAGTGGCGGCTCTGCTCTAGGGCATAGATACCCTTCTGATCTTTCTGCTTTCTAGATAAAGCATACTATTTTGGATGACCCTGTTCGATCTCTCCTTCACCGATGAGAATTCTTTGGCATACCAATTCACTAGCGACAGTGGTTGTCCATCAACTTGTTCTCTGTAAAACTGAGGAAGTGCATCTCCCTCATCCTCTGACAATCCTTCCACCTCTTTTGCCAAGAAGACAGAAATCTGCGGAAGAGAGAACCTGCTATAGCTGTGTCTATGTACTTCGAAGTCATCCTCGCAATTCACCCAGTAGTCCTCTAGTGTAGGTTTGTGATAAGAGCGACTACCAAGGCGTGTTGCGTAATGACCCCAAGGATCATATGTGCGTGTGTCAACCAGGTACTTGAATTTGCAATTTTCCAACTCCTATCTTGCAACTTTAGCATCAACTATTGTCTTGCACCAATATATCGTGAACTACAAAAGAAAGTTGACAACTTGTTTACGCTTGTGGCACAAACGTTTGTGAATCTCATACAGCTGCCTCAGAAACTCCATGAACACTGTCTTATCCGAAGGATAACTTGGTAGCATAGCTGGATTTCCTGTATATCCATAGACACGAATATAGGTGTATGTAGGGAACTGAATGTACCAGTCTGCCCAATTCTCCATTGCTGCTCTAGCAACTGCTGAGATACGAATATGCAACTCCCGGTCCAAATTTCTTAGTGTATATGTCAAGAAAGCCTCCTGCACACGTTTGAAATGACTTTCAGCCTTCGTGAACTCAAGTTGATCATAATAACGATAGACCTTCTGTGCACAAAGGATGCCCACCGTGTTCAACCCGTTAAATTGACCCTGATAAGCGATCAAGTACACAAGATAAGAACACATGAAACTGGTGTGCAACTAGGAAACCGGTGATTTGCTCATGAATAGCATCACTGATGAAGGATGCCCAATCATAATGCTTTTGTCTAGAGATGATTCGACCAATGATATAGTACATCCATGGGTGAAATTTGTTTGCATCGACATGACTTGAGACATGATTAAGCAGTGTAATCAGAATACCATACTCATCCTTAAACTCGCCATGACCTGCGTTGTTTGGCAACTTGGTCTTTTTCTGTTTTAACCACCTCTCTGTCATCTTACTCTGACACTTATCCAATTCAGCATTGAATGCTTGCTCGCTCTGACTCATGGAAATGACCAACCCATCTGGACGTTGAGGAATACCCAGACTTTGCTCGATGTCGAGGGGTTTGAGACTGCATATGACACGCCCATCTACTGACTGTATCTCTCATGCAGCAAAGTTGTAATGCTTAATGCAAGACATTACAAACTCTACACAATGAACTAAGATAGGTATGGAAGCAACCTCAAGTAACCCGAACTGCTGAATGTTCTTGATTATTGAATCTCTGATCTTGAGTGGATCTAAAACTACTTCTGGAAGCACCTTAAGTAGATTCGAATCAACTGTTCTGATGAAGTCATGAGTCAAAACTGACTTGGTTTTGAAATCGAGTTGTGTAAACTACATTCTGAAAAACTCGCCTGTTGACTGTGAACACGGCTATATTCTAACAATTTTTTTAGAAAGCTAAAAATAGCCTGCTGAGGCTAAAAAATAGCTCGTCGGAAGTAATTTTTTACAGAAAATTCTGAGATATGGGTTTTGTCCAAAAAGTGATTTTAAGACAACCCAGAACGTCAGAAATGTAAAAATTCGACCTCTACTCAACCATGCAAACGAATTTCGGTTGAGAAAATTAAAGCTTCGAGAACTGATGTTCTGGAAAAAAAATTCTTGAAAAATTCTAGCACATGGGTTTTGCTGAGGAGATCGTTCCGAATCAATCCAATTATTCTGATTCGCCAAAATTTGCCTATTCTTCGAACATGTGAGAGAATCTAGACGAGAAAATGGAAGAAATCTAGAAGAGAAGAAGACGTTTTTTTATTGTTTTTTTATTATTTTTTAATTATTGTCTTCTTTCAAAATCGCCACTTTGCCTTGAATCTGATGCTAAATCTGAAACTGAACCTGCAAAAGAATGTTTTTGTCACCTTCAAACTCTTCTGTCTAATGAAAATTTGCCATCTCTTGAAGAAATTCGAATTTTGTAAGCTGTGTGAATGAGAAATGGCGCCACACTTGCGTTAAATAGACAAAGTCGTACCATCATGCATGCATGTTGAAACCCTAATTCTGGAAGAAAGAATTTGATTGGCCTCTCACCAGATGAACAGCCACTGACTCTGAGTCTCAGACTAAAAATAGCATTTAATTTAAAACATGCAAATTAAACAGAGGCGCCATATTTAACTCTTGAAGAAATTCGCCATTTTCAATGCTCTGCATGCAAAAATATTATTTTAATCATTTCGCCAAAAATAGCATCTGGATGTGCTCGACAAACTTCACTGATTCTAGAAAGTCCAAATTTGACCTTCTAGGCGTCCATTTGCAAGAGTTATGAGATTTTTGAGTCTCCTACGTTATAGCTAACTGCAAAATTACATCTAGCCATGTTCAGCTTTGATTTTCGGGTGACTGAATGAACCTGCGACTGATCTAAGATATCCACTGCGAAGCCTACATGACAAGGATGAAATGTCTGCTGGGAGCTACAACTGCTAAAATCAACATCTGACACCTTGGAAAATTAGGCGCCTTTGATTAAATTGATGCACTGATTCCAGACAGCCATTTCTCCGTATTGCCTTTTGATGCTTCAAATTGCCTCTGGCGGTGAATGATGAACCTTGCTGACTGAATAGTAGATACATTGCGTGACTGGAAGTACTCTGCATCTAATGACTGTATGTAAGGTATCTGAAAATTGTATCAGGAACCCCAAAAAGATGGGTGCCCCTAGCCTGTGAAGGCACAAATACCTTTTTTGACAAAAGTGACTTTCATCTACTCACCATACTTTGACCTCTGATATCGGGAACTGGAATGCTCTGATTCGCGTGCCGTCTAACTCTCTGCATAGTTGAGTCAACTTACAAGAGATGTCTCAGGAGACGACGAAGCCAGAAAACTGCTTCTAAGGCCTCAAAGAGAAGGGCTCCTTTTTCAAGGAGATAGGTACTCGCCATACTTAGCCATTTTTTGGTTGTCTCCAATCACTCTCACTTTTCAGCATCACCATCTTGACCTCGCACGTACGAGCGTTTTCCAAATCCCGAAGCCTGACGGTTGAACTCGTTGGATAGCTGGAGTAATTGCACACAAGTCTTGTAAAGACTGCGAAAGCAAATAACCCCATCTGGCAGGCCTAAAGGCTGGGCACCCCTAGCCTACAGATGTGCAACTGTAAGTAGCTACGTTTCACCATCCTCTGTTTTACGTGCTCGGTAAAACCTCTGTCATGGTCACTCAGAATGTCAGATCATCTCACGAACGTGTGCATTGCGAAGCTGGACTGAGCTGGAAAAGATCTCAGGAAGACCTCAACTACAATTTCATTCATCTAGGTAGCCATATTCAAGGGCACCCCTGAGCTACAGGGGCGCTCAAACCATCAACTGGCAATTCCTTGTGACATGCATCATACCTGCAGTCTCAGCGTCCGACACTGATAACCGGAGTTCTGCACTATGTATGCCTCCGCTTGATAGCTCGTTGAAAAGCCAAATGGTCCTGAACAGATTGAATCCATCATTGAGCACATGCATTCAGATCTTGGCCTTCAAAAAGAAGGGCGCCCCTGGGCTACAAGGGCGCAGATCTGCATTCTTTGACTATCTTCATGATGTATACACTCTTTGTAACCTCTGCTTCCGCCTTCGTTTGCCGGAGTTCTGCATTTCACATGAACTTGGTCCATAGCTAGTCAAAAAGCTGACTGAAAACATAAGAGAATGAGTATATTTACAATCCAAAGCGATTGAATCTTGACCTTCAAATGGAAGGGCGCCCCTGGGCTACAGGGGCACAGATTTTCTCTGAACTTCATGATTTTCATCCATTTTTACCACTTTGTGAACACAACATCAGCTACTGAGGTTAACCATGTCGAGATATCACCATTGCGGATAGGTGTATAACTATACTTCATCATTCTCACACGTACGGACACTGTAAAGTTGATTTGCATGTTGATTGCACAAGTGTCTACTACGTTACATAGTGAAAATGTTCCCAAACTTAGAATATTTTTGTACTTTTTGCCAGTCTGAAAAATCCCTCCGTCTAAAAGCATATTTTTCAACATCTTTCATCATAGAATGTTTTGCTTTGAGTTTCAAGCTTAGATTTTGACACCTGGTACTGACCAACTGCCATTGACGACCTCGGAGGTCCTAACTTTTCTCCTGAAAATGTGAAAACTACCCACCAGGCTTAAACTGACTTTGAACTAAAACCGACTTCACCACTGTGATCGTGATGTGAAATAAGCCAATCAAAATTAATTTCAAACAATTCTAACAAGTTCCTATTTTTTAGGGTTTTGACCTAAAACCGAGGTTCGAAAACCATAATTTTCAAAATTTCCAAATTTTGCCAGTTTCTTCCAGGCATCACACTAACCAAAAGCCCACGCTTGATTTGCCCAAAAATTGAGTTTTGACCCCACTTTTACAAGTTTTAGACCATTTTAAGCAAAATGCCTTAATGAAGCAAAAAATTTGGTTTGGGTACAACAAAGTTAACACTTTAATATTTCATCTTTCATGTTGAGACCATCACCCGATCACTCCAACTGAAAACTTATACTGCAACTAATACCGGGTTGATGTCTGAACAAAGCAAGCCAACTGCCAGTCACCTAAAAAGTACGAAACTATCTCTAATCATCTGAAATGGCTCATAAGTCAAGCTCCACAAGCTCCGAGTGGTCACAGGGACACCTGTTGCAACATACTATTCCCTTGTAATGTCCCCATTTTATCCCTACGCTCTTCTTGAGGTTTTAGCCTATTTCCGGAAACTCATAGGCTAAGCAGAACTGAAAATTAAGGTTTCCTATTTTTTAAGAGGTTTCAAATGCAATTTTGAGGGCTTGCATGCATGGGTTTTTGATGCATGTTTGGTGGAGTTTTATGGGTTTTCAGAAAGCTTCAGAATGGTCTATCATGCATCTCCATCTGATAACTTTTCCAGACACTTACTATTTATAATAAGTCATGTTGGCTTCCCGGATTGTACTCAGAAGGCGTTTGGAAACACTTACTATTTATAGTAAGTCATGATTACTGCTCAGATGAAGTTGTGCAAACTTACTATTCATAGCAATTGCTATTTTTAGTAAGTCTATTTATAGTAGTATCTTTCTAACAGCAGTTCAATCATCTGCAGTTCACATTTTGGGTAGTGTGGTTGTTCAGCTGGTTTTTTTGAAGGTTTTTGAAGTTAACTTACTATTTCTAGCATTGGCTATTTTTAATAAGTCTTTTTGTGGCAGTGGCGCCATCAACAATTCTGCTCAGGTAATCATTCTATTTCTGGCAAAATCAGTTTGAATGTTGGCTTTGGGTTTTGGCTTCTATCCCTCCTTGGACTGAGTCCCAGACTTAGTCAATTTTCATATCTTAAAGTTGTACCTCATGCCTAGACTTGATGAGTTTAAGTTGTCTTAATGAAGGGGACATAAGGGGGTCGATTTTCATAAGCATTTAAATGTTTGTTTTAAATGTTTATTGTTGTTTTTTGAAATGGACGCCTAAAAGGGAAATGTTTTGTTATTTCAAATAAAGTAATTGCTAAAAGGTGGCGTCCCTTGGAGGAATTGAACAGTTTCTTGTTGGGAGTTACAGTTTGCTTCATTTGCCAATTTGAAGCTTATTTATTGGTGCTTTGCTCTTTGTATCTCATCTTGGAAATTGAATAGTAAAGTTATGCTGCTGGTTTGAATCCAGAACCTGGCTAAGGGGAAGCTTAGTGAATTCAATCCATCCTTCGGGCCTAAAACTATGGCTTCCTAGGTGGATCATCAGGGTTGTATTTCACCTTGAAATACAGATGGAGCTTCAATTGATTGAATCGAACAGGTTGCTGATGTAAAACCTGTTTTTGCAAGTTGCTGATTTGGCCTAGCTAAAGCTATTTTCTGTTCATAGCTTCAACTGTGATTTTGGTTTTGTTCTGAGTGTTGGCCCAAGCTATGCTACTGTGGTGGGCGCCCCTTCTTGCAAATTTGCAGAATTTAATATCAAGTTTCTGATTTTTAAGAGCAAGTCGACCTCCTTGAAGGGTCATACCATTTCGTTATTGCATTGGGATTCGTGCCTACTGTTATCTCCTGTTTCTTGCTCGAATTTCCATTGGAGTTTGGATGCCTAGCTTCCAGCTGTTGATCGACTATGGTAGGGAAGCATTCGGAGCTGTTTCAAAAGAGTTTCGTCCAAATTGGTGAATCTATAGCTTGCTGGTCTGATTTTCTGTACTCTCTGTTTCTGATCAGATTAGTTAAGTTTAATTATCTTGCTGTTTTGAGCTTCATTTATGCATCTATTCATATTGTAAATGTTAGAGGAAGTGATACTCTAACCATTGCTCATTTTGGGAATTCATGGTTGATACATTGCAATTGTTTATTAATCGTTTGTAAGTTGTTTAGTAGTACTAACAACAATTTATTTGTTTGCTGCAATTTACTTTGTTGTATTCCCCCCACATAATAAAGTGGTTGTGTGGATTGTATACCCCCCACAGTTTAAGTGGAAGTGAGGTTAATTGGCTAGCTTGCCGCCTTTAAATGTTTGTAATAATCACACCCACGAAATAAGTGGAGTATTCCCACCGCTTGTGGATGCCTGCATCAGCAAAAGTTGTATTTCAGTTTAATATCTAGCACTCCACCATATGTTAGCACCTCGCCTTGCAAAAAGATCTTGCGTGCACATTCTTGGTGTTGAGTTTAGCTCTCTATTTTCAGTTGTTATCAAGATATTAGATCCTAGGGATCCTCTGACCATATGCCCGCCCCTCCTCCTTAAATGGTTTTAGGACGCATTCTTGGTTAGAGTTGTTTCAACTGTGTTTTGGTTTAGAGCTAATTCTTAACAGGTGCATGATTTGCATTGTTGTGACTGAAAATTAAAGGCAAAAATTAAGGGGTATATCTCATCCCTATCATGCTCATCTAATGCACTCATCCCAATGGTGTCACCTACACCTATAAATGAAATGGATGTTTCCATATCCTCAATATGCACATTCCCACAATTTGTGGATGTATGCTCATCACTGAGGGTTGTCATAGATAGTTGAATGTTAGATGTGGGTGTTAATGACTGCACTAAGCTCAACTCCAATGTAAGCTCGTCTATCTGAGTCTCCGACTCTTGAAGTGCCATTTGAGTGCTCTTCAAAGAGTCCATGGTGACCTCAAGCTCATGAGTGAGCTCATCAACCTCTTCTTTCCCTTTTAGTGCTTAATAATAAATCCCATAAAGCATGAGGAGAATGGTGTTGAAGGATCTTCTAATGTTGGCACTCGAGATATGAATGTCAAAAATGAGGAATGCTTGGAGAATTCAAGCCACAAATCATTTAAAACCCTTTTTAATAAAGTCCTTATGTCTCCCTTTTAATATAATAAATTAATAAAGCATCATTAAATAGATCACTTTATTAATTTTCATTTAACCCTTATATCACCTTTAATAATAAAGTCCCCTTTAAATAATCACTCTATTAAAATATTATAAAGTGGCTTAAGAATTAATCACTTTACTTTATTAAATTAAAATATTAAAGTCAACACTTTAACATTTTATCTTTCATGTTGAGACCATCACTCGATCACTTCAACTGGAAACTGGTGTTGCAACTAATCTCGAAGTGATGTCTGGACAAAGCAAGCCAACTGCCAATCTCCTCCTAAAACGTAGGGATTCCCCTAAAAAGTAGGAAACTGTCTCTAATCATCTGAAATGGCTCATAAGGCCCCTTGCCAGGCTCCACAAGCTCCGAGTGGTCACAAGTGAACTGTCGGTCCCTTCCTAAAAAATAGGACACTGGCTTCAAGCTCCCGAAATGCCACGCAGACTTCTCAAAAGGTCACAAGACCCCCGAAAGAGCTCCCTATCCACCGTGTTAGCCTAACGAAAACCCAACTGATAGGCTAACCACCACGACTGACCACTGCCTAAGAAAAGGGAACATTACACCCACTCTCATCCAATTAAATTAATAAAATGTAAATAAAAGCCCCTCCTAAATTCAAATCATTAAGTCCACATCAGCCATCCACATTAATTAAATTAAATTATATTGAATTAAAAAGGGCCCCTTGCACATGATCCAATGCCCAAAATGCATTTCCACAATTGATCCATCACTTAATCCCCACCATTCACATCCTCACTCAAACACTTATAAATCAAGCCCTCAATTCCTTCATCACTTCTCATAGCATGTACTCAACAAGGATACACCAAACATAAAGCACATCAAGTATACACATGCTATCAAGATCTTGAAGAATCCAAAGAGAAACTGCATCACTCATGTCCATAAGCAAATCCACTCAACAAAGGAAATATCTTGCTTTGGTCAGTGAAGATAAGAATTTGATTTATCTTCTTTATGCTCAATCTGAAGGTATTTTGATTGATTTAGAATAAGGGTTTAATATGGCTTTATTCTCTTGCATTATATTCTAGATCTAGCATCATGCATAAAGAATTATGGGTCAAGTTCCCAAAGCACATTTTTTACCAGACCTTTGCATGGCTCAGACAACATCAAACTGAAAATCAACACCAAGTCTCATGGACACTTGAACCAATTGCTTAGCTAAAGCATGAAAATCTAGAGTGGATGTGGGAAGTTGACACATTCATCAAGGGCACGATCAACTTATACATTCTTCAATTTGTGTGACCTATACATCCACTCAGGAAGCACTTATTAAGTTCTTGACACCAAGCTAGTGTGAGCTCCTAAAGCAAATCATGCTTTGGGTAAAAATGATTTTGGTTGAGAAGCATGTGGAGACCTTTGCAATGGAGTAGTCTCCTTTTGCGTTAAAGGATGCATGGACGAGGGCCATAAAAGAGCGTGCATGCCAATATGGAGACCAACAATGTTAATGTAGAGCATAGGAAGCACAAAGAGTTAAAGAGGACATGAAGCTACATTAGCCACATTGGAAGCAAGACAACCCACCTCAATACACCATTCACAAAGGAAGAGACAAAACAATGGAGGCATTAATAATGTAAATCAAGCAAAGGTGTTGACAACATAAGGATGGGTCAAACATGTTTAGCTAAAGCTCAACAACTAGGAATATGGAACGCCCATTTATGAGCCCAAGATAATTGTTGAAGTATAGTATGTGTACCCCGATGGTGAGAAACTATGTTGTGACCCAAGGCCACTACCTTGAGAAGATCTAAGAAGGAACCAATCTTCACTAAGTGACAATGAAGAAGGACAATGATCTACAATGTGAACATTACATCAACAAGCTAGAGGGAGTGCTAGAATTGAAGAGGTACCCTTAGTAAATAGTGTTTTAATATAATTGTATTTGAATTTAAAGAATCTTCTCAAGCCACTAGTTCATACATGGATAGATTAGTAGCACAACTATATAACACCATGCAAAACCTTGTTATTTGAGTCCATTCTCTCTACTGTCAAGCCATTCACTAGTGATGAAGATGTTGCAAGGCACTAGAAAGCATGCAAAAATTGCATACTATGCCAAAGATATCACCAATGATACCCACAAGATGCAACTATTTTCAGCCAAACTCAATGGATGCATGCAAGATTGGTACTTATTCTATGATCTTGATGGAATAAAGGTTGATCTTGGGGACCTAGAGGCCAAATTCCTCAAAAAAATTGACTACCCAAAGATGTTGCATTGCAACACTGCCTCACTCAAAGACATCACGCAACAACTCTATGAGCCAATGCACAATTATAATCAATGATTCAAGAAGCTTGTCTCCAAAATCCCACAAAACATTGATGAAATGATTTAGAAAGAATAGTGTATTATTAGTTTGACCACACATATTCAAAGGGAATTGGTACGGTTAATGTTGCCTACACACAAAAAAGGCCCTTGAAGCTACTCTACGATTAGCACCATTGGTTGAACCACAACCTTATGGCCAACCTACAGAGGTTCAAGAGAAGATTGGACAAATGTTTGTGTGAATGGAGCAGCTTGCAAGACAAACAAAAGTTATAAGAGGCCTCTAGTGCATTGGGTGCTTGACCAAAGGTCACATAATGACTAAATGCCTAATGGTGAGAGCTCAGTTCATAGGCATTTCCTTGTTTCCTTCAAAATTGTGCATCCTATTAGTGCCAAAATTAGCACCCCTATGAAACTTTGCCTACAATGAAGATTGTAGTTAGTAAGTATGTCATTCATGTCTTGATATTGTTGAACCCACATGAAACTCTTATATTGTGACAAATTTTAAGCGAAGTTTTGTTATTTTCTTGGGTGTAAGTCATAATTAGCTATGTTCCATGGCGTTTTCAGGACGGGGACGGCGGGGGATGTCCCCTATGTGTTTCCTGTCATCCCTGATTTCGGGGATGCATTTCGAGACGTTTCCGCATTTTCCAAAATTAGGGGGGATGGCTAGGGGACATCCCCTAACATCCCCCCATCCCCGAAATGCCTTAGGGGACTGGGACAAGGGTTTGATGGGTGGGGACACATCCCTATGTGACACAAGTGATTAGGGCTTGTCCAATTTATGTCTTCTTGTCTCTATGTCTCTTTTTTGAATCTTCAAAATATTAAGGAACAAATTTTCAAGTCACTTGTCATAGCAAATATAGATAAGAACCTTGCACTCTTAGGCAAACTCTTTTCCACACAATAAACTTCAAAATCAAGAAAAACAAGTGATCATCCCACTATACCATGCACACAATTCCCCATATGTGGAGATGGTTCATATCGAAGAGGACCTTGAAGATATCTACCACATCTCAATTGGTGCCCTTGATCCCATTCAATCCAATTTTGAAGGCATTCTTTGGTGGAATAGCACAACTAAGGCTTATTTTGTATCCAGTTGGAATGCTAGCTAATAGGGGACTATGAGCCTACTAGTAAATTGTATGCAATTGCAACGTCTTCCTCATTGCACATCTTCCAAACCACAAGTCACCCCTAGCTTCCACCCTATGCAACCAAATCCATGTGGACACCTATGCAAAAACTCACCACCACCAACCCAAGCAAGCCTTCCACACACGTGCAACAACTATAATGCATTGCTACTATTGTACATTACTTCAACAAGACTAGCAACCCTGTCAAGTATTGCACCTCCATGGAGGAGGTCTTCCCTAATGAGCTCGCTTACCTCACTACCATTCCTCACTCCTGCACTCTTCAACTTGATGGTGGGTGGCACATAGATCTTACACCCCAAATTGGGCAGTAGTGAAACAAAAATCTGGAAAAAAACCTGATTAATCCCGATTTTAAAAATTCTGCAGGCTGGATGATTTTTTCCCCCATTTTTTCCCATTTCAAACTGCAAAATTACCAAAAAATGCATTTAAAACCTGCAAATAAATATGAATAAAATCACACTGATTTTCGCATGAAAAAAAACCATGAGACCATAGCTTCTTGTTTACTATTATGCTTTGATAGATTTTTTCCAAGCATCCATAGATTGTTCTAGAGCACTTGTTTTGGGCTTTTAGCCATAGCAGCAAGGCAGTGAACTGTTTGATAAAATGCTTTGGTAGACATGTATGAAAAATGTGGCAGCATAGACAAGGCAGTGAACTGGTTGAAAATTTATGCGGTTGCTACTGATTGTCATGGCATTCCATCACCATGAGACCACATTTCTTTGAGGCAATTTTTGATCCAGACAATGAGTGGATTGCTGGTGATGAATTTCTTGAGGCTAAAGATTTTGAGATCCTAGCAGAGTCCAACTTTGATACTCATTTGACTGAACGATTTAGGAGAGGCAAAGCCCCAGGAGCTTCATCATCAGGACCTCCATCCCTCTAGCATAGCTCTATTTATAGTAGCAACTAGCAAAAGTCATTGGCTACTTTTGATTTTTTCAAACTTTGTACTTAGTTTATAGGTTGACTTTGTACAAACTATATTGTAATTGAGATTTTGTCATCTATCAATCATGCATTGTAAACTAATGCTTTCAAAAGATGTGGAATGCAATGTAATCAGCGATATGAATATAAACAATAAAATCTATTTTCTATGATTCATTAGTTAAACTCTCTATTTTATTTGCTCTCTATAACTCTATTGCTATGGAAATGCCTTTCAATTAAAAAAAAAACAGTTTTGTCTCTCTTATTCTACAAATTTTTACATTTTTTTTAAAATCCGATTTTTTCCCGAGTTTTTTCAAAATATCTTGAACTTTTGGTTTGCCGATTTTTTCCCCAAAAGATTTTTGTTGCTATGGGCAGCACTCCCTGCTACTTTTCTTAGCTTGTTCATTGCACCTACCACACACCAGTCGCTATGCTACATTGGTAAGCCTTCTACTAAGTCTCGTATTCCACCTTGTGAGGGCATTTGGGGACTCCCTATCTCCAACTATCCTTCCCATTTATGGATCCACAAGTTTGCCACCATTTTGGGTGGTCTCACACTCCTTTGTATGAACAAAAGGAGTTGCATCAAAATATCTCTACCTAGGATCAACTTAAGCATGATCAATGACCCAACCCCCAACATTGACAAGGCACTAGAGAATTTCAACGATGCATTGTTCAATAATCAGCCAAATTATGGTTTTGCTATCCACACATTAAATGATGGCAATGACTTGGGGTCCAAGTCAATTTTTTCCAATAGGCAAACCAGCAATGGTACATCAACATCAACAACACAAGAAGACCAAAGAGCAAAAATTGATGCACTACACAATTTTCAAGTTCCAAACACCAACCACGAAAGGAAAGTGCATAGCAAAGGAGACATAGGTTGAAAAAGGCCTATATTATAACGAACCTCTCAAAGCCATTTGAGTCAACATCAGCACAAAAGATGCACTAAAAATGGCCACAACAAGAGACCATTGGGATGAGGAAGCCATCACGGAGGTTGTCAACCTTCTACACAAATGTAAAGACTTGTCTCAAAGTCTACCATGAGATGAAGGGACTACACCCATCATTGAGTAAAATGCAAATATGGCTAAAGCCAAGCACCGAAGCCATTAAGCAGCAACCTTAAAGACTAAACCCAAACGCACCAAGGTCAAAGATGAGATAGAGAACAAGCTAGTAATTACTATGATCTTTGTTGTCGATGATCATAAATGAATTAGCCCAATGATAATATCAATAAAGAAGAATGGACACATTAGAATCTATGTCAACTATTGTGCTCTAAATGGAGCTCGTGTTGCCAATCCCTTTCCTAAACCTTTCATCGAAGAAATCCTAGAAGGGATCATTGGCTGGGAAGTTTACACCTCAACGGATGGTTTCTCAAGATACCACCAAGTATAGAATGCAAACAAGGATAAGGCTAAAACCACTTTGACCACTTAATGGGACAGCTTCACCTACAATGTTATGTTGTTTGGCCTCAAGAATGCACTAATCGTATTCTCATGCATTGTAGTAAACATATTTAAAGACTTCATTCATGCACTTTTGCAAGTGTATCTTGATGACCAAACAATGTAAGGAATGGACACTAGCCATATTGACATCTTTTGCTCCATGCTTGACCACTGTAGCTAGCTTAGCATTTCTCTCAACTTCAAAAGGTACACATTCGTGATACTTATTGGCAAATTGCTCAGCCACATCATATGCAAAAAATGGCATGCTAGTGGATCTGGCTAAGGTTGTTGTCATTCTCCAACTAGATGTCCCATAAACTCCATGCACAGCATGCATCTTCCTTGGACAAATTGGTTACTACCACAACTTCAACAAGAAATATGCATGCAGTTTTGTGCCACTAGAGGACTTGCTAATGAAGATTCATTAGCAAGTCTGAACCATGTTCCATCAACAAGCACTTGATACATCAAAAGAGAAACTTTTAACCATGCCAATACTACAATTTCCAAATTGGAGATCACTATTCCATGTACAAGTAAATGCCTTCGGTGTCACCACTAGGACAATCCTAGTGCAACCAAGTGAAGGGAATTTAGACCATCCAATTTACTTTGGAAGTAGGAAGTTGACTATAGTTGAGTACAACTACACAACAACTAAGCATGATGCCCTACAAAAACTTAGGTTATACTTGTTGGCTACAACATTTGTTTTTTCACCAACCAATAAGTGCTTAGGTACCTAATCAATAAGCTAGTCTTACATGGGAGAATATGTCATTGGTTGATTCTATAATTTCATATCCATATGGTGGAGTACAATAAAACAATAAACATCTTGCTCTACTTCAAGGATGTTTGTCAAAAAATGAAATAGTAAGGGGATTAGTGTTTTCAAAGATAGTGGAAAGTAATCAAGTGAGAGATTGGCACTAGCTCAATAGTAATTTTGGTTTACCATGGTCCCAAAGAAGGACTTATTCAATCATGAAGATAGCATGTCACAACATGCACTTCCCTATTGATATAAGATTCAATACAAAAACTTATGAAAATCTTCTATGGGTTGATGGATCTTATTTTCTTAAAATAAGCCCTAAGACCCCAAAAGGGAGTGTAATTAAAAATGAAGATAAACGCTCCGCTGCTCGTTGGTGTCTTCCTCCTTCCGGCAAGCTGAAGATAAATTTTGATGGAGTGTCCAAGGGCAATCCTGGTCCATTTGGTGCTGGATTTATAATACGAAATGATAGTGATCTTCTTGTTTGGGGTGGATCCATTAAACTCCCAAATGGAACAAATAACGATGCCGAATACATGGCACCATAGTTGAAAAAAGTGCCATTAACTCGCAGAAATCACAAGTAATCGCGTGTCAAGTAGCTGGGTGAGTAAATCGCATAAATACTTGTTGCCGTGTTTTGATGAAAACGTGCGGCGATTTTTTCTCAAAAAACGAGCAAAAAAACACGAGATTCTCAATAAAACGCGGCCATGGAAACTTAAAACAAGTTGTTTTTTTTTTAACCCTAATTTTTTTGATAAAAACTTAAACGAAAAGCGTTCTTATTCTATTCATTTCGTGTCGCGTCCCAGACAAAAGGCAAGAGTAAAAACGAGGGCAAAAAAAAAACGTGTATGCAGGAAAAAGATCAATCCAAGAGAAAATCGACAGCAGCAAAATGAAATTTTTTGTGTGATCTGTGTTTCGCGTTTCGCGTTTCGTGTTTTCTCTCTTCGTTTCTTCGGATCTTAGTTCCTCATACTAGGTAACCCG
Organism: Sequoiadendron giganteum; assembly: GCA_007115665.2. Lineage (NCBI taxonomy): Eukaryota > Viridiplantae > Streptophyta > Pinopsida > Cupressales > Cupressaceae > Sequoiadendron > Sequoiadendron giganteum. Next base: position 69,480,138 of record CM021107.1, read on the forward strand.
CGCAACTATACTCTAAAAAAAAGTTTCTCATTTATTTTTTTAAAGTCGGGGCGGCTATAGTTTGAACAAAAATATTTCAAGTTCATTTTTTGTTTTGAAGTCGCGGCTATAGTCTGAAAAAACATATTTCAAGTTCATTTATTTTTTTAAAGTGTTACTATTAAATTTTAATTCTCTTAGTCTTAAGAAACTTTCAATATTATTATTTGTATTTTATTTCTCTAGATTCAAAAAGGCTTAAGTATTATTCTACAGTCTACTTATAATTCAAAGAAAATTAAAATAAAATTAATTTAATTTACTTTATTTTTAAAATTTAAAATTAAAAATGATTGAAATATATTAATTTATAATTTTATATTATGATAAATTAATGAATAGTAGAAAAGAAAAAAATAACAAAAATAATGATTGTAAATAAAATTCAAAATAAAATTTGAAATTTTAGTATCATTATTTTTGTTATTATTTTCTTTTCGAGTATTCATTAATATCAAATTATCATAACATATATTATAAATTAATATATTAAAATATTTCAATCATTTTTAATTTTACTATGTTTCAAAATTCAATCAATTGGCAATAACAATCCTTGAAATTTAGTTAATACAAAAAATTTCATACTTTTTAATTAATTTCAATTATTTTTAAATTTTAATATGTGTCATTTATTTTGTTTAGCTTCACTTTTTATCTTTTAATATTTATCTTGTCTCTCTTTTGCTAGGTATCTTGCTAAAAGAATATAGCTTCTGCAAGTAAAAAGAGTGGTGGCAAACCAAGAGATCCTTTTTGGAAACATGGAACACCAGGTGCAACGCGAGGAGAGGTGATTTGCAACCATTGCACCGAGTCTTATTTTGGTGGCATAAACCGGCTGAAATACCACCTGGCACGAATCCCTTGTCGAGATGTTACACCATGTACAAAGGCACCCAAAGAGGTTGAGATGGAGGCCAAAGCACTCCTTGTAGCATTTGACCAAAGGAAGGAAAGTAAAAAGAGAGCAACAGAGGTGATGGCAGCCCCATATGCAGATTTCAGTTCTACAGGGTCACAAAGGACTATGGGAGGCTCTTCTTCTCTTGGGCCACGGATACAAGGATCAGGAACTGGAAGTGTGGGCAGCCTCAATTCTAGTTTTTTTGTTCCACGTAATACTCTTGGTGCACAACCTTCATTGGAAGGTACTTCTTGGAATAAAGAGTTGCAAAATGAGGCAAAGTTGGCATGTGCTAAATTTTGGTTCTACAACAATATTCTGTTCAATGTTGCTTCTAGTCCTTATTGGGAAGGGTTGGTCACTACATTGACCGTGGCAGGTAAGGGGTTCAAGGCCCCAAGTCGTTATGAGTTGAGTGGGCCATTATTGCAGAATGAGGTCCAAAACACACACAAACTAGTGGAGGAACAAAGGAGAAGTTGGGAAAAGAGTGGCTCCACCATTATATCTGATGGGTGGACTAATGGCAAAAATAGGACACTCATCAACTTTCTAGTGGCTTCAAGGGGACAATTGGTATTTCTAAAATCAGTTGATGCCTCCAATGAAACAAAAAATGCAGAGACCTTGTGCAACATGTTGGATGAGGTGGTGATGGAAGTAAGAGTTCAAAATGTAATTCAAATTGTGACCGACAATGCAGTTGCATATGTGGCAGCTGGTAAACTTCTAATGGCGAGGCATCCTACATTATTTTGGAGCCCTTGTGCTGCCCACTGTCTTGACTTGCTCCTTGAGGACATAGGGAAACTAAGTTGGGTGAAGAATGTGGTTGAAGATGGAAGGAATATCACAAAGTTCATCTACAATCACACATGGGTCCTAAGTCTTATGAGAGAGCACACTGATGGTTGGAGAGTCCTTATTCCAAGAAGCCTGAAGCAGATAAAGTCAAGAAGACCATTTTTGATGATAGATTTGCCAAACAAATGGAGGAGATCATCAATGTAAGTTTTCAAACTTTGATTGATGATTTAGTTTTTTGCTTTCTAATATTACAACTTGCTAATTTTGTTAAAAAAATTATATTTTAGGTGTCAGAACCGTTGGTTAGAGTTCTACGATTGGTGGATGGGGATAAAAGCCCCATGGGGTATCTATATGAGGCCATGGATAAGGCCAAAGAGGCAATTCAGCATTTATATGGGTGAAACAAGACCAAATATGAACCCATATGGCGCATAATACATCAGAGGTGGAACCGACAACTCCACCAACATATTCATGTTGCTGCCCACTCTTTGAACCCCAAGTTTTATTTCTCTCTTACTTATGAAGAAGATGCAGAGGTTCTTGTTGGCCTCAACACATTCTTTAGAGATTGGTTACTAATGATGAGCTTCGAGATCTCATACTTGATAAGATATAGAGCTATAAGAAGGTCGAAGGGCCATTGTTTTCTTCCAAAGATTGCATTCGTAGGAGAGACACTCTACAGCCAGGTAACAAATTCATGTGTTTAATATTGTTTTACTATTTATGTTAATGTCTAAGTTTATTAAATCCTTACTAAGTTATAAATGACAATTGTTATCCTTGCAGATTTGTGGTGGGAAGATTATGGTGCCACAACGCCTAATCTTCGAAAGCTTGCCATTCGTATTTTATCTCAGCCTTGTAGTGCATCTAGTTGTGAGCGCAACTGGAGTGTCTTTGAGGCCATTCACACGAAGAAGCGCAATCAGTTGACTGAAAAGCACTTGAATGACCTTGTCTACGTTCGGTACAACCTTCGGTTGCATGAGAAGAAGGTACAAGGGCAGAGTTCACATGAAGCACTTGACCTTGATGACATTGATCCATTCTTAGATTGGATTGTTGAGCCTCATGAGGTCGATGTGGAACCATGGATAAGTGATGATGAATTTGTTGAGATGGAGAGGGAGGTAGAGGCAGCTGAATGGGAAGCAAAGGTGGCAGCATATGAGGAGGAAGAAGGCGAGCTTGGTCAGTCAGCAGAGGTTTCTTCACACACACAGCTTGATCCTATCCCTATGGATGAGGCACCTGTCGATGCACCTGTTGAGGCTCCTATTGAGAACACTACAACTATACCATCTACTTCAACACCACCCACACAACAGCGACAAAAGCTTTTGAGTTTCAGTCGGAGAAGAAATTTAGGATAGATAATTTTTATTGATATTGAAACTTGAAGTTGATATGTATTGAGAAGTCGAACTTGTTTTTTGGTCTATGATACATTGATGATTGATATGTATTAAGGTTTTAAACTCTAAGTTTGATTTATATATGATGAAATCAGTTGAGACATTGATGATTGATATGCATTAGACTCTAATTTTGATTTATATATGATGAAATCAGTAATATGTTCTAAAAATTCAGTTTATATGTGTGTTTTTAAAGAATATTTTAAAAAATTATGTATTTTCAAATGTTCGATAAATTTGTTGAGTTATTGCCGAGTTTTTCCCCGAGTTTTTGCTGAGTCCCGAGTTTTTAAATTTTTTGGGTCTGCCAAGTTATTGCCGAGTCCGAGTTTTTCAACTATGCATGGCACTATGGGTGGGTTTGATATTATGTCAAGAGAAAAATATTTCCTCTTTGGACATCGAAGTGGATTCACTCAACGTGGTAAATACAGTTGCCACAAAACACACGCCAAGCTAGAAGTCTCAAATGTGGTTAGATAGCATTTGAGCCATATTGAATGATATTGGAGGCTACACTATTAAACACATTTATCACGAAGCTAATACTAAAGTGAATCTTTTATCAAATCATTCAATTGACCAAGTGGCGCCGTCCATCATCTTAGACATTGCTTCATCATGGACCGGTCTTCAAACAAAATGGGTACCTGCTCATCTTCTGTGACTCTAGATTATAATCTGGTAAAGCTACCGAAGGAGTATCTACCTTTGTGAATGACAAGGCTTTCCTGAGGCGCAAGCAGTCCTTCCATTCGCCAATGAGTTACTTAGAGCCGCCAATTGGTATGATTGTTGATGCTATATGTATCGAGACAGCCGCTAACAATAGCTCATTGTTAAACTTGATCGCCATTCTCCATGATGGTTTATGTAGGAATAATATGGAAACCATAGTAACGAGACTCGCCCAGACTTGCCAGGACTCAGCGAGTCTCGAGTCAAGTCACCTTGGCTGAGTCCTGGGGGCTCAGACTCAAACTCAGCCGAGTCCTACCGAGTCTTGGTTGGACTCGCCAAACTCGCCGAGTCCAGGCGAGTCCTGTCAGCAAGACTCGACAATAGGCAAGGTTTGAAATGTGCAAAAAATTACATGAAATTTAAAGTTATTATTATTTTTTTTTACTTATTGTGAATGTAAAATGATGTACGCCATGAAGGTTTGTATGGTTTTCAAGGTCTTAATTTGGGCTTGGTGGCGGGGACACTGCCCCTCGACCCCAGGAGGAGCACTGCCCCTCAACCCCGCTGGGGGCACTGCCCCCAAACCCCCGCAAGGGGCGTTGCCCCTTGACCCCGCTAGGGGCGCTACCCCTTGACCCCATTGGGGACATTGCCCCCAGACCCCTACAAGGGGTGTTGCCCCTTGACCCCATTGGGGGCACTACCCCTAGACCCCCGCAATGGGCATTGCCCCTTGACCCCACTAGGGGCACTGCCCCCAAACCCCTGCAAGGGGCACTGCCCCCAAACCCCTGCGAGCGGCGCTGACCCTTGACCCCACTAGAGGAACTACGCCTAGACCCCCACAAAGGGCACTACCCCTCAACCCCATTAGGGAAATTTCCCTGATACTTGAGATTATGGCTACTGCATCATCCAGGACCTATCTTAGACACATTCATAGGAAGATGCAAGCTCTTTTGAGCCATAGACTTCTAGTTATTGTTTTCAATCTTTTGACATGTCATATTTGTTGAGAACATTTGATGTCATGGATTTCATATTCCATGAGTTTTGTATACATTTGAGTCTTTGACTATATATCTAAGTGTGTTATTTCCTTGAGCAGCTCAGCTACAATTTGTATTTATAACTTTATACTTATATGATCGATGTATACTTGTGTTAGTGACGAGGACCTTGATTGGGTTGACTGGGTAGATAGAGAGGTTGAGGCTACAGCCATGGCAAAGGAGGAGGCTAAAGCATGAGCAAACACATCCAAAACTAATGTTGGTGAGGGTGGCATGGAGTCACAAGCAGAGACTATGGCTGCAGTTGCTAAATCATCTAGAACCCACCTTAGATGCCTTCGTAGGAAGGATGCAAACTCCTTTGAGCCATAGACTTGTAGTTATTGTTTTGATATTTCATACTTGTTTGGAACATTTGATGTCATGGATTTCATATTCCATGAGTTTTGTATACATTTGACTACAATTTTATATATCTAAGTGTGCTATTTCCTTCGGCAGCTCAACTATAATTTTTGTTCTTTATACTTATGTGATCGATGTATACTTGTGTATGGGATCAAATTTGCTTCTATTTAATGATGTTATTGTGTCTTTAAGGTTTATTCAATAAAGGGTGCTTGAAACAACTTTTAAATCCTTAAATATCTCTAAATTTCTAGGGTTTTTTCATTTTGCCGAGTTTGTGCCAAGTCTGGGTGTCGAGTCTCGAGTCGAGTCACCCTAGCCGAGTCCAAGCCGAGTTTGAGTCTCGTTACTATGATGGAAACCTATGCATTTACACTTAGAGTCAAAGGTATATCCTTTCGTAGGTCCAAATTGAGCGTTCACAAGAGGTCATAGTGGCCAATAGAATCTTGTTTTTCTCTCTTTTGGGCTTGGTCTGTTTGTACTAGTTTTTAAATTAATGCAAGGGAGCTACCCCCTACAGCCGCAATTTGTCAAAAAAAAAAAATCCCTAAAAAGTTGTATGGGATATTAACTAACTCCTTGGAAGTCATCAGTCATCTAAATAGTAGTTGGAAACTTAACCTTAATCAAAGTCAATGGTCCAAAAATTTTAAGTATTGTTGGTCTAATGTGATTTATCCTAAAAAGTCTTGTTTTAAGAGGTTGTTTTTGCTTAAGAGATTAGATGTTGGCATGAATTGTTTTAAATCTAGCCCAACTAAAAGTACGTGTAAAATTTGCAATTCTTATTAAACTATTGAGCACATTACTTTTAATGCAACTTTGCTAAGGAGATTTGGTTGATGTTCATTTTTGACCTAGGGATTGGGATAAGAGCAGTAATTTCTCTTGGCATGAGATTTTGTTTAGCTATGTTAAGGTGTTGGATTTGCACTACAATCTTTTCTGGCTTATTTTAACTATTGAGATCCTTTAGTTACTTTGGAGATGGAAAAATGAGGATAATTTTTAGGGCAAGAGAAGATGCCTTACAAAATCTTCTAGAAAACCCACCTTTCTTTATATTGCTATGAGGGTTACCATGACACTTGAGATATCCAAAAACAAATTCTTGGAGTTGACGAATGAAGGTCAAGCATCTATCAAGAGGTCAAAAATCAAAACAACCAAATTCTAGCCTCATAACACCAAGTAAGTAGATAACTGTTGCAAGGTGTGCGCCCTTGGTCTCCTTGTGTTGTGCAACGCAACGCTCGGGTTCGTGGCATGGCTTAACCGCCTCTTATGGATTCATTAACTCTGGCGGTTGTATCGGGCATTAACAAATCGATCTTTTGGTGCAATAGCAACCGTCTATGCAACAATTGGTATCAAATCTTGGGTCACGAGTTCGAACCCCTTGCTTGCGCTAGGGGGGGGATTGTTGCAAGGTGCGCACCCTTGGTCCCCTTGTATTGTGCAGCGCAAGGCTCGGGTTCGTGACATGGCTTAACCGCCTCCTATGGATTCATTAACTCTGGCGCTTGTATCAAGCATTAACAAGTCGATCTTTTGGTGTAACGACAACTATCTATGCAACAATAACAAGTTTGTTAAACACTATATGCAATTCCAAAATAGATACAAGAAGAATTTCACCTTTGATATGTTGTTGGAAAATATGGGACTTAGGGAAAAGGAAAAGTGCTTTGAAGGTGTTGGTTTGGAGATTGTTAGATAGAATGATAACATTTCAGCAATTTCTCCTCCCATTGGTACTTTAAAGGAATTGATAGTTATAATGAAAGTTGTACCAAATGATGTCATTTGACTTTTGTATGTTATGTACTGGTGTCCTTTTGCACTATGTGATCAACAATTGTATAGGCAGTCTTAATTTTGTGGTTGTTATGATAGTATTGTACATATGTTTCAGATGTTTTGTCTTTGATGGATGGGCAATCGTGTCCTTGAACTCTAATTGCCCTAAGCACCTAAATCATGTTGTAACATGTTTTTTTATTTTGGTAATAGATAATCAATTCAAAAAAAAAAGTCAATACAACATAAGCCACATTTTAAATGCATCATACGTTACAACTTCTTTTATAATTGTCAATCTCAAAAGTACCAATAAGAGGAGTAATTGCTCTTATATTGTCATTTTACCTAACCAGCTCTAGATCAGCTCCATCTAAACATATTTCTCTCTTCTTGAGTCCCATATCTTCCAGCAACCTAACAAAATTAAAAAATTTATTGTATTTATTTTGGAATGGCATATATTGTTTGGTAACCTTATCATCTTCCCGCAATTTTGATCTCAAATCTCTTGATGCATGCTTGTCCTTCATCAATAAGCTCCAAAAATTTCTCTTTTGATATCTCTAGTGTCATAGTAACATGCATAGCAATGTTTTGGAAAGTGAGTCTTCTTGAAGACTTCGTAAGGTGTCTTCACTTGCCCTGATAATTATCCTCATCCCTACATTTCTATTAGAACCAAAAAATCGTAGTAGTCAATATAAGTCAAAAAGAATTATAATGTTTATAGAACCCATCAAATATAACCAAATAATATTTCATGCCAAAAAAATTACCCCCTAGATCATAAAGGAAAAGCAACCAAATTTCCATAGCAAAATTGCAATAAAATATATATATTTAATAGTCTCAGGCCTATTACAAATTTTACACATGCTCTTAATTGGGTCAAACTTAAAACAATTCATACCAACAGCCAATCTATTAAGCAAAAGCAACTAGTTAAAACATGACTTTTTAGGATCAATAATATTGAACCAACAACAATTAAAGATTTTAAGCCATTGACTTTGATTAAGATTAAGGTTTCAACTTCTATTCACATGACTTATGACCTCCAATCAATTAAAATCCTATAGCACTTCTTGGGGCTAATTTGTTTTAAAATGAGCCATCCTCCCATAAGAAGTTCTCATAAATTTCAATATTGAAGTTGATATCAATAAGGAGGTATAGATTGTAGCATTGTTTCTTCAAGACTAAATAAGTTTTTCTTTGTGACTAAAGCAATCCAAATTTATTATTGAGTCAATTCCAACCTCTCAACTGATTACTATCAATGATGTCATCAAAAACACTAACCCCTTACTATTCATTTTATAGTAGAACACCCTTGAAGGAGAGCAAGAGGTTTATTGTTCCAATAAAGGTTCCACAATATAGACATGAAACTACAAATTGTGTTTTTGCCTTTGTCATAAACACTGCAGCCTTTTATGAAATTCTTTATCATCTCCCATTCTTTCCAAATACTCCTAAGCGCATTAGAGCCAAAGGGAGAGACAAAAAATTCACCAAATAAGATATCTTGTAGATGAAACCCTTTCCATTGTTTGGTTTTTTTAGGAACAACCATTTGAATATTGTTCCTAATGAAAACCTTCCAAGGTTCCTCACCATTAAAGGCCTTAATTATCCATTTTATAGCAAGAGTGATCCCTTGAATCTTCAAATCTTTTAGGCCAAGACTACCAAGATCTTTGTCTTGGCAACACCACTACCAATTGACAGATATCCCCTTTAGTTCAATTTCCATCAGACAAAAAAAACAGTGGTACACGGGAACACGTCCCCTACCCTTTTGGCCCCCGTACCTATACTCGAGACGTTTCGAAGATAGGGGATGCCTTGGGGATGTTTTTCAAGCATCCCTAAAAAGTTTTATTTTTTTTGGAACGTCCCCGATCGGCGGGGACGTCCCAGGGACGACAAGGGGACGACCCGCCGTCCCCTTTTCTCTAGCAAGTTTTTACAAAAAAAAAACTCTGAAATTAAAAATGCTTATTTTTTTATTGTTTCTAAGTGGACCCCACACCCTCCCAAGCCTCAAATGAAACATAAAACTTGTTTTCAAAACCATTTGAGTTAATTTTTACATCCCAAAAAAAAATTGCAGCAAGAGGAAAGTGAGCAAGAGATAAATTGGTAGTGACTCAGACTCTGAGTCTAATTTTGATCAAGGAAACACAGGGACACGTCCTCTAGACTTTTGCCCACCGTACCGGTACCGAGGATGTCTCGGGGACGGGGGACGCCCCCAAAAAGTTTCCTTTTTTCGAGGACATCCCCTAATCAAGGAAACGCATCAGAAACGGCTAGGGGACGGTCTGTCGTCCCTCAACCGTCCCGGGGACAACCGGCCATCCCCTTTTTTCCAGCAACCTTTAAACACAAAAAAAAAAATCAAATTTAAAATTTGGTTTTTTTTAATGCTTTTGTTTGTGGACCCCACACCCTCCCAACCCTAATATGGCAACTTAAAACTTCTTTTTACCTTCATTTGACCTCATTTTAACTTGCCAAAAAAAAATTGCAGCCAAGAGAAAGAGGAGAGTTTTGAAGGAGCTGTTGGAGAAGAAAAACCAGCATTTAGAAGGCAAAAAGGAGAGCATTAAGGCAGCAACCAGCAAGAGAAGTGAAAGAGGTAAGGTATTCTTCCATTATTTTTCCTTTTTTTCCCATTTTTTTCTAAGTTTCAATGATGAAATGTATGATTTTTGTAAAAAAAAAATAATTTTCAGTTTGCAAAAACCAAAAGAAAACAAAATGAGCAGCAGTAGTGAAGATAGTGGGCATGTTGAGAGGGGAGAAGAAACCCAGTCGGTTGAAAGGGGGAAGCCTCAAACAAACCCTTATGATATCCCTTCTGAAGATTTGAAAAAATATGCAAAAGGCCCTTTTAACCCTAAAAATCTCTTCTTCAATTAGCATCACATATAGACCAAGGCAAAGGGAAAACACAGGGGGTAATAGATTGTGGCTATGTCACATTTGCAAAGATAAATTTTATGGGAGCTACACAAGGGTCTATTCTCATCTATTGGGTTTTGTAGGCCATGGGGTCAAGGCTTGTCCAGACATAAATGATTTTGAGAGGGTAGAGTGTTATAGATTGCACATGGAAGCCGAAGGAAAGCCTATGGAGCAGCCATTGCAAACTCAATCTGCACATTCAACCTCACCTATGCCCTCTATGCTTGGTAGTCCTAGTGTTGGTAGGTAGTAGTGGTGCGGGTGGTGGTCATATTTCCACAAGAGGGAAGAGGAAGGCTAGTACTTCTAGTGAGCAGCAAAATACAATTGCAAGTATGTTCAATGTGCAAGCACGAGATGTGGCAGAGTCCTCCATTGCAAAAAAAAATTATGCCCATGCCATCCCATTCCATGTAGCACGTTCTCCCTACTTCAAATAAATGTTTAAAGATGTGGCAGTTGTTGGTACCTCATTCGCCCCCCCTAGAGAAAATAAATTATGCACTACACTCCTTGACAAAGAATATTCTAAGGTGAGTGTGGTGATGAAGGATATGAGACAGTGTTGGATTAGGACAGGCTGCTCTATTATTATGGATGGGTGGACCGACATTGGACAGCGGCCACTTATAAACATCATAGTCACATGTTCAGCCGGTTCATATTTCCTTAGAGCCACTGATTGTTTTGGGAAGCGCAAGGATGCAGAATTCCAATTTAATATTTTGAAAGAGGCTATAGAGGAGGTTGGGGCAGCCAATGTTGTTCAGGTGGTTATTGATTCAGCACGTGTGTGCAAATTAGCAAGTTTGATGGTTGAGAGTGCTTACAAGCACATCTTTTGGACCCCTTGTTGTGTCCATGCGTTGAACAACACATTGAAAGACATAGGGAAGATACATTGGGTGCACCAGGTGGTTGTAGAGGCTAGAGAGATTCATATGTTTATTTGCAACCATCACACCTCACTTGCCCTCTTTAGGACATTTTCAAGAAAGGAATTTCTCAAGCCTGTAGTGACAAGGTATGCCAGCTACTTTATTTTGTTAGAGAGGATGCTTGAGGTGCAAGAGGCTCTACAGTTCATGATGGTTAATTCAGAGTGGAATAGATGGTCTATGGCAAGCACTGCAGAAGGGAGAAGCATCAAACAAAAAAAAATTGATGATACTTGGTGGTCCAATGTGAGGTAAAAAAATTGTTAATTTGTTATTGATTGCTGATTTTATAATTTGTTAATATGATTTTATTATTAATATTATTATTTTTTGATTTTCTAAGTTCTAACTTGTCTTTTTTCAAATTTTTGTTTGCAAATATATTTGCTCCATCATTTCACCAATTGTGGATGTCATTAAATATGCTGATACAGACTCTCCAAGTCTTGGCGAGATATATGAAACATTTGACTCCATGCTTGGAAAAATGAAGAAAGCAATTTATGATATGGATCCTGATTTGGGATTATATGAGCAAAAAATTAAGCCCATTGTGACGCGGTGGTGGACCACTATGAACACCCTGCTTCATATGGCAGCCTTTGCTCTTAATCCCAAATGGTATGTACCAAGTCCTGGTAGGATGCCTCCTTGTGATGACGATGAGGTGAAAGAAGGGTTTATGAGGGCCCTTGCAAAAATGTATTCAGTTGAGGAGGCAAGCCTAGTTCGTACACAATTCACTGACTTTGTTAATCTTCGTGGTCCAACATTCGGCAAACCAAAGACCAGGGTTGATTGAACTACAGTAGCTCAAAGGGATCCTATTGGATGGTGGTCATGGCATGTGAAGGATGCACCACAATTGAGGACGCTTGCTATTCGCCTCCTTTCACAGGTAATACATTAGATTAACATAATTTGATTTAGATTAGTGTTGAACATTTATATAATCATAATTTAAATTGAATGTCCTAATTAGTAAATTACTAATTTAGTTTTCTTCTCCTCTCACAGGTTGCTAGTTCCTCTGCTGCAAAGAGGAATTGGTCAACATACGGCTTTATTCACTCTATCAAGAGGAATAGGCTGACCTCTAGACCGTTGAAGAGATTAGTGGTTGTGCATAGTGCTCTGCGACTCTAGGATCATCAGACTCCTGAGTATCAACAAACTCCAGCGTTACGGTGGGATGTTGATCCAGAGGACGTCACACAAATTGATGAGGAGGAGAGACAAGAGGGATTGGTTGGAGTTTTATTAGATGAGCCAACCTCTCATACTCATAGTGACTATGACTCAGACTCTGAGTCTGATTTTGATGCAATGCTGGCAGATGCCAAGTAGAGGCAGCCATAATACTTTCTATTACTATGTTTTGAACACTTGTGACTTTGTCATTTTGATATTTGTAGTGCAAACTTGTAGCCTTTGGGCATTTTATTATTTTATATCATATGCACATTGATTGTTTGACATGAATTATGGTCCATGGAAGCAATTAGGTAGTTGTAGTATTAATTTGTTTGAATCTATGATGCATATGTCAATATGATTGGTGATTATATTTGCAACTTTATGAATGTTCATTGTTATGATTATCATTACTCATATGAATATCTGAAATTTCCTTATATTTTTAAATATATATATATATTTATAGCCGTTCGCCCGTCCCCAAAAATCGCCTCAAAAAAATGTCATCCCTGAAACTCATTATGCCATCCCCCCATACTGGAAACTTGGTGGAACATAGATTTTGATGCAATGGTGGCAAATGTCGAGTAGAGGCAGCCATCATACTTTCTATTCTATTACTACAGTCTTGAATGTTGAGTAACTCAATATTGAGTTTGAACATGTTATCTCTTCTTAGCTTATTATTGGTGCTATTACCTTGTAGTAGAATTCTAGCTTCAATGGGATGATGACCTAAGATAGTGCAAGGATGAAATTTAACACTATTGACATTATGTTATTGCTATCAGGATTCAACCGTGTAGTTTTCATGTCAAACTCATTGACCCATGATTCATGAGTAGTGGTTCACAAATGGGAAAGCAAGCTAAGCTAAGTGGGCTTAACCTTGGTGGAAACTCTGTGGTTAAGCGCGCTTGAGCTAGAGCAGTACTGGGATGGGTGACCTCCCGGGACGGACCAATGCTTCACCTCTATGAGCATCACCTAGATGCAATGAGTGCTAAGTGGACCGTTCATTATCATGAGAGATGGGTTCTTGTGAACCACTACTCATGAATCATGGGTCAATGAGTTTGACTTGAAAACTACATGGTTGAATCCTGATAGCAATATCATAATTTGACACGCTGTGGAAGAAACCTCCTACTTATCAATTGATGAGCTAAAGGGGCTCTATAATGAATGGTTCATAAGGCATAACACTTGCTGAAGGTTTTGCAAATGGGGTAGCAAGCTAAGTGGGCTTAACCTTGGTGGAAACTCCATGGTTAAGTGCGCTTGAGCTGGAGCAGTACTTGGGATGGGTGACCTCCCGGGACGGACCAATGCTTCACCTCTGTGAGCATCACCTAGATGCAATGAGTGCTAAGTGGACCATTCATTATCATGAGAGATGAGTTCTTGTGAACCACTACTCATGAATCATGGGTCAATGAGTTTGACTTGAAAACTACACGGTTGAATCCTGATAGCAATATCATAATTTGACACATTGTGGAAGAAACCTCCTACTTATCAATTGATGAGCTAAAGGGGCTCTATAGTGAATGGTTCATAAGGCATAACACTTGCTGAAGGTTTTGCAAATGGGGTAGCAAGCTAAGTGGGCTTAACCTTGGTGGAAACTCCATGGTTAAGCGCACTTGAGCTGGAACAGTACTGGGATGGGTGACCTCCCGGGACGGACCAATGCTTCACCTCTGTGAGCATCACCTAGATACAATGAGTGTTAAGTGGACCGTTCATTATCATGAGAGATGGGTTCTTGTGAACCACTACTCATGAATCATGGGTCAATGAGTTTGACTTGAAAACTACACGGTTGAATCCTGATAGCAATATCATAATTTGACACGTTGTGGAAGAAACCTCCTACTTATCACTATTGACATTGTCGATGGGCTCAAATCTAAAGTAGTTATTATGTGCATAGAATCTATCAAGTCTACAATAGATTCTCCTCTCCTCTTTTTTACTATTGCACCATGTAAGCCAAATATCCTTGCTACCAAAGAATTGCTTATTTTCTTTCCAGGCTGCCTTAAAACCACCTCTCTCCTTAATATGGTTGGCCCATTTATTATTTATTAAAATAGCAGTGCCCCCTCTCCCCTTGTCGTGATTGGTGTAGAACTAAATTGCATCTTTCCATATGAACTTCAAATTAATTTTCAATTAAAACCCCACAACTTTGACTTCTTGCAAAAGAAAGAAGTCCAAGGAATTATTCTTATTACAAAAACTTTGAATTATATATTTCCTATCAAGAGACTCAAGTCCCATTATGTTTCAACTAATGCATTTTAGACTCATCTTTGTTTGGTAAGGGATTTAGATGCTTTCTTATTTTTATGTGGTCTGTCAAAACATTTTGGGATCTTTTCATCTTTCCCCATCTTTCTATTTTTTGTACCATTGTCTTCTCTATTCACCTATTTTCTCTTCTTCTTCTCATCCTTGGTCTTCCTTTATTTCAATTTCCATTCCCTATTTCTCATCACTAATGAACAAGGGGTTATTGTAGCATAAAAGATAAAACAATGTTTTCTTTGTCCCCTTCCAAAGTATTCTACTTTGTTAAGTTCCTAATCCCCACCTTTGGCTCTAATGTGGGGTAAGTATCATTTTTAATCTTGTTAAAAGCATCTTCTGGTTTTTTTCTCAGCCCAGATTCTTTCTTTTATTTAATCTAGCACTAGCTCTGGAACACTTTTCGTGTGTTGGTTGACCACCTCAATGGCTTCCACTTCAACATTCTTGTTAGTATTTTCTACATTACAAGTGTCTTTGTTAAGACTCTCAAGACTGTTGCTACTTTTCGTTACTCCATCTTTTATGGAATCTCCTATCTCTTTTTTATCTTTGTTATTATCAGCTTGAGTGTTTTGAGCATTATTTTTTTTCTTTGAATTTGGGCCTGAAATTGTTGCATCTCTTAATCTTTAGGCAATCCCTTTTTTGGTGCCCTTCATTTTTACACAGGAAACAAGCATTTAGCCCTTCCAAAAGTTCCAATTACAAGACACCATATAACTCCCCATGTTTATTCTTAATTTCTCAAGAATATTAAAGCCAAGTAGGAGAGAGACTAGAACCCTCACATCAATGTGTGGCAAAGTAGCTTTGTCTGATGGGCACACGCTTATACTAAGAGGGGGTGAATCAGTATAAGCCAAACTTTAATTTTTCAAACTAACAACCACAATAATATTAATTGCACAATATCATTCACATAAGATCTAATAATTATGCAACACAAGAATACACGATTTAATGGAAACCCTTATAGGAGAAAATCACAACAAAATATTGTTTTGATATAAATTTCTTTTACAATCTTTGTAGGCACCAACCTACAGGAGACACCAATCCCCTCTTAAATGATTTGTAGGCACCAACCCACACGAAGCACCAATCCCCTCTTAAATGATTTGTAGGCACCAAACCACTAGAGACACCAATCCCCACAACTGAGCAAAAACTCAATAAGAGACTCCAATCTCTTTGATATGAGGCACCAATCTCATTTCGTATGAGGCACCAACCTATCCAATATGATATCACCTTCACAATGTTGCTTCTTCACCGGATGATGACCTTATTTTATTCCCCTTCATTTATTCATTCCATGATTCCCCTCTTCTCATTTACCATAACATAAATATGCTTGTATGTTCTCACCTTATACTCTTCTTATCTTTTCAACATTGAATAATCTACATATATGTTCTATTCATTCTCCCACACTCATATCTTCTTCATTCAATCTGCCTTGTAAATGATGTTTCATTATCCACTTATACTCCCCTTCAAATCTATATGTTCTCTTTTAAATCTGCATTTTCTTCCTTTCAAAACTGTTCATAATATATTCATATATCTGTTGTAATTGATATGCTCTATTATCTGAATGATATTACATTGTGTTTCTTCACATCTCACTCCTCATCTCAGCACACCTCTCTATTGTGTATATATGATATTCTTTGTACACTTCACACACTCTAATTCCACACAATCTGATTTCCTTTTATATATTTATCTTCATATGAAAGGATGCATCTTTTAGAAGAGAGATATCCTACTAAAAGGATATGTCCTTTTGTTAAAACTAATTCCCAAATCTTCTCTTCACTCTAATCAAGTGCTGCCTTCTAAACTTAATGATTGCTCTCTTAAAATGAATATTAATCGTTGCTCTTTTAGAACAATGATAATCCACTCTTATCACTTCTTCTTTATGTGGATTACTGCCCATATGAATCGCACCATTTTATAAAAGTAATTGCTACTCTTTGAAACTAATTCATAGTCCCCTTTTTACTCAAACACTACTCTTTGAAACTAATTCATAGTCCCCTTTTTACTCAAACACTGCCTTCATGGACAAATTTCTGACTTTATTAACATAAGCGCTGCCTTTTAATTATTAACATTTGCTTTCTTAATCATTAATACTTCCTTTTATGATTCACTTCCCTTCTTCTTTTTAATCGCTGCTTTTTATTTATTGTAATTGCTGCCATTTTTTTATTATTATCACTCCCTTATATATATAATAACTTGGGCGATCTAACTATGTTTTATTTCTTAAGGAAGCCAGCCAACATAACTTTAAATGTCTTGGGTGCCTTCATATAGATGTATGAATCTTTTATGTATCAATTGTGGTCGGCCAGCAATCTTGACCAAACATAAACAAGACTTTTTGATCTAAATTAATGCACACTTGTGACACATCATAATCTTTTCTTTTGGATGGCGATTAGTGGCCTTTGGCCTTCATTTGATCATCGACTTTCTTTGTGAACAACGATTTCCTTCATTGACAAAATGCTCTTCACACCTTTGACATTAATGACAATAATCCAACAATCTTGTCTCCACTTTGACATCAATGACAACTACCTTGCCAATCGTCCAAAAGCCTTTGACATCAACAACAATTACTTCATTCATTCACTTTGACATCAATGTCAATATTCTAACAATCTCCCATACTCCTTTGACATCAATGACAATCAATTCCAACATTGTCTCCTCTATCTGGAGAACTTTGCTTATAGGTTGTAGCAGTTGAGGGATGAAAGCCCAAAATTGAGGCGGAAAATTTTTAATTGTTATCCATCTAAGCACAGTAAAAGCAAGAACTTCTTCATTCAAACCTTTGGTGACCAACCTACAGATTTAAATAAAGACTTGCCCACATTCCAGTATTTTTACTCAGTGCTCTCTTTCACACATTTTGATTTCTAAAGAAAACAGCAAACAATCCTTTTTGCACCATCCTACAAAACAAAACATAAAAACTTTAGTTTCTTGCCCCAAACACTTAAAAGCCAATCATCATAAAAATTCATAAGGAAGGTTTTCTCTATCCATAGCTACAAAGAAAATAGCAACATAATGTCCACTTTTGGGAAATTCCTAATTTTAGGCCAGCAAAGCAATAATAATTACTAAAAAACTAACATTAGTAATAACAAGTATCAACTTTACGATAATATTTGTCAAATTCATACATAAAATATTATAATATTGAGAGCAATACATCATAATATTTAGATCTACAATTCTAGCATCATTAATATTTGAATTCAAAATACCTTAACATCATTAATAATTATTCCAAGGCATATTCCTATAGTCAACCATATTAGGAATTCACTAGAAATGCTTGCAAACTGCAATCTCAAAGGTGGTGGCCCTTGTATTGTGAGAGCATGGAATGATCCTAAATCCATTCCACCCCTCAATCCACCTTGGAGGCTCGTTGTCCTCCTTGATCAAGACCAAGAGCACCATTTTGGCCTCCTAGCCCATGAGTATGGCAGAACCCCCAATTCATCCATCTCAGGGTGGCATGCTTGATAAGATGCATGAAGGTTGTCCTCTTCAATCAAGCCCAAGAGCACCATTTGGCCTCCCAACCTACGAGTATGGCAAAACCTCCAATTCATCCATCTCGAAGTGGTGTACTTGATATTAAGAAATTCTAGTCCTTCAACATCTCATGACTCAGAAGGTTGATCGGCCTCCCTATTTGCAAAACACTTCTATAAATTCAAACTAGATTGCTAAAGGAATTTGCTATATTAATTGTTAATAAAATATCATCATGCAATTATAATAGATTTACTTACAAGAGGTCGTAATAACTTGATTTTTGCAATAAATATATATATATGGCTATTCCTAATTTATATTCTAAGATTATTTTTTAAACTTACTTCCCAATAATATTCTTGCTTATACCAATATTTATTTCTAAACGATATCAAATATTTCAATTCCTTATTTTCCTTTTTCCAATTGGATCCCTTGATTGATATGTTGAATTGATATTTGAATGTGTCATACTTGGATGAATTGATGATTGAATGTTGTTAGAATCAAACATGCTCTGATACCATGTTAGAATTGGCTATGGCTACCAAGATCTTGAGACCAAATGGAAAGCACAAAGAAGAGAGAATAATGTGACAAGAATAAACTATATTCTCATCAATATGATTCTGATATGAGATGATTGATTGATTGTTTACAATGAGAGACCCCTTGGTTATATAGCCAAGGTGAGAACATAGAAGGGTGTCATAATCTTATGACATGAGACAACTGTGAAAAGCTATCACTCCACCTAAAGTGGAAAGTAATAATGTGATAACCACCACAAATGGTGGATCACCCACAAAAGGTGGAGAGGTAATCACATGATATGTCCACAAAAGGTGGAAGTGATAAAGTAATAACATGATAAGTCCACCAAAGGTGGAAAAGCTCCAACAACTCCTATGTGGTCCCTAAGTATACTTAACTAAGGTGTAATTATGACCTAGGACAAGGTACAACACATTTAATTACACCAACAAATGTTTTGATGATTAAATGATTGATGCTTGAACGATTTGATGATTGAATGTATTGATAGACTTATTGATGTTTGCTTGATTGATCTTTTTGATATTTTGATTTTTTGATGTCTCAATGGATAGATAAGTGATGATTGTTTGATTTCTTGATGGATAGATGAGTAATGATTGCTGATTTTTTTATGGATAGATGAGAGATGGCTCCTGATTGAAAGTCAATGAATTGATTTGCCCTTTATATCCATTTCTTGAAGGAGTCACCACCCTTCATAATAAATGAGAATAATAATTTATTTCCCAATTGATTGATAGATTTATTCCCCATTGATGATTTTTCTACAAGGAAACAATCTCCCTTTTATATCTTATTATTGAGGGAGTCACAACTTTTCATATTTGAAAGAGTCACAACCTTTCTCACATCATCACTACTCTTGAGAACATAATTTAATTATCTTGCAAAGTCACATAAGGTTCTATTCTCAATTGAATCATTGAATGATGTTATGGATGTCTTTCTCAAATGAAATGCTCTCTCTTTTATATCTCAAGTTTGAGGGAGTCACACCTCTTCACCTCTATTGCCTTTTCAATAGTTACAACTCTTCATCGCTGCATGAGAATGATAATTTAATTTTAAATAAGTTAATTTGTTAGTGCTGCTGTCTATTACTTGTAATCGGTCCTAATAATTCCTCCCCTTCCTTTTCCTTCTAGATCTACCTTCCTTATATACCTTCTCCTGCTCAAGGGACACAACCCTTCATATGTTGGTTGTGTTAGTGTTTCTTAGATCAGATTAAACAATGAAAGCACTTAATAATATTGCAACACATAAGACAATGAACACAACAAGATACCCTGGGAAAACCCTCCTCTTGAGGGAGAAAAACCCAGCAAATGAATCTCTTATATAAAGTAGAACAAGAACAGAAATCTGCTTACAACTCAAGCCCAACAATGGCCAATACTTGATACAAATAAATTGCCCTTCTCCTAGATGCAAACTATGCATATAATATGAAACTCCTTGAATCCAATCTGCTGCTATGAAGGTACGAATTCTGCTCTTAATTGCGAACTTGCTTGAATTGAATGAATAATGATAATGACAAGTAAGACCTTGTATATATACAAGAGAGGCGCCTCTTCAAGTTAGGTCGGCCCTCTTAGGAAAACATAAATAATGATAAATACAATTAGGGTCGGCCCATGCAACAAATAGTTAATGTGAATCCATTAGGGTCGGCCCTTTGTCTTTATTAAATGTTATAGTCATGAATTAAATAAACAAATGGCCATTCATTTAATTCATGCTCTTCTCCTTGGAATTCGTGCAAGGAAGTGCAGCCCTAAGCTGCTATAACATCAACACTCCCTCTCAGCTAGGGATGAACTTCCACATACACAAGACACATCATATCAGAATGAAAACAAAATAGAATATCACTTCATCATGATATCAACCATCATGGCTACCTCCATAGATGGTATGAACAAGTGCTCATCACTCAATGTGATGTTGTCACCTCAATGTGACTATCACCATGGCTCCTCCAGAGGGTGATACACAAACACAAATAAATCATCATGGAATCCCTCACGTGATGCTGTCATGGAGTCACACACATGACATCCACCATGGCTCTCCCAAAGGGTGGAAACAAGGGCTTTCACCTCAAGTCTCAAAAGAGAAATGCACTATCAAGGACTTGCACCTCAAATCTCTCTCAATAGAGAAATGTATTATCAAGGACTTGCACCTCACTCTCAATAGAGAAATGTATTATCAAGGACTTGCACCTCAAATCTCTCTCAATAGAGAAATGTATTATCAAATATAAGGATCACTGATACTGAGACTCTTTCTCAGTCAAGGCTGCATTCTCCACCATACCAAGCTTATCTCGAAAGTACACAAACTTGATCCTGGAGAGAGGCTTGGTGAGAATGTCTGTCGTTTGCTCATCAGTGCTGATATATCTCAACTGTATAGCTTTCCTTAGTACCATATCTCTAATATAATGGTACTTGATCTCAACATGCTTTGTTCTGTCATGAAACACGGGATTGACAGAATGCTTTACACAGCTCTGGTTATCACAGTGTATAATGGTAGGCTCCATTGATTGTCCAAACAATCCTGCAAGGAGCTTACGAAGCCACACTGCCTCTCGAGCTGCCACACAAGCTGCTATATACTCTGCCTCGATTGTACTCAAAGCTACTGAAGACTATTTCCTGCTACACCAAGAAATCATAGTAGTACCCAAACTGAAGCAACAACCAGAGGTACTCTTCCGATCTGAGACACATCCTGCCCAATCAGAATCAGTGAAACCATGCAGCTCTAAATCCACACCTGAAGAATATCTCAACCCATATCCAATTGTGCCACATAAATATCTCAGGATATGTTTAGCTGCTACAAGATGTATTTGCCTTGGTTCACACATAAACTAGCTAAGTGCACTCACTGCATAGCAGATGTCAGGTCTAGTGTTAACTAGATACATCAATGAACCAATCAATTGTCTATACATCGTAGAATCCACTGGTTCTGAACTAGCTGCAGCATCTTTCAACTTATCTAGATTAGTCTCCATGGGTGTAGACATAGGTTTGCAGTCAATCATACCAAACCTCTTGAGAATGTCAACAGTATACTTGCCTTGACTTAGAATCATCTCATTTGTCTTTTGCCAAACTTCTAAGCCAAGGAAGTAATGCATGAGACCTAGATTCTTCATCTCAAACTCTGAAGCTAACTCCTTCTTGCATTTTAGAATTAGATGTTCCTCACCAGTGATAATCAGATCATCAACATATAAAACTAGAATCAAAGCTTCACCATTTACTACCTTGAAGTAGAGGTTATAATCTGCATCATTCTTTGAGAAACCCAGACTTAATAGATATTGATCAATCCTTTTGTACCAAGCACGAGGTGCTTGCTTAAGACCATACAAGGCCTTCTTCAGCTTGCAAACAAAGGACTCATTCCCATGCACCTCAAATCCTTCGGGTTGCTCAATGTAAACCTCTTCTTCTATTACACCATTCAGAAAGGCTGTCTTTACATCCATTTGATGAATCTTCCATCCTCTAGATGCAACAATGGCAATGATGGTTCTGACAGACGTATATTGAGCCGCAGGAGCAACTGTTTCTTCATAGTCAACTCCCTCTTTTCGTGAGAACCCTCTAGCCACAAATCTTGCCTTGTGCTTCTCAATGCTCCCATCAGCTGCATGCTTGATTTTGAAGAGCCACTTAGAAGACACCATAGATTTGTCCTTGGGTCTAGGAACAATATCCCAAACATCATTCTTAAGTATGGACTGATACTCCTCAGTCATGGCATCTTTCCATACTTGCTGACTAGAAGCTTCTTCGACACTTGAAGGTTCTGACTCATCAAGGTGACATAACTAGAGAACTTGTGAGGTCTCTTGCTTTCTCTGAAAGCTCCTCTTGGAGCTGCAAAACTTTCTGCTTCTTGCATTGTCCTACGAGCCCAAAGAGGTCTTTTCTTTCCAATCACAATATCTAGAGGCCCATCAGTGGGATCCAAGGGCTCAACTGGATCAACATCTTCTTTAGGTTTTGGAGCCTCCTTCAGGTTCTCTAGAATATGATCAACTTCCATATCTTGAGGAGGTTCTTCTTCATCAATCTCCATAGGAGTGCCCTTGGACCTTCTGAAAGCAACATCTTCCTCAAATGTGACATCTCTACTGATCTCAATAGACTTTTGACCTGGTATGTATATCCTGTAGGCTTTTGATGTCTCACTGTAACCTACAAGAATTCCTTTCTTCCCAAAAGGTTCTAGCTTTGTTCTCTTTTCCTTTGGAATATGAACATAGACTGGACAGCCAAAGATCCTCAAATGACTAACTTCTGGTTTCACCCCTGAGAATGCTTCTTCAGGAGTTTTATTCTCCAAGATCCTGTGGGGACTCCTGTTTTGAACATAGACGGCAGTCCTTGATGCCTCAGCCCAAAGAGAGATTTGCAGATCTTAATCATGGATCATAGCTTTCACTGCTTCCACAATAGACCTATTCTTTCTTTCAGCAATGCCATTTTGTTGTGGATTATACGGAACACTGAACTCCCTCTTAATCCCTGCCTCAATACAAAAATCTCGAAAGGTGCCAGAGGTGTATTCTCCACCATTATCGGATCTCAATACCTTGATCCTTTTCCCAGACAGTTTTTCAACCTACGCCTTGAATTCTCTGAATCTTTCTAATACTTCTTCAGATTCTTTAGATCTCAAGAAATAAATCCAAGTCTTTCTAGAGTAATCATCAATGAAAATAATATAATACAAGAAACCACTAGAAGATGCAATAGACATTGGACCACATAAATCAGAATGAATGAGATCAAGAATACATTTAGATCTACTTTCACTAGAATGAAACGTACCTTTTGTGTTCTTGCCTAGGGCGCATCCCTTGCATGTACCTTCATGTTCTTGATTGAATTTTGGAAGACCGGCGACCATCTTCTCCATGATAGGTAGAGCACGAAAGTGAATGTGAGCCAATCTCTGATGCCAAAGGTCGCACATGCTGGAAGAGTTATGCACAAGCGCTTGAAGAGGGCGAGTGCATAGCCTGTAGAGACATTCATGTCTAACTCCAATCACTTGAGCAGTTTTGAAGTTGGAGTTCTTTGCCCATATAAGAACTTTGCCTTTAGAGAAGGCAACTTGATAACCCTTGTCTTCTAATGCCGAAATTGAGACAAGGTTCCTCTTTATCCCTGGAACGAACAGTACATCATTCAACTCCAATGAAATCTCGGAATCCAGGTGAAGAGTGGAGTTTCCAACTCCTTTCACAGAATATGAAGCATTGTCTCCAATGACGACTTGTTCACTAGAGTTGCTCTCCACTAAGTTTGAAAGGTGACCCCTGAAACTGGTGATGTGCCTAGAGGCACCACTATCAATCAGCCAAGTGTTGACGTCGGTAGATACATTGCTTGACAAGGCTGAATAGAACAATAAATCACCGGAGTCCTTCTGCGGAGCAACTTCTTCAACATTTACAGTGGCAACCTGCTGCTTAGGTCTAGTAGGACAATCCTTCACAAAGTGACCATATTTATCACAACGAAAACATTGAGTTTTGGACATGTCTCGTTTCCTTTTTAAGGCAGGAGCACCATCATTTCCATTTTCTTGATTCCTCTTGAAGAACCCTTTCTTAAAGCCTTTTCCTTTCTTTGACGAATGAGAGGCGAGAACTTGTATTTCTTCATTCTTTGAACTTTGACCAATTCCCCTAGCCGTTAGTCTCAACTCCTCTTCTTGGATACGGTCAATTCTCAATCGATCAAACTTGGGAAGTTTGGATCTTGCACTTATTCCTTGAATAATCGACTCCCATGAAAGCGAAAGACCATTGAGAGCAAGCATAGTCAAGTCTTTGTTATCAATCCTGTGACCAATTGTGGAGAGCTGATCTCTTATCTCTGAAATCTTCATGAAGTATGTAATGACAGATTCTCCTTTCGCCGTTTTCACATGATGAAGTTGTTGCTTTAGTGCAAGAGCTCGACTAGTGTTGTTGATTTCATACATCTCTTCCAAGGTTGTAAACATCTCTCTTGCCGTATCCAACTTGAAGATGATCTGTACAACATGATCCTTGACAGAATCAACCAACAACTTCTCTTCTTCCTCCTCAGGTTCAGGAACTTTTGTTTTCACAAACTCAGCCAAATCATTCTCTTCCAATGTGAGCATGATCCTGAACCTCCATGATGTGTAGTTCGAAATTCCTTCGAGTCTATCCTCGATTTTCAGACTATTCACCATTTTGAGAAATTTAGAAGATAGACTGAAAAAGAATAAAGTGAGTGTAGCAAACTAAATCTGATCACGATCTTTTTCACACCCGCTCTGATACCATGTTAGTGTTTCTTAGATCAGATTAAACAATGAAAGCACTTAATAATATTGCAACACATAAGACAATGAACACAACAAGATACCCTGGGAAAACCCTCCTCTTGAGGGAGAAAAACCCAGCAAATGAATCTCTTATATAAAGTAGAACAAGAACAGAAATCCGCTTATAACTCAGGCCCAACAATGGCCAATACTTGATACAAAGAAATTGCCCTTCTCCTAGATGCAAACTATGCATATAATATGAAACTCCTTGAATCCAATCTGCTGCTATGAAGGTACGAATTCTGCTCTTAATTGCGAACTTGCTTGAATTGAATGAATAATGATAATGACAAGTAAGACATTGTATATATACAAGAGAGGCGCCTCTTCAAGTTAGGTCAGCCCTCTTAGGAAAACATAAATAATGATAAATACAATTAGGGTCGGCCCATGCAACAAATAGTTAATGCGAATCCATTAGGGTCGGCCCTTTGTCTTTATTAAATGTTATAGTCATGAATTAAATAAACGAATGGCTATTCATTTAATTCATGCTCTCCTCCTTGGAATTCATGCAAGGAAGTGCAGCCCTAAGCTGCTATAACATCAACAGGTTGACCATTCTTAACAATTTAATCTTTATCTAATGCCAGTTTGGTGTAATGTTATTTATCTTTATTGATTTCTTTTGAAACATTGATTGCAGACATTTAGGAATTAAACGGGAGATTACAAGCAACATTTTTTAACCTTGTTTCTTCTTTGGCAACTACAGAATACATATCTATGTTAGGCTCCATGAGGAGAATTTTTGGGGGAGGAGACACCTTACTGTTTTCTCCTCCTACTTGTTCACCTCTGAGGATTCTTCCATCACCCTTGGCTTCCTTCACCTTGAACTTACATTTTGCAGAAATCTCCAATTGCTCTTCATTGTTAAGGACTTCTCTATATGATTTCTTCTTATGCTCTACATCCTCTTCTTTATTTTCTCCATCTTCTTCCACTTTATCAGCTCCATCTTCCTCCATAAATTCCCACACTCCAAAATAACTTTTCCCAGTAAGTACATCAGTCTCTACCTACCCAAAAAAAGAAAATAACCAACCAGATACTCAATTCAAAAAAGGCAAAAATTAAAGTTTATTTGACCCTAAAACAATTCTAAAACCCTTACTCAAAAACCAACCCGAGCACCAGTCCCCCAACATAAACCAAGCAAAACCACAATGAAAAGGAAAAGGGAGGATAAACTGATCAGATGTAGCAAAGAACACTAATCAGAGTCGATTCTAGAAGAGTAAGCTGATCCAAGGTCGACAATGGAGGGTGACTGTTTGTCTCCCACATCCACCTCAAAGCTCCTCCTTGGTTGCTCTCTTCAATTGTCCCCTTATGATTTTGATGAAGGCTAATGTGAAATTAGTTCTAAAGGATTGGAGGAAGTAAAAAATGCATATGATTTCTAATTGATTTATCAAATTCTACATAATATTGTTGGTATTGATGGAAGCACATTGTAAACATAGAATGGATTCCTCTTGCGTGGCATATCTCACATGAAGGAGAAATGAATTTGTTATGGTAACATTTGGTGAGGATAACTGTTGTGTAATAGATAAAAGATTCTTTTAGCCTCACAAGCCTGGGATATAAATATGTATTTGTCTTTTTGTTGGTACTAGATAGGATCTAAGGTTGGCATCAATGTGAATTGTAAGACCTGTTTTTGAAAGGAGGTTGAGTGCACGGAAGATGCTTCCTACACCAATCCAAGCACAAGAATAGTTGCAGAAAATTTCTTAAACCTTAAACAGTTACAAATTTAGATGCACATACATATTATAAACAGATAAACAATGAAAACATAACACATAATTTTATGTGGGGAAAACCCTTTTGGGAGAAAAACCCCACACTCCAAAACACAGCTCAATTATATCATTCAGCAACAACAAACAAGTTACAATATAATTATAGAGCTCTTGCAGAAGTTTTCACACTTTTTCTTGATTTTGGAGTAATTTCGGCAACAAAACAGTACTTCAACAAACATCAACATACAACTCCAAAATACAAGTGCTCAATATATAGGAGCCTACAATGTATTAATTAGACATTTCTAAAAGCCAACACCCAAAGCTAAAGATGCAAAATGGAAAGCGCCAAAACCACTTCACATGCATAACAATAAATTTCCACATGTCAACACATGCAATATTCAATTGCCAATTGTCACTAAACTTGCACCTACCAAAATATAACTACACGTCCAAAGTGCTCACATTCCATACAAACTCGGCATGAAATAGAAAATGCCTTCATGCACAACTCCACTAGTAAACGGTAACTTCCAACTTGACTCCTCCTCGGAAATAGAAACTACAAGTTGTAACTCACAATGCAACATGGGATAATTATCAAATATAATTTCAACATTAAATAATCAATGCTAGGATATCAAAGATTGAGACACCTTAATTTATTAGGAAGGCTGTTTTAGTCTATGTAAAAAGACTCTATGTGAGCAAATAGCTGATTTTTCTTCAAGGAAATTGTGTGCTACTTTGAGGTGCCCAAAACTATTAACAAGGGCAGAGATGCTAAATCCATAAATCATTTTCAAAGGGCTTTTTGGCAAAAACTAGACGGTGGGCTTCGACATAGTACTGATATAAGACTCAAACTAAAGAACAAAAGGAAATGACAGACAAACATCTCAGAATCTATTGCAAAGCATAGCTGGAAAAATGTTCAAAATATACCTAACCCATCTGAACAGTGAAGTCCAGCCTGGTACCTCTCTACAATGCAGGAACAAAGATTTGCAGGTGCATTCCTAGATAGGGTTGGTTTTCCACGGATAGTGTTCTCATTTCAAGGATTTTATTTATTTTTCTTTGAAATGTTTTTATTTTCCATCAAATATTAAGTAGAGCCGGTTTTCCACATATAAAAATGACTATTGGGCGCTCATTTGGGAACCATTATAGAGAGTAATAAGTAGCGGAAAGAAGTTCTCAGATGGTCATGGTGCAGCTTCATCTACATAATGAATGAGAAAATTCAGAGTTACTTGGAGTATCAAATATTTACAGTTCAGAATTGCGGGCAATGAGATGAAGCCTAGTAAATAGTATTTTGAGAGATTTGTATTGCTGCAGTACAGCAAACAAAACC
Source organism: Sequoiadendron giganteum (assembly GCA_007115665.2). Classification (NCBI taxonomy): domain Eukaryota; kingdom Viridiplantae; phylum Streptophyta; class Pinopsida; order Cupressales; family Cupressaceae; genus Sequoiadendron; species Sequoiadendron giganteum. Next base: position 69,508,306 of record CM021107.1, read on the forward strand.
ACAAAACCAGCCTGCTAGGAGCAGATCTCCTGTTACTTTGCTTGATGAAGTACAACACTGAAGAGTATTGCACTTGTGATTATTTCATGAAATTGCATACACTGCAAACCCTGACGCTCTAGAGATGTGCAAAAAAACACCGAAGCTGAAATCAGAGCCACCAGATACTGAGCCTAACAGCTAAAACTACTAGCAGTAGCCATTTTAAACGTCATCTGAATAGCTATAAGTTTTCTAGATAAGAATGATTTAAAGGGCAGAGGATTACTAACTATAAAACTGCGCCACATAATAGTATGGGTTACCCCAATAATTGTAGGGACAAATCTCTTGCGGGATACCTTTAGGTGAAACAATTGGGATTTTAACTTTGTAGAACTGACAGATTTTTCTTGCAATTAGGTTCAATTTCCAAGTCCTAGGGATTGTCTGGCCTGTGTTAACCTTTGTGTATTATTGTTGCAGAATTTGTCCCCGATGGAGATTTTAACTCAAGTGTCTTGATAAATGTAGGTTAGTGATTGAACACGGAACCTCACCAGCTCAAAATCACATAATCTAGTAACGAATTTACACTGTTAATATGGTATAATTTGATGGTCAGCTATCCTGCTACAATGAAAAGGCCATGCGTATAATCCACAGTTAAAAGCTCAAAAACCAACTCATTGATCAATTGAAGAAAAAATACCCAAGGCAACTTGAGGATAAGCAATAACGATATTTTACGCACAAAAAATGTCCAAAACAACTTAAACCAAGCCGATACCAGAACAGAAACAATGGCATTGAAAAATCTAAGGGAAACATATGATTCAAACTAAATCAATAGCAAAATATAAACAAGGACATTGAAAAGCACAACTGAAACATGTGATTTAGAGATGTACAGTACCGAGCATACCTGAGGAATGGAGCAGGTAGCACGGGTCCTAATCCCGGAGCAAACTGCACTAGGCTGGGGCAAACATATTATACCACTTTTTGTTCTACACCACACTCCCACCTTCTTATTCATAAGAACTTTCTTGCCTCTACCCTTCTTCTTCTTCTTCTGGCCACCATGTTTCTCCCCTTTCCTCATCCTCGCCCAAACTCACAGACCCATGTAGGAATTCCCTCTAAAATTATTGTTCATTAGCAAACCAGTGATACCAATTGACATTTCTCGATGACCCACAAGCCCGGCAATCTGGACTTCAATGTAAAAGCAAAATGTAGCCATCCAAAACAGTGTTTGAGGGGTCCATATCATGTGATGTGATCACAGCAATCGTTGGCAGGCATTCGATACCCCAACGCGCGTTGTGAACCATACGCCCCTGGTTATAGTCTATTTTGTCCTTGCATTTATTTCAGTCACAGACATACTCACCATGTTTTGGTACAGTCATTATGCTGTCTGTTCTTTTCGGACTTTGTGTATGTTGCAATGTATATATGGTGGACTTGGACCTGGTATATAAATTTACTGCTACATTGGATACTTGCATGTCCAATCCATGCTTTATTTATTCCATCCAATCCTGAACTTTGCCTATTCTCTAAATCGCTTTGTAGTTTTTTTTGACCAGCCTCCCAGTTACATCATCTTCAATGCTAATTTACAGATTCGTCCGTTTCCTCGGTGTACTTTAAGATGTGGTTTTACGGGAGGAGCCTAGAACTTTAATTCAAAGTTGCCTTTCAAATGTAGAATAAAACAAGCGTAATCTTAAATGCAATTATAATTCTAGTTTTAATATAATAATAATAATGATAATTGTAAACTTATTTTTTTAAACTGTAATTAATTTTGATCTTAATGTTAATTAATTTTCAAGCTAATTAAAATTATTTTTTAAAATATAAAAAATAAAAGTAAAACTAAATCTACATTCTAATATTTTTCATGTCTTTTATTTAGCAGAAATATTATTGCATGTCTATCAGTTTAAAATATTAATATAATGTATAATCTAATCTACTAAATTATTAAGTATTAAAATATAATATTATTATTTTATAATCTATTATATTAAGTATATTAAATTATTAAAATATATATATATATATATATATATATATATATATATCAAATCATTATGAATTAAATATAATAATATTATTAATTATTTTTCTATATGTATTTATATAGGAAAATCATTTTATTTATAACATTATAAATAAACAATATTAAAAAATATTTATTTTTCAATATAAAGAAATTTTTTTAAAAAGCCTTAAAATTCGTTCATAACATTTCAAATTTTAGATCAATGATATTCATGATAAATAATTTTGAAACATTTTAAAGTTATAAATCTTGCATCTCTACTTTAGAAAATATAAATATTTCTTAAATTAGAACAATAATGATTTCTTTTTGTTGTCAAAGAATTTATTAGTAACTAATTAAGCAAAATTGGCTGCAACAATATTGCCTAAAGGAGGATTTTAATGTTCATCTTATTTTTGATGAATTTCTTTATTTTCTCAACATTCTTTATAAAGGAATTACTCGCAAATTATTTACATGTTTGGTTCTAATGTCATTATAAGTTTCACAATCCAAAATAAATTGTTTATGTATCTCAAACATACAAAAAATGTGTACCATATCCTCTCATTCTTCTTTTGGTCTATTCCATGTATGTGTTTCACATCGAAGATGATGTAAGTTGGTCTTCAATTGAGCTTTAACCATCTTTTTTCCCCAAGAGACATGTACCTGCATATATTTCTTTTGGTTGTGATCATATGTAAGGTTAAAATCATCAAGATAATATTTCCTCTTTCTCCCTAATGTCTTACCCCCATAGTAATGCATGGAAAATATCTTATGTCTTCATTATTATTAGACATGCATTCAAGTTGATATTTCATTTGTTGTTTAGTTTCATCCAAGTTTTTAAAAAAAAAATCTCTCACAGTTAATTTCCTTGGTGACAATTGTAGACCATCTATTTGCCTCCATCTACTCATTTTTTCTATATATCTTAAGAGATGAGCTATAGAAATTGCTTCAGGGTAAAAGCACAAACCTGTGTCACGCTTTATAAAGGAATCGGTCAACAACAACAACAAAAAATGAACTTCGGCCACATAAAAGTGGTCTTTATGTTTTGAATTTCAAAATGATGTAAATTAATAAAATGTAGAACTTTTGATGAAGTTTATTCATATAATTTTTCATATTTTTTAAAAATTTGTTTTCATTATTTTTTTTATCAATTTAAGAACAAATTTTGGAATGTTGAAAATTTCAAAAAAAAAGTGACGTTCACAAGATGTCAAAAAACAAATTGAAAAAAACTTTTTTTTTGCCAGAATTTTTTTCTCCAAATAGGTAACTTCAATATCTAGTGCATGGAAAAAAAATTGATGTATATTTTTCTCGTAATAACATTTTAAAGTCAAACTTGTCAAAATTTGATAGTTTTCATGGAACGTCAATTGTTATCTATTTTTTTAATCATTTTCAAAACAAAAAATTATACTTTTTTGAAGAGGACTCTCTCCTCTAGTGCACCATTTATTTTTTAAAATTTTTAATATGTTATACTATTTTTATAATTTCTAATCAGCCTCTTTTTAAATTTAACAACCTCCTTACATTATTTTAAAAAATAAAATATATTAAAACTAATTAAAATATTAAAAAAATTACATATTCAGATTCACCACTCCGAGCTCTGCAAAAGGGTATTTTTTTTAAAACATCATTTTGATTGAAGAAACACTTAGTTGAAGTTGAAAGTTATAGAAAATTCTAAAAAAAGTTGAGTTGGTTACCAACTAGGACACCATATAAATAGTTTCGGTAGAAAGGGTTTCTATAGAAAGGGTTTCAGCCGAAACCCTTTCTATAGAAACCTCGCGCATAAGAAAAGTCAATTTCAAAGTGGCAAAGGGAAAATTTTAATTTTTTTGGACTCAGCTAAAACTTATTCAGTTGAAACCCTATGTGCCACATATAGGCCACGTGGTTTCAATCAAAACCTATTCAGTTGAAACTTTGCCAACTGAAAATGTTTCACTCAGAACTATTTATTTGGCCAAAAGTGTGACATAGCTTTGTGCTTTTACCCTTTAACAGGGAAGGTACTTGTTTATGCTAAAAGAACATCTTAAGGAATTGAATCTTTTCTCTTGGATTTGTTTGTTATCAATCACTTTTAAATCCTCTCTATTTTTCTCTATTTGATTTATAATGTGTAGTTAGCTCACACTTCACACCCATAAAGTACAACCAAAATTAGTAATAGCCCAAATAAAACTCGAATAGTTTTCTAATCCCATAACTTACCCTCTCTACTATTATTTTGTAATGCAAAAAGTGCTCTCCAAAATCCTAAAATTATTTTCTTCAATTTTTCCAACTAAGATTGTTGTTGAAGTTATCTCAAAATATTTTCTCTATTACATCTTCCAAGAGACTCCCTTTAAAATAAAAGTTAAACTCGTTTATTTTCTTTATTGGAGAAGATCGAGTCTTCAAGATCTTGGTCTTATTGGTATTTACTTGCATGCCCATCTCCTTGTAAAAGTTCTCTAAGAAATTTAAGTGCTCTTTCCAACCCTTAAGTAGACCTTGGAATCAAAATGAGATCATATGCATACAAAAGAAGTCTCTCAGCATACTTTCCTAAAAGAACATGATCCCCTCCTTGTAGATTGTCATTTTTTTAATGTGTTGATATATTAGCCAGATAAGGTAGGAGATAGTGGAAATCCTTGCTTAAATCTTGTGTCACTCCTAAGGATTTCTAAAAGGCCTACTTGAAATTTGATTTTTAACTCAAATTTCATCACAAAATTTATAAATTATTGCCCCATATTGCTCTAGTATACTTAGATCCTTTGTTCTACTCCATAATTCACTTCTAAGCATTATGTGAAAAATATTTCTTGATTTCCACAAAATAACAATAAGCTTCCTTTTTTCCTTCCATATTTTTCAATGATATGCCTCAAAGTAATGTCATGATCTATAGGTTAGTGTTTTGGCCTAAAACTAGCTTGTCATTTTACCATCTTATCTTTTTCTTCAACCCACTTGTTGATTCTATGCTCAACCATGCTTCCAAATAACTTTGAAAATAGGGGAGTGGTCATTAGGGTCTGCTAGTTAGAATAATTATTTACATCTCCACTCTCATAGAGGTATTGCTAGACTAGTTGTCCAATCTCACGATAAACCAAAATGAATAGTATTCAATATCTTCTTATTTGGAAGGCTGGGCTCTTTAATCCTCATTATAAGTATTATTCCTATATCTCATGCATGTTGCAAGCCTTACCTATACCCAACTTCTTGATATCTTCCTTAACCTCTTATAAAGTGAATAATTTTGTTGTTGCATTAAATGTGAGAGGAACCTCTTCCTCTATCTCTTTTTCATACAATTATCTTGCAAATTCTAACTATTGAGTACTATGATATTATCCTCTATTTGTTTTTATCTACAAAATCTCCCTCCAAAATAATTTTGGATAATAATTTCCTAAATATAGTATTTATTCTCTCCTTGTGCTCACAAACACCTTTTTTGCTCTTACTATCTATTTACATACTATTTTTATGTATCTTCTCTTTACCTAGTTCTTTTGGAGTTCTTTGTATAGCCTTGCAATCTTCATTGTACCAAATGGGTAAATAATGTGAGATAAGTTTTCATATGTTTTACCCCCTTTTACATCATGCAATTCACCTTTTCATCCTTTTTTAACCTTCCACTATATATAATTAAATTAGAAATATAGAATATTTAATTAATTTATTAAGGTGAAATGGGTAAAAAAAACATTGATTGAGTTTATTAGCTATGTTGCCTTTTAAAATATGGAAAGAGAAGGTATGTTGGTTGACGATAATTATTTGTAAGATCTTGTAGCATGATCAAATGGAGAAGAATTACTATGCAAGCATGACATCATACATAAAACTATTTGTGTGTAGTAGGTGATAGTGGGATGTTTTGTATGGTCAAAGATCATTTTTATGATCTTATTGCTAAGACTATTTTAATTCATTGTTATCTTAAGCAATTTCATTGCTCAATATAGTTATTAAGGTTATAATACTAACAAAAACAATTGTATTTAGTATATTGTTTATGTCATCTCTTATAAAACCCTTACAAAATGGCATCAGGGGACATGTGTTGTTAGAAATAAAAATATAGGGGTAAATGCAAGAAGATGAGTCCATGAAACATGGAAGTTTTTGCCTTAGCAAAATACTCGAAATTGGCTTCAAGAAATGGGGTCTCGAGCCTAAAATCTAAACGAGATCTCATTTAGGTTCGAGATCTCAAGCCTAAAATCTAATCAGGATCCTATTTAGTAATGGTGTTTCGAGTCGGCCTTCAAGAAACGGGATCTCATTTTGTAAAAAATAGGATTCCATTTTGTAACTTGGTATTTTTTTAAATGAAACCAACAGTCATTTTCACCTACACACAAGATCCTAGTTGAATAAAAACAAACAACAACCTCCAAGTAAGTGCCTAACCCACTATTTTTGCATTTTTCACCTTTTTTGAATTTTTTAATACAAATTTAGGTTTTAGTATGCATTTTTTAATTTCTATGGAGATTTTTGTATTTTTATTTACCTGTAGTAAAAGAAATGGTGATTTGTAGAAATCAAAAGAAAACATGAAATGAAACCCTCCGATATTGAAAAGAAACAAAAAAATCAACCTTAAATTGTAACCAAAGAAAAAATTACCTTTTGAAACCATAAATTGTTCAATCAAACAAAAAAAATGCATTTGAAAACCCTAAATTGAAATGAAACAAAAAAAATTGCAATGAAAACCCTAATTGCTTCTTGAAACCCTAAATTGAATTCAAACAAAAAATGCATTTGAAAACCCTAATTGCTTTTTGAAACCCTAAATTGAAATCAAACAAAAAAATTGCATTTGAAAACCCTAAATTGAAATCAAAAAAAAAAAATTGCATTTGAAAACCCTGATTTAAAACTTGAATATTTGAAAATGGAAATAATTCATTTGCATCACTTTATGTTTTAAATTTGATTGCTTGAACATTCAAAATTTAAAAAATTCATTTGCATTGTCAATATGTTTTAAATTTGTATGCTTCAATATTTCAATTTATGAAATTTATATTTCATTTGCATATTAACAAACACTAGTATCTAACATATTAACATACATATAGTTTTCTATCAGAGTAATCCTTGACCCTTAGGTTTATGATTTAGGTTTAGGAAACTCACAAGGTTCACCTAAAATTTGATCAAATCAATCAATAAAAGTTTAATTTAGACAAAAACCTCCTACCTTCTTAGCCAACAATAGAACCATTTTTTCTATTGGCATATGCAAAGAACGTTTCAAAACCAAATCCAAATGGTGGCATTAGTGATCTAGAGTCAGTCAAAAATTTAACAATGGTTTCCAATGACTTAAAATTAATCTGTATCTACCATGAAACTGGGGTCTATTATTCTGAATAAATTCATGAGTTAAAGCCAATAGAAAACTAATGAGAAAGAAACCCTTTGGGAGGAGGGAGATAATACTTTATTGAATTTGTTTTGTGAAGAAAAAATGGTTTTCTAAATGATTCAATGCCATTGCATAGTACAACCTATATAATTCAAAGACTCTATGCATCTTTTCCATTCCTTCATGAACATTACCTTTTTCACTAACTTGTAAGTCCATTATTCCAAGGGCCACCCAAGCTTCAACACTTTTAAGTTCTATCAAGTCCATTGTTTGGAAGGATTTAATTATCTTAGGCTAGATTGATTTCATCCAAGTGTTATCTTAAATAGATATAAAAGTAAAAATTATATTAAAAAATGTAGAGAAAATAAAAATAATTTAAATAATTTAGTTATAATTTATATGTTCATGAGTGTGTAGTAAATATTTAATCTACTTGAAATGGATTGTGTTGCACATCTTTGTATGATTATATGGTGAGGTTAATTCAATCACTTTCTCCCCCATAAACAAATACCTTTTTCCTTCTATACTTGAGATTGCATTATAAATACTCTTAAAAAATTTAAGTGGTGCCTTGTATCACTCTTGTAAACCCTACACCTATATTTACTCACTTCTTAAGGGTTTTGTTGACCTTGTTCCCAAGAATAATGTAGCTAGTTTAGGATCAATGAATCATTTTTCCCTACGCTCATTCTTAACAATCCTCAAATTTACTATGGATGATTGCCTTGATTTATAGAAAATCAATCCAACTATGGTCATAGGTTATATTTCCACTTCTTTTATTCATAGACTTCAAAGATGATTAGGGAAGGAATAGAAATTAACAATACTAATCAGGGATTCAATAACCAAATTTAAAGATCTAGCTCCAACAACTTATCAAGTAACATTTTGATTTTCTCTAAATATACACATTTCTATAAATTCAAGGGTAGACCATAAAGACTATCCTAAATTGTTAAAAGTGGGATAATTTATAGTTGTGTGCTTAATTCCTCGATCATAGAAGTAATCTAAGGAAATAGTCAGTCTATTCATAAATTTAAAAATATTCATAAACTAAGGTTCTTGCATATGCGATGAATCAAAAATATTAACCCCCTTACTTGCCATCCTATTACCCTCAACCCTAAATTGATGTCTTAAGGGGTCCTAATATTAAATTTCTTAAGGGGATCAAAGAAGTTCTCAAAATTTGGTGAAGTTTCCCAAGGCAACCAAATTTAACAATAATAGACATTCAATATTTAGTGATTAAACTATAGCCTAGAGCCTTCCCACCTTCCTCTTGTTAGGGGTGTTAAGGCCTCAAACATTTCAAGAGAGGATTCTCATGGAAGGGGAGGATGGAGGCTTCTCATGATAAGATCATGCAAGATTATAATATGAATGAGATTTCATGAGAGGTTGGTCGGTCAAAACAAGAGTTATCTCAATCAACTGTTCCACAAGAAAATGTTGTTATGTGAAGAAAAAATGGTTTGATAATTGATTTAATGTCATTGCATAGTACGCATATATAATTTAAAGACTCTACGCATATTTTCCATTCCTTTATGAACACTACCTTTTTCACTAACTTGCAAGTCCATTATTCCAAGGGCCACCCAAGCTTCAACATTTTCAAGTTCTAGATCAAGTCCATTATTTGGATGGAAGTCATTTTGGAAGCCTTTATATTTCAAAATATAACTAACATTGTAGTTATATCATGAGTAGCTCAACCAATAACAATTTTATAGAACATTGCAACCTTTTGAAGACCCTTTAAAATATTAACTTATAGTAAACACATAGAGTTGAGAAAGATAGTGCTTCATGATTTACAGTTTATTTCTAGTTTGACATTGATGTAAAAAAATTAGTTAAAGCTAGAAGCACTATCTTGAACTTCACCAAATTTTATCCCCTTAAGCCATCAAATGTTTTGTCCTCGGACCTTACTTCATACATCCCCTTTAGCCATCCTATTACCCTAAACCATAAATCCATCATTTTGTCCTAGAACCCTAATTCATAGATCCCCTTAAGCTATCATGTTACCCTAAACCCTAAACACTAAACTCAAAACCCTAAACCTAAAGTCATCATTTTGTCCTAGGACCTTAATGAAATTTGGCTTCCATGAGAAACTTCACCAAATAAATTTCTCTTAAGCCATGGCATTTTGTCCTAGGACCTTAATTCATAGTTCCCCTTAAGCCATCCTACGAGGACCCCTTAAGTCATCATAATTTCTCCTAATTTAATGTAATTTTTAATGAGATTTCACATCACATTAACAGTTAATTGTTTTTTCATTTGTAACATACCTTAGACATAAATGAGGCTTACACGTTTTTTCATTTGTATTCAATTAGTTCATTTATATTGAATGGTTTAAGGGGATTTTTAAAAATGTATCTTACATTTTGAAATTACAAATATAATGCAGGTTCACTTATATCTTAGAGATCGTGGATCAATTCAATATTGACAATATCTGTAATCCACCTCCACACCCTTCATCTCCACCCCCTTCACCTCCACCTCCACCCACTCCACCCACTCCACCTCATAACCCCCCACCTCCAACACCTGAATATGATGGTGCTCGCTTGCAAGCACGGATCGATGTGAACATTAGATCCATTCAAGATCAAATCAACGCTATTCAGAATGAAAAATGTATTCCACCACCTTTGAGGCATTTTGCATCTATGATGCAATATGTTGTTGATGTTGTTATATCCATGTATGTGGTATTAGATGAGCATCAACGATGGCTAGAGGAGAAGAGAAAGTCCTATTCTGAAAAGGAAAACACAAAGAAATAAAGAGATGCAATAGAGAGTTGCAATGCTTTATTAAGACAATGATCTTATTTGTGAATTTTTGAATTTGGTTGGATGGATATTTTTAGTGATGAATTTATGAATTTGGTTGGATGGATATTTTTTAGTGTTGAATTTATGAATATAATAATAGTATAATGATGAATTTATAATAGTATAATTTATGACTACTATCATAATTTCTCCTGTTGGAAAAATATAATTTACATGCCTTCTAAGACATAAATGAGCTTTTTGTGGATGTTTTAAGTTTATTTTTTAGTATGTACATGTATTAAAATTACATAGTTCTAGATCTTAAATTTTGAAATGTGTATGTACATGATCAAGTTGAATCAATGTATGTATGTGTATGTATATGTATGTACATCCTATTTAAATAAATTTGCATGTACATTTAACATTTAACTATTTCTTGTAATTTTGTAAGTTTGTTTGTTGATTTTGTATAATTTAATGTAGTTTCACTTATATATATCATGAATCAATTCAATATTGATGATATCATTAATCCACCTCCTCAACAACCTCCACCTCCACCCCCTCCACCTCATAACATCATAACATCCCACCTCCACCACCTATAGGATCTAATGAGGATTGCTTGCAAGCACAAATCAGTGAAAATATTGCATCCATTTAGAATCAAATAAATGTTATTCAAAATGAAGCATTAATTCCACCACATGTGAGGTGTTTTACATTTTTGATACAAAACGTTGTCGATGCCATCAGTTTTGTTGATATGGACTTAGATAGACATCAACGATATAGGGAGGATATGAGATGATTTTATTAAGATGGTCTCTCCTATAAACAAGTTTTGGACCTAAAAATAATAAAATCCCATCTAGAACCTTTTTTGTCGACCTTGACACTCACTAGCCTATTCCACAAATAAATCTAGAATATCCATGAGGTGGTGCATACATCCACAAATGAGTGCACATTTTTGGGAGCGATTATGGATGGTATTTGACCATCCACCACACACTAATATAGAGGTCCTTTATACTTTTTGAGGAAACTATACGCAGTTTGTTTTGGGGAAAAAGCCCAATTACTTTGATTTTAAATCATTTCAGGGTGTTGGTGGCGGCATGCCAAAATAGAGGTTAGGGGAATGGGTTGATCCCCAATGCCCCATGCATGCACAACCTCTTTTTGATCCTCTTGCTCATGTCATTCTTGCACTTGTGCATCAACTTGTGGTGATATCCACATTATGATCTTTAAGTACGCTCATAGGAAACCTTGATGAGCATACTTTTGCAATAGTGGTTGGGGAGCCTAGAGACCACAATGATTGAGGATCATTTTATGGAGTTCGCCCTAGTACCACTCCATGAGTGTCGACATCCCATGTATGTACTAGTTGGGCCATAAGCTATGTTATGGACCTGATCAGGCTACACCCAATTCGGGTGGACATGGAGATTTTGGTGGATCATCTGCTCACATCAGTTCATTCATAGAATTTCTTATAGCAGAGCATCACCCTACAGATAGTGCGACACGGGTATAAATATGCATGTACATGTTGAATTTATAAGAATTTTAATGAACATATATATAAAAAAATTTGTAATTTTTTAACAATCAAACTATTTGGTGTAGATGACACTGGCCATAGGGTAATCATCTACTCCTCAAGTACATATTTCAACACCAGTGCAATTCGGAAACCCTTATGGGGTATCTTGATTTTAATTTTTTAAATTATATATGAAATAGTTTTTTAAGTTGACTTTTTAATTTGTAATTCAATCATGAACATATGTTTTAAATATTTGTGTTGGTTCAAGGGACTCAATCGACTTCCACGTTGATTCCACCTGAGGGGTTGTTGAACGCTCATCCATTTTCGATCGTCTCGCATCAAGTGAAAGTACATTTATATTGTAAATTATTTTAAGTTTTGATAATAAGGGAAAAACAAGTTTTGAAGGGACCTTGAAACCCTTTACAACAAAAGATACAAAATGTTGCACAAAAGGATATTCAAAAGAACACCAACAACCAAAAAATACAACAAAGCGGGTGTTGTCCTAAAAATATGACAAGAAACTACCATCAACACCCAACAACCACAAGACAACAAAACAACCTAAAAGAAACCTACACCTAGCAGGATACAAAAAGCAATAAAGAAAAAGACCAGGCGCTATTTCAAGCCACTCAGAGTGTTGGCCACCTCCATCTATTGGTTCCTATGCTTTTCAAACATATCCAACAACTCCTTATTCTCAACATCAAATGATTTCTTCCAATCAACCGACCCTCTGACAATAGGTCCTTTGGCATCATCCTTAGCAGCTTTTTACCTTTTCCCTTGGTCGTGTGCTCTTTCCTCATAAGCTCAGAGAAATAAACTCGATCCTCCCTAAGCTCACTAATCTTTCTAAAAAGGACTTCCAAGGAGTCCACACTATTCTTCACAGAGATATGGAATACCTACAAAAGTTTTTTGATATCCGCATTTATACTTAAAACCTTGGCTTCCAATGTAGACAATCTTTCATCACATATAGATTTAAAGTCATGGTAGAAACCTTCAAGGTCCACCATTTTGTTAATAAGAATGTCTAGCACCGAACCTTTTAGAACATTCTTCAAATTCTCCTTCAAACCTCTAATTTTGATATTAATTTTATTGAACTCCTGCAACGTCCACTTAGCTAATTTAAAGGCACCAATGGCCCTAGCTCTAGTCATATCTAGTAAATCATACATGGAGGTAGCATCATCATCAAGATAAGAAAAGTCCTCAGAAAGAGGATTTACCTTCAAAGGCTCTTGTTTGGATTCTTTCTTTTTCACATCCTCCTCATCTCGATCCCTAATCTCCTTGTCCTCTCCTCCTTGTGAAAGTCCTGCATAGGAGAATTCTCAATGGTCAGCGTCTTATCACCAAAATTCTTGTCATCACGAGCATCATTGGGATCCTTGGTCAGAAACTCCAAGGCCTTGTTCTTTAGGTTAGCAATACGCATCGACAACCTCCTCAATTTGTTAACCAAACCCACAACATTATCATGTGTCCCCACCTCACAACCACGCCCCCAACAACATCTTTACCAACAACCACCTCCACGGACTTGGGAGAAGGATCATTCAACCCTAAATTATTTAAAGTTAATATACTTACAATTATGGATATTTAATTCGCTATATATCAAATGTGCATATATAAGTAAATATTATAAGTGTTATGTCTATATGTATGTCTAGGTTGACACAACAATGAGAATGGAGATCAGACACACAATTGATGTGCCGACAACTTAGGAGGCATCTGAATTTTAGGTTGTTTAAAAAGGTTTCTAAACAATGTGTGCACACTTGAATACGTATATTTTATCCCAATTCAAGTATACGTGCTTTAAATTTAACCTTTTAGGACTTTGTTAGTGCCACTTTTTTCCTTGATGAGGTCACATCACCTCAACCAGGACATGCAAAGCGACAAAATATCATAGTAATTTATTTTTTTTATTATATTTAAAGTCAATTACAAATTATACAGTGTGAATAACTTAAATTAAATTTAAAATTGAACATATATATATATATGCTCATACATGTTAAATTCGTTTGCTTTTATAGCATGAGACACATCCTGTAATTGAGCATGTAGAGACAAGTCTTGGAAAAAAGGGTGCACAAACCTCTTATGGTACAAATTAAATATGATAAATCATAAATTAAATTGAATTAAATCATTTTTTATTGTAGGCTTACATCTAATTTCAACTTTATTTCTCTTGTATATATAGATTGATTTAGAGCATTTAGAGACAGTTCCAAGTGCACTAGAGCATGTAGAGATAGGTCGAAGTGCACCAAAGCATGCAGAGCAGCCTCAAATGGTAATTTAATTTTATGATGAATTATAAATTAAATTGTCATTAAATCATTTTTAATCGTCTTACATCTAATTTCACATTTCTTTCTCTTGTATAGAGTGGTCCAGGTCATCTGGGTATTCCGCATGGTGTGAAGAGGTCTCTTGATTATAGAGACGATACGAGTTAGATGATTTCATGGGTTGTATTTGATTATTTCATGGACTACATATATTGTTTCTCATGGACTTAATATATTGTTTCATGTACTTTATTTCACGACTTGTATTATGATGGACTTAATATGTTGGTTTCATGGACTTAATATATTGTAAATCATGGAATTTATTATTGTTTAATTTTAATTTACACACGCGAATTTATGCATTTTATGTGAATTTTAAATATGTAATCAATAGGACATATTTGTCCTTTACAAAAGATTCATAGTCAAGACATTAATGTGAAATTAAATTTGAAATTAATAAGACATTTCAATATTTGTACTTTACAAATTTAGTGATTCATAGTCAAGGAATTAACTTATCAAAAAAGTATAAATGATATAATTAAGTATAATTAAGGAGATGAAATACTTCAAAGTACACGTCTCATATTTAATCGTAATTAATATAATTAAGTAGCTTAGAGTTTAGGATGACTCGTCATAATAATCACATTCTATACAATTTAAATAATGTCAATGTTTATTTAATTCATCTCGTAATAAGATGTATTAAGGGGTCCTAATAGGATGTTTTAAGGGGTCCTAATACGACGTCTTAAGAGGATCAAAGAAGTTCTTAGAATTTAGTGAAGTTTCCCAAGGCAACCAAATTTAACAATAATATACATGATATTTAGTGATTATACAATCAAATTTAAAGTTTCAAAGTAGGGTGACTCATCATAACAAAAGATATAATTTAGTATAAATATTTAGTGATATAAACAAGTATTAGACTTTAAGGTGACTTATCATAACAAATGATATGATTAAGTATAAATATTTAGGTTATGTCCTAATAGGACATCTTAAGGGGATGAAATACTTCAAAGTGCATGTTTCATATTTAATCACAATTGATGTAATTAACTTAGAATTTAGGATGACTCATCATAACAATCACATTCTATACAATTTAAATAGTGTCAATGTTTATTTAATTCATGTCATAATAGGATGTCTTAAGGGGTCCTTCTACAATGTCTTAAGGGGATCAAACAAGTTCTCAAAATTTTATGAAGTTGCCCAAAGCAACCAAATTTAACAACAATATACATGATATTTAGTGATTATACAATCAAATTTAAAGTTTCAAAGTAGGAAAACATGCACATTTAACAAACAAAATATATAGAATATTGATTTTGACACATAAAAGTGTAGAGTATAATTGTGTATGTACATGTATACAAATTTGTACAAAATATGTAACTATGTAATTATGTATGTACATATATGTCAACTCAAAACAGTGTTTACAAAATTTGGCTATGCCATCTCAAGAAAATCTTAAACTTGTTCCTGGAATGTGGCATGTCTTCACACCACCTAATATCAAAATTATACAAGCAATATCAATGAAATCATCAAAACATATATTTTAATTTATATAAAACTATCTATATGTACACAACTTGCACTTGTATTTAAAAGTATTCCACATGTGTGTAGGTTGAATTTTCATCCTCTCCTTTTTGTTTCAAAGTATGAGATCAATGTGATGATGGATTAAGGATATAAAAAAGGATAATAAATCAATTTTAACTATTAATGTACAAGAAATATCATATAATAATATGTGTTTAAATATAATTTAACTAATAATTACCTATTTTTATCGAGTATTCTATGTTGTCTAGGTTGAATCTGCATGGACTCTCCTTTTTGTCTCAAAGTATGTGATGAATTTGTGATGATGGCTTAAGGATATCAAAGAACAATTTAAATCAATTTTAACTAATAACACACAAGTGATATCAAAACATGTATTTAATCTATTTAAAAGGATAATATAAAACTAAAACTATATTTACCTGTATTTACTTGTTCCATTGTACCATTTGTGTCCTCTCTTTTTTGCAACACATCTATGATCCTCTCATGCTCTTCCATAGACATTTTCCATAGCTATTTATTTGTAGGTCTTCCACAATACCTCACTAGTTTTATATTTGTTTCCACCACCAAATGTGAGTAGAGTATAATCTTCTTATGTCTTTCATAATCTTCAAATGCAGGCAGACCATTCTTCCTTATTAGGTATTTTTGTAGCCAAGTGCCAACAACCACCACCAAACCTATTGGATAACATGATAGCCATCATCAAAGAAGTTCTCAAAATTTTCTTAAGGGGATGTCTTAAGGGGATCATCGTACCTGTTGGATAATGATATCCATCATCATCTTCTCGAGGTGCTATTAACTTATGTTTAGTCTCCACACAACGAGCCAACCAATGTTTTTTTTCCTCTTCATTTCCCTCAGGTGCAACAACAACATACACATGTCCTACTAACAAAATTTGATTTAATAACTTGCACGTGTCCATATAATTTAAGCAATCTACATACATCCATTCATATGTATATAAATAAATAAAAGTACTACAAAATAGTAATAACTTGAAACAAAATGAAATAAATTGAATTAAATTACCTTCTTATACAAGGTCTAAAACACGGTCATAGTCATTTGATGCAAACACTTGATCATTATCTTCAATTTTTGTTTCATATTGATCGTGTGCTTGTGCAAGTGTCAATTATCTTTGCTTCCACTCTTCAACTCATTGTATATATTCACATACTTCCCAATCTCTTGAAATACAAAACTGATAAAAACTTGCAAGCTCCCTTGTCCAAATAGTCCATGTGCTTGCATTCAAACTCTTAAATGAATGCCATTTAGTAGACCCACTGATTTTCTCACAATCAAGTATAGATAGAGTGTTCTCTTCTTCAACGAACCAAAAGATTTGTTGAACTGTAGAGTACTCATTTGAACCAGGTGTAGATAATATTGTATCGCACCAA
Source organism: Sequoiadendron giganteum (assembly GCA_007115665.2). Taxonomy (NCBI): domain Eukaryota; kingdom Viridiplantae; phylum Streptophyta; class Pinopsida; order Cupressales; family Cupressaceae; genus Sequoiadendron; species Sequoiadendron giganteum. Next base: position 69,525,499 of record CM021107.1, read on the forward strand.
TCCACAATCCCACGTGCATCTTTAAATTTGACTGCATCCTCAAATTTCAAATTTTCTCTAGCAAGACTTCTTTTAACACACACACCAACTCCATCATGTTCTCCTTTACCATGTCCAGCTTCAAAAAAACTCCACATATGCTGGGCATTATGTTCCTTGTGAACCGTATTTAACTAATAGAACATTTGGGCATTCTTGAACTATCCCATACAATTATCTAGCCATATGAGATGTTCTATCATCTGGATTCCTCTTTATCTAAAATTTGTATAAAATATATTGCAACAGTATTGAACAAACTATGACGAGTGCAACCGGTTGTCACTCAAATAGAAATGATACTCCCTCAAAAAAAAATTATCATCCTTTGTGCTATCATCTACATGTCTATAAACAATATGAGCAAACATAGCCATTTGCATTGAATTATAATATTGTGATTGGATTTCCTCTTGCGGAGCTAAAGTATAGTTTTTCACAAAATCAACCATTGATACTATAGTACCAACTGGAAATGCATTTCCACATGCACGAAATAGGCCATCAAGCATGTTGAGAGTGCTTGACATATTTTGGTACAATCTTACTCTTAAATTTTGATATGAATGTATGTACACTAACATTTTTGTAATTAAATCACAACGCTTTCCAATCTTTCCATATTTTAAAGAATAGTCAACATTCTTAAATCTTTTAACATCTACTAATTGTTGTCCAAAATCATTATCAACACTTTCATGCATACAAACTCTTAAGAATGAAAGATCGCCACAACTAATGCATCGTCCAAAAATACATGAACTTAAATAAAATAATTTCCCATTAGATCTTTAACAAAAAAAACTTGATATAAACTCCCTTATTGTTTCAGGTGGCATATTAATACCACATTCCTACATAATCATGTCAGTATGTAAATTACAACATATATATCAAAAACATTTTAAAAATAACGAAATTGAACATGCGTTTTACAACAAGAAGATATTTGTTTCTTATTAATTTTTACATACCAAGGTTTACATTTTTTAAAAGACCCTTGAATTATTTTAATATTACCAGGTAACACTAAATCACCACAAAAATTTCTATAAAATTCAGTTTGTGTTGTATCTAATAGGTGTTTTGGATGAGGATCGCAAACTTTGGACCAACATTGGTTGATTGGATCATTTTCTATACTTTCTCTTTTTTTTGCCGCTCTTAGCAATATTTTAGGATGTATTTTTAGAATTTCACTAATATTGCTTACCATTCTTTTATTCAAAGTTGCTTTATGAACTATAGCACTTGTTATAGCTCTTCTTGTTGTATTCTTATCTTTAGATCGACTATTTTTTCCAATAGACTCAATGACACTAACATAAATAGACATAACATGTTTTAATGATTGATCTTTTCTTCTTGGTTTAACAAAAATGCCTAAATTTTTCATTACTTTTCTCATTTTCCACATTCTCATCAATTGCATCATTAGTTGACATTAAAATGAATTGTTTTTATGATAAAATAATTCTTTGTATAATCTATTGGAACGCGTTCTTATTTATCTCCGAGAAATATTACGAGGAAGATTATCCAAAACATCATTTTCAATTTAAAAATATATATTTTCAGTTTCAACATCGCATCCTAGATTTTCATTTTCACTTTCAACTTCAAAACAATTTTCATTTTCATTTTCATCAATAAAACCATTTTCATTTTCATTTTGAACAAAAGGATTTTCATTTTCATTTTCAACAATTTTTATAAAATCTTCTTCTCATGAATATTATCAATGTCAACATCCTTAAATCCAGCATCTTGTAAAACTTCTACAAAAATGTTCCCATTTCACCAAAATGTGGATTTGAAGACGTACCTAGATTTGTGTTTATTGAAACATTCTCCACAACATTGAAAGGGGGATTTGAAGATATACTAGGACTAGTTTGTACAATCGTATTATTTTACAAATTGACCTCTTGAAAATTAGCATCATCTACAACCATGGTCTCCTTAATGTTTTTATCTTCAATAGTTGTGGAATTGGATGTTTCACCATTATTCATTGATTGAATCCTCATTCTTCTCTCTTTGCCTTTTTGCCTTTCTCTCTCTTTGCTTCAATTTCTTTAGGGATCAATACCTTCCCATCTTTCCTCTTATTATGAGCTTGTAAAACCATTATTATAAATTCTCAAACACAAATGAATGTCAATATTGAAAGTCTTCCTCTTTTGTTCCTCCAAACGAGTAGAAAACGAACACAATTCCACTCAAAAAACTATTCCAATGATGCCTCCTTTCAAAAATTCAATTCAAATTGTGATTTAAATACTTGTAAAGACAGAACTTGATAGAAACTAGGTGAAATTGTTGCAGTCGGCCATATATGTCAAGTTGCAGAATTGACAGTAATATTTTGACAATAAATTTTTTAAATAACAATTAAAAAAGAAATGGGATCTTGTGGTAAACAAGATCTTGTTTATAAAACGGGATCTTGTTTCATTTTCAATGATCCGAATAATAAATTAAAGGAAATGAGATCCTGATTTACAAAACGGGATCCCATTTTGTAAATCGGGATCCTGTTTCTTAAAATTTGAAATTTTGGTTGGGTTTTTGTCTTATTTTTTTATTCAGAAAAAGGCTTGGAGAATTGAATCTAGGCTTTGGACCTGGTTTGACTTGCAAATTGAAGGTCTTGACAATTTCATAAGAAAACAATAACTTTGGACATATGTCTGAAGACCTTTTTTGTAGAATTTTTTGAAAAAATTAAAATCCATTATAGATGGCGCGCAAATTCCAAATATGTATTTTTTTTACAATTGAATTATTTTTTCTATTTTTCAATTAATTTATGATGAAACTGGTCTATAAACTTGAAATATCAGGGTTTTTTAGTATTTTAAGAACTTTTTATTAAAATATGTTTTTTGTAAAATGAATTGCACGAAAACGTACTTCAAGCATTTCTTTTCAATTTGAAAAAATAAAAAAATGATAAGTTTAGGTCATCTTATGCATGACGTACACGACGAATTTTCAAAACGACAAATATGGCCAATAAAAATTTAGCAAAAAAATTCAATAAAAAATTACAAAAATATTGAAAAATGTGCTTCAATGAGTTACAAATCTTTTCCCAAAAAGATTTAGAAAAATAAGATTATTTAGGTCAAAATATGGATGACGTACATGTGCATGGTATGATAAAAAAAAAAGTAACTTTTCAACAATGGTTTTTAGAAACGCTTATTAAAAATCAATTTGTATCATCTTGGTATTGAAATAAATTACATATTTGGAACTAGACTCCGAGTACTACATTTTATGATAAGTGACTTTTTCCAAGATTCCATCTCTAAGTGCTTCAAATTTTAAGGTCAAATGTGTCAAATTTTGAAAATTAGGGAAAGCACTTCCACTTTTTGGCCAAAACATGGACTCAACTTCTTGCCAACACCCATAGCCCATTGTTCACTTCAATTGTGATAAGATATATGTTGTAATTATAGTATCATCATGATAGTTTTAACTAATAGTAGTTCATCTCAAATGTAGGATCATGAGGTAGGGCCTACTCACTAGATTATGCAAATCAATGATCTAGTATTGTTTTTCTTACTATTATATGGTTTAGTGTGATTCATTTTTAATTGTTATAGTTTGAATAATCAATAGACATCCAATGTGAATAATGTGTTATTATAAGAATATTTATGTCATGTAATGAAAAATTTACGAATGATTTATCTTAAGTTATTTCATGGTTGCTTTAACAACAATTATTATATCGATTTTTTTCTTTAGAAATAATAATTGTATTAATTAATCGAATTGTTGTTCTAGCCATGTTATTTTATATTATTGTAGCTTATTTTTTATTATTAATTCATGTAGCTCATCACAATATATTACAATTCCTACAACAAATCCTATAGCTAGTTTTAAGTTACTTTCTTAGCAGATTAGCCTCACCCTTATTTATCCTTTATTAAAATACTACATTCATTCACTGAACTCTACCTAAAGCCTTTGTGCACATCCATTATGTCTTTCACAAGCTTACACTCCCAAATTGACATAGGATTAAACTGAGCCTTAGTCTTTCAAACACATTAATATTGAACTTAAAAGTAAAACTTATCATATAAAGCTATCCTAAAACTTGCCTTAATTTTATCCAATCATTTGGGTAGCATTGTTGAGGAGAGGAATTAAGGATCTATTAGCTTAATAAGATGAGTTAGGGCTAGTGTATTGGAGAGAATAATCATGAAATTATTGACCTTGCCTAGGAAACTACTCTTTATTTGTGTTTTAATAATATAGGTGCATGAATTGATCTAGAGATGATAAGGGTAGATTTATTGTTAAACAACCTATTATGAGTAGTGGTGGAGGTACATCCAAGTGAGAAAACGTAACTCATGTGATATATTGACATCTAAAAAGTAATTTAGGAGAGAAGAACTAATTTGAACTAGATTTAGAAAAGTGTAATTGAACCAAGGTTTCATTTGAATTGGTAGGAAAACAAATAACCAAGAACAAACTAGAATTAGGTATTTTTTTAATTACTAATATGTGTTACTCGTTCACTTTAAGGCGAAGTAAATAAGCCTAATTCATCACTTAATCCATTAAATAAATCCCTTAATCTTGTAGCTCATAATTTTCAAGAAGAATTTAAAGAATCATATGTATTATATCAAGGTAGTGCTCAAAATACACCATTGAGATAGTACAAGCTTCATTCATCTCCATTTACTACCCATTATACTCCTCAGGAAAAGACTACAAAGTCAAGTATGTTCAAAGATCAAGGAGAAAACAATAACCACAATGAATATGAATAATGAGACAATAAAATTTGAATTTCCTATTGATCTAGTGGTGAATCTCATATGAAAAATTTTCATTTTATTAGACCACTTTTTTATTGTCTTCCTTTTGAAGATCCTAATATGTTTTTGTTTTTTTTTGTGTTGTATCATATTTATGATCATCAAAGTAATGTTGAATTTGTTCCCAACTACACTTAAAGATGCAACACTATGGTGGTTCATGGGACTTGGACAACACACCATCTACAAATGGTACAACATAAAAGAATGATTCTTGACAAAGTACCAAGATTAGTAAAAAAGAAAAGAAGTTTTGTATTAGATATTTTAAATGTCTCAATGAGAAGAAGAAACATTATAATATGTTCTTGAAATATTATTAGTATTCAACAACCAAGAAAACATGAATAGCACCATAAGCCATTAATAAGCTCTTTCTGAGAAGATTTCATGATCAATGCACTAAATCTTTAAATATTGTTATTGGAGGTAATGTTTCTAAACTAAACTTTGAAGAAGCTAGTGTTAATTGCAATAATTATCCAAGATTTCATTGATCCATAATATTGTAGTCTAGAGTAGGAGGATAATTCTCATGTGGCAATGTAAGGAAGCTAAGGTAGTGGAACAAGTTCCTACACTAATCTTGAGAGGAGAATAATATAAAACTTTACAAATCTTAACCACAACACAATGATTTATGTGGGAAAAACCCTTTTGGGATAAAAACCCCACACTCCAAATGTTGCCCAATATATTATTCAAAAATCACAAATATTGTGATATAATTACAAAACAAGCTTCTCACAAGAGCATCGCCAACCAAAGATCCAGAGGCAACACAACTGCCATCAGACTCTCAAAATACATCACAATACACAATCATAATACAATGCCCTCATAAAATAGGGTTGCCTTCTAGGGCAAGTCAAGCCAACAAAATATTTACCATCAAATTTGAGATCTAATGATGAACGGTCTATATTTACAATAATAAAATATACATACCAGAGGGCGTGTTGCGCCAGCGCCACCAGTCACGTTAAAAAGTTTACCAAGCGCACTGCAGTTTACAGGGGGTCGTGCTACCTGATGCCTCTAGTCTGATAAAAAATATATATATAAACAAAAAATATGGCTTTCAAGGGTGTTTCCCATGAACCCCCATCAGGGCACATGGCCCCGAACCCTGCAGGGGGGTTACCCCCTCCCTTCACCCCCCTTTCTCTTACCTATCAACAATAAACCTTATATAATTTGCAATGTTGAGACATTTTCCCAACATGTAAGACTTTATGTATCATTAAACATGAGTTGGGGAATCTAATTGACAATTTAAAATTTATCTTTTGAGTCATATGGGTAAGCAAATGAAAACTTTGTACACAAGAAAGAATGATGAGGAAGCTACAAAATTACTAGCAATATCTTACTTGACGAATGATATTCTAGTAAGAAATATATTTTTAATAAGACAAAGATTGTATGTTCGAAGGATGTTAATAGGAAAATTATCTTGCACACACTATAATTTTATGAGGAATACATCAAAGAATTTGTATATTATATGGCTCAAAGGAAACCTTGGCAGCTACTAGAAATTCCCCAATTATGTCTAGTTTTAATGTTATAATTCTATGGGACCTAAAGAGAAATATAATCCTTTTTAGTATTCTTATCTACTTGGATGGTATGACACATAGAAAAATCCCCATACTACCCACAATGGTTGAAACAATACATTTAATAACAACCCTCATTTCAATTATAGCAATAGTCATGGAAAGCAATACCACATCACCTTATCCATAATATCCATCTTATTTAAAATTACCTTGTATCTAGCTATATATCAACTACCACTGCAACTAATTTTAACCTTAGAACTATCCCAACTAAATAGTCATTCGTCCACTTCAAATAAACCATCAAAGGCTATTATAATTTCCACACAACTATCACTAAGTCCAAATAATAAGGTGGCTCAACCTATTCACAGTAATGTGATTTCAAGATTTCTAACTTATTAGGTAAACATGCTTGATATTAATGAGCTATAATTGAGGTTTGGAAAAACTGTTAAGGGACACAATGTACCCATAATAATTAAATTGAAAAGAAAATGTATAAACAAACTAAAGATCCTCAACCTACTTCTTTTGTCACATGACGTACCCCATATCTAGAATGATTTCATACATTAAAGGAAGCACCCAAACTAGAATTTGATCATGTTAATGAACTAAGGCATGTGTGTATTAAAAAAACTAAGAAATAAAATACATACCAATTTATACAAATTTAGTCAAAGTATTGTGTGAAAATAAATAAATAAGACCCACAAACCATTCAACCCACTGGTCAACTTGTTGAGGTTGTTCTTGGAAACATTTCTATTAGAAAGCATTCTAATCTAGGGATTCCAATGATTAAGCCATGCATTGGTAAAGTTTTCATTATTAAGGCACCAATTTATTTAGAAGCTACCATCAAGGTTATGACTAATTCTATAAAATAAAATATGTTTACAAGAATTAATGCCTACACAATTGTGCTTTAGATGGTTAGTTCTTCATGGGTTATGCTTGGAGGTATCATTAAAGGTAACATCATTTATATTAATTTTTGGGAATTCCTTACTAATTATATGGTTTTGTAACCCAAAGTTAAGTTGAGAGGACAAAATTTGATCCTTGGATGTCGTTGGCTAGCTAGTGTGGACACTTTATTAATTTCCACTCTACACATGGTTATTTCTAATGGTGACCAAAAGAAATAGTAAAGTTGGAGGGATAACCCTTGATCCTTATATATCCTTAGATGGCTATTGTGGATGCCTTCATTAAGTGTTACTTGGATACAATATTTATTTATAATGGTGTCAAATAAATTATTATATCCACCAACTCAACCTTTGGTAGAGATAAGGGAGCTAGTATAGGTAGATAGAGAATATCAACTACTTATTTTGACTATTAATCAAATCCTTATTTTATTGGATATATAGAGGATACCATAGTTTATAACTATCTTCAATAGACATATTGCCAATGATGCTCTAGAGAGATTATTTTTCCATTCTTTTTTATTATCCATTTGGTAATTCCTTTAATTGACAACTTAGGACCATTATAAAACTCTATAATTATTCATTAAATATTATCACATGAATGTTTATATAGTCTGTTTTTTTCTATTGAGTCATTTATACCATCAACTTCCAATTTAATGTTTGCACCACCTATATCATCCTCATCACAAAAATTATCTATAGAATTCTCTACACCATCCATATCATGGGAAATTCAAATCTTACTAGGTAAAACACTTAATACAAATCCATAACTTAGTCCAACTCATACATATTTTTTGTATCCATGTTATGTATGCATAATGCCACTTTTGTAGGGGAATATTAAAATATTTAGGCATTCATCTTGAAACTTTTACTCACCATATTTATATGGAATACATAAGTCAACTAATTAGAAAACCACAACATAAAATGAATTTCATTTTTATATATCTTGTTAAAAATAAATAGTAAAAATTATTTAATGTGGTTTTCATCTATATTATCTTAAACAATGAGTGGGTTTCACCAATTGTATTTGTGCCTAATAAAGGAGAAAAATAATGTATTTGTGTAGATTATAGATCTCTTAATAATGCAATAGCAAAATATCATTATCTTTTTCCTTAGCTCTTGTTTAACTCAGTAGATGATGTCTTGGCTCTATTGGCGATCTTTGCAAGATCAATGAATTTTACCTCACATGAGTTGAGTGAAGAAGACACTGAGGGGCCCTCTTCCTTAGCTCTTATTGTAGGAGAGTTAGAGGGTACTCCCCTTTCTATCTCACCCTTGTAGGCTCGCCTGCCCTCCCCTTATGATTATATAGATTGGGAGAGCGATGACCTCCTTGTTGATGAGGACTAGGAGATAACCTCTTCTTTATCTGTAGATTAGATTTGTGTGTGTGTTGTATCTCCCTCATGCTTTCTTTTGTGTGTTCTTGGAGGACCCTTTTCACCCTTTTAGGTGCTTGGATACAAGAGTGAAATTATATCATAAACTTACTCTATGTGTTGCATCATTCTTCTATATGTTGTATCTTGATTTTTGACAATTGGGGACGATGCAAAGTGTTGGGGGCATTTAGGCCTCCCTTCCATGTTGACCTTTTTTTTCATTTTTACTTTATCTTCATGTTCTCTTCTTCATGTTTTGATACATTTGGGGATTGATGATAGTTCATATGTATATTATATATACCTATCTACATATATGAGCAGTTCAGACCCCGAATTATTAGATCCCCCTATCTCTTATTTCATCTTTGTTCATCTTTCTTTATTTATCTTTCTCTCTTATTTTATTGCTTCTTGATGTTGAGGTGCCTATGTGTTGTCCCTTGCATGTGCAAAAACATTTCCACATCTACATCTTGCCATGTATTGTGGGCCACAAAATATTTGCATGTTCTTCCTTTCCTTAAGATGCCACGTGCTCCTTCAGTTCACATGCACCATCCTTAGGGGGAGCTCCTACCTCTCCAATTTTTTGTAAGGTGTATTCGATGGCCAATGAATCCCTTGCTGGAAATATTTTCATTTTCAAAAATTGCATCTTTCACTAAGGATCCCCTTAGCAAGATTTTCTTTTGAAATCAAAGTCGTAGCAAAAAGAATTAAGAAATCACCTTCGAGGAGGCCATTTTTTTTTCCCAGATTCCTTAACGAAAGAGATCTTTCAAAATAATTCCTTGATGATAGGATCATTTGTGAAAATTCCATATCTTTTCAAATGGAGCATCCCTTTGCATGGGCCCCTTACAATCTTGAAAGGTTCCCGAGGGACCCCATTGAAAAATTCTCCTTCATTTGCTTGTTTTGTGATTTGGCTGTATGTCTATCTGTGTGACCTTTGCTTGCCTAACATGTTTTGTCTATGGATTAACATGTTGCTTTGCAGGACCGAGCACCTGTGAAGCTGATTTTTCAATCAATCTTGGAGGACCGAGCACCTGTAAGGGTCAATCAAACTCTACGAAGCCTTTCATTTTTTCCTCCCTTAGGACCGAGCACCTACATGGTGCCTCATTTGTAGGACCGAGCACATGTGAAGCATTTTCATTTTATAGGACCGAGTACCTGCAGAAACTTTGTTCACTTTCTACGAGACCAAGCACCTGTGGAGCCAATTTTGTAGGACCGATCACTTGTAGAGCTTTTGTTCAAATTTCCATAGGAACGAGCACTCGTGGAGCCATCTCTCTCTCCTACATGTTCGAGCATGTTAGATTGCGATCTACTTCTTTGACGGTTCAGGTACATATTCTTTTCAACTTCTTCTCTACTTTACCGTGCTTTTTTTGACACTTATGCTCGCTAAAGTGGGGGAAAAATGTAATGGCATGAATTTGCACCTCTTGCAAATTCCCCATTTACACACCCCAAGTACCATAGAAAACAGGATCCTAATGATGTATTTTCCACATCCACTTCCATTTCCCATCCACCTAGAGACTATTTTGCATGTCCGTGGAGGAATTTTGTTAGGGATGCACGCATGTCGCGTGAACGTTCGTGTGTTGCACTGCCATCCTAACAGGATTCCCATCTCTAGAATTTGTAGAGATGTTACACTCCTCCATTAGATGTTGTAGTGTAGGAAAATTCATACCCTTGCATTTTCACACTTGTTTGGGCCCGTCTTGCTTTATTTATCCCTATTTATGTCTTAATTGGTCCTATTTTACATCCACAAGCCTAATAAACTATACCTTTTTATGGCTAATCCCGATAAACATCAAAGGATAAATGATAATTTAATGATTTTGGTCATGTGCCCCTAATTTTTGGGTCAGACTAAGATGCCACCTAGGGCGTCTTTGTCCCCCAGAGGTTTTGGGACCCTCTTTTCGAATGTGCCTTAAATGGGCCCCTTTTTGGAGTATGTGCCTCGAGTTTCAAGACTTGGGACTAAGACGCCACCTAGGGAATCTTAGTCCCCCTAAAGTAATTTTTGAGATTTAATTTCAAATTCTGATGGGATTTAACCTGCTTTAATTAATGAATTCATATGTCGGATTTTTGTGGTGCAATTTCAAGATATTAAGCATGTATAAGTATAAATACAAGGTTATTTCAATCATTTTTATCTAAGACTTTTGTGAGAGCATTCACAATAGAAAATTGGAGTTTACAAGAGCATTCAAGAGCAATTATTCAAGCATTTGGAGTCATCATCAAGATTCAAGCATCATATTAAGGATATTCTTGCATCATGTGTGTTTTTGAGCTAACATTTGTGATGAAGGGTTTTGATTCAAGAAAGCAATCCAAGTCAATATCTATCAAGCATTCATTTGATTCAAGATCTACATTCAAGCAAGCTACTTCACACAAGTTTGAAAATTTCATAACAAGGGTTTGGTGAGTTGCAATATAGCACTTTATTCATTCATTATTTCCCTCCTTCATTTTATTTCATTTCAAGGTTTAATTACCAACAAGGGGTTTGACCAAGGCGAATCCCCATTTACTAACAATCAACAAGTTTTTCCTCTCTTGTGTGTTTGTGTTTGTAGATTTAGGTTTTGGACTTGAAGATCATTTGAAGTGAAAAGTTTCAAAGTTACCAAGTTGTATTGCAAAGTTTTCATCTTCATGGAAACTCACCTACAGGCCAGATCTGGAAATTTCAGGACCTAAGATCTGAGAAGAAGGAAATGCAAACATTGGACCTCAGGATCACATTCAAATATTTTAGAAATTCAAAATGAGACTAAGACAATAGTAAGGGTGTCTTAGTCCTCCCAAGGGTATTTTGTAGAGATTCTTTTAGATTATGTTCTGACAACTGAAGATTTTGCATTTCCCCCAAAAATTAGCAGCAAGACTAAGACAATAGTAAGGGAATCTTAGTCCTCCCTAGCATATTTTGACAACATTTTTGCATTTCTAGAATCCTCATCACATTTCTAGACTTCCCAGGTACACATACCCTAACTTGTTGTTGCTTGATTTCATCATTTGCATTCATGATTTGACTTGCATTACTAGGTTTTGTGATTTGAATGTTAAGTTATCTTTTCCAAGATTTTTTTTGGTGGTGAACCCTTCAAAGCTTAAAAGAACCCCTCCTAGGTCCTCCTTGTTGAGAATTGACTCACCTTTGGGTTGATAGTCAATCCAATTTGGGATCCTAGGATATTCTTGAATGAACAAGTATTTGGGAGAAGAGTGTTGTTGTATGACCTAGACCCTTCCCATCTCCCTTTCACCTATTGCTCATTTTGATGAACCCGAAAGTTTAGAGAATTCATTCCTTTTTTTTTCTGATTTGGAGTTTATTAAAGTTATAGATCTAGGTTGTAGTCGTTCTCGCATTGCATCTTGCATTAGTGAAAGTGCATCTAGGGTTTCTCATCTTTACATTAGTGAAAGTGCATATAGGTTGCATTTTTGTTTTCTTGCATCATTTTATCTCATTGAAAATCCTGACAAGTGCATTACCAATCATCCTAATTACATTTAGGAACATTGCTATTTCATTCAAAATTAAAAAAATTACATTCAACTTTGCATTCAATTGCTTGTCATTAGTTACTTTTTCTTGCATTCATTTGCACACTTTTATGTTTCTAAACATCAAGTCCTTGGGTAGGCAACCTGGGAATGCTGTAAAAAATCCAAATTCTCCTATTTCTATGCAAAAATCCTCTACTGGAACTAAAACACCCTTTCCTGACATCTTAGTCCCTCTGTGGGTTTCTGGCTCAGAACCCTCTCTATGTTGTTAGTTGTTTGTTCCAGTTTTTGAAATCTCAAAATTTCACCAGTAGAACCAGGACGCCATACTGGAGTCTTAGTTCTTGTTGAATTTGACTTTACAATTTTTAGGGTTTGCAATTGCTTTTCTATGCTTTTGTTGGTTGCCTTCAGTTTTCTATTACAATTTGCAGAATTGTTGTTATTCCAATTTCTTTCATTTCAAGTGTATTTTCAATCTTGCATCATGGATATGTGCTTTGGAATTTTTTGGATGTCCTTGAAATATTTGGTATATGTGTCAAGTTATTCCTTTGGTAATGATCCTAATGACATTGAACACACTCATGCTCAATCAACTCCTAATGAATGTCCTCCTTGTGATGTTGACATCATTGGAGAAGATGATGATAGCATGAATATATTCCTAAATGATTATCTTAAAAAATGACGGGGTCATTGAAATCCTCATCATTTAACTTATCAATCCAAGGTAGTGTCCATGGCTGTATGCAAAAGAGAATGGAGAAAACTTGCTTGACAGTCTATTCAACAATCAAACTTGTGAAAATCAAACCTATTCTGGAGCACACTATAATAAAAGGAAAGTTGCATGAAAGGAAACTAATATAAGGCACACTTGCATGGATTGAAAATGATAAACTACTTCACACTTTGATGGAATTGAAAAGCTTTATTGAATTCATATTTACTCTAAATTTTTTGGAAATACATTGCTTGAAATGAAATTAGAAACTATCCTATTTCCTCAAGCCAAAACAAGCCTATCTAATTCCCCACCCCTTGATCAACTTATTACATTGTATTTCTAGAATTCACATTCCATATCTACCCAACCAATCCACTAAGAATGTGGATCCAATATCCAATTTTGGAGGGGTCGTTCATTAAACTTGGAACATTCTAGAGCAGTTACTTTTAATCTCGCCACCTTTATCTCAATCATTTTATGTCACATACTGCTCCTTTCCCGATGCAAATCATGCCAAATTATCAAAAGGGTTTTTATCCCTTCAAATATACTTTCCAGATCATTTTGAATTTATTGAGACTGCATTTTTGACAATTTCTGGGCACCTGATTTGTAGGAAGCCTTCAAGTGTTGGACGTGAATGAAGCCTTCAAGTGTTGCAACAAAATTTGAGTGATGTGGTCACTTGAGTTATCTTTGGTGGAAGAAGGAAGAGTGAAATTTAATAACTGTGAGATATCTTAAAAGTTAACATGAAACAAATATTCATCCCATTAATTTTGGAACATGACTGATTCTCCATGATTTTGCGTGAATGTAGGAGCATGTTGGGAGTCTTCTCCATCTTCTCATTATTTATTCAAATCCTTCTAAAGCTGTCAGGAATTAACTGCTTCAAGTGTCTAGAGCTCTCTGCTGCAAGTGTCTATAAAGCTCATTATTGCCACAAATCATTCAATAATGTATTCACCTACATTATAGCATCTTACACACACTTATTAAGTGATATTAGAAAAAATTTGGATCACATAGATTACCAAAAATAAACCAAACATTTACTTTATATTCTAATTTAAACAAGCTAAAGAACTTTCAATCATTACTCAAATATACTTTAACACTAAAGCATTAGGAAGAAATAGATGATTTTATTTGATAAAATATGAGACAATTTATGGTCTCATCAACAACCTTGAAGCTAATGCATATTTTTATCCATCAATGAAGCAACCAACACCCCTTGTAATACCACTTCTTAAATTTTTTGGTTAATTACATCCTGAAACCGAAACAAAAGTTGAACCTAAGTTCCCTAAAATAGGTGAACCTAGTTCCTCTAAACAAGAAAATTCTCAACCATTTTATGATAAAAAAGTAAAATTATAATCCAATAAATCTAGAAGAAACATATGGAAAATTATTTACAATCTTGAGTAAAAAAGGATGTGATACAACAAGTGAACACAAAATTCATCAACTCCTCGAGCAAATACCAACTAATGAAAACACAAAAGGGTTAGGATATCAAGATCCCCCTCACAAGATAAGTGCTCGTAGAGAATACCTAAGGCTTTGTAGTGATGGTATGGTGATCTTAGATTCTCCTCCTGATATGAATGTCCTTCTTCCTAAAGAGAAACCAGTGATTTATAACAAGGACAAGGATGATAGGATCACCTTAGGTCCTCCTCCTCCTCAACCTTCAACTTGATAAATTTATGAATCTAGCAAGCGTAATAGGTCCTACAAACTACAAAAACTAAAGTTCCCTTGTCCACCACCTGAACGTGAAAGGAAATTGCAATTGCTTTTGAACAAAGAACTAATAACATTACCACCAATAAAAGAAATACTAGTGCTATATCCCAAAGATGCAAAATTTCCACATTGTTGATACCAGAAAACTCTAAAACATAGTATAGACGAGTGTCAGGAATTCAACTTAGTATTGAAAAAATTTCACCTCATGGCAATGATTGCCATCAAGTGATTGCATAACATATCCTTTTTAGCCCCTTGCCATGTAATAGTTGTAGAAAATTCTATTCTCACTATTACATGATCTTACCCATCACATACCTCAGACCATTCGTGTCTTGCACTTAGTGGGGGCAAGAAGTAGATAGCCTTGACCTAGTAATGCATTTGTTGTTGTCTCTTAGTTTTGTTGTCTACCTTCCACTTATACTGAACAAGATTGGGATGCAGATGACCTACTGGACGATTGACTCACATGTGCTTTACTAGTCTTTTTGCTTTAATTTTATGTGATTTCATGTGTGTAATGATCCCTTGTGATGTTCTGTTTGATATTCTCTCTCTCTTTGTGCATTCCTCTATTTGTACCTTCATTCTTCTATATGTCATAAGATCTTTCCTTTTCATTGATTTTTACCTTTCATTTGCATTTTTGTCTTGTGTTTTCCTTTTAGGGATGACACAAGACATCGAGACACCCAATTCTCTTCCATGTTGACCCAAAAGCTATTTCATTATCTTTTCTTTTCCTTTGATGTTTGTATTGTGTTTTAATTTTGGGGATGACACAAGGTGTCGAGACAACCAAGTCTCTTCCATGTTGACTCAAAAGATCTTTCATTATCTTTTCTTTTCCTTTCATGTTTGTCTTGTGTTTTCCTTTTTGGGATGATTCAAGGCGTCGAGACATCCTATGTCTCTTCCATGTTGATCCAAAAGTTTTTTCCTTTTTTTTGCTCTATTTTTGTCATTCTTCCAGTTTTATGTGTATTTGGGGAATGATGATAGTTTTTAGCTCTCTAATATCATTAAAAAAAAGACAAATACTAACCCAAAATCCATAGATCCTTTATGTGTTTCTAAAGGGCAACCATCTTTTCCTTTTTCCTTTTTCATGTTTGTCTACTTTAAAGTAATTGATCACAACATGGTGTTTAGAAATTTATTTAAAGTGGGGGCATATATTGGCATTATTTTGGCATTGTTTTTCATGTTCCTTGATGTGATTTTCTTACTCAATGCGATGTGTTTTTCTCTTTGTGGTGACATTGGGAATAATGTCCTTCAAGAGCTTGATCTATCTTAGCATATTACATTCCTCTTAGTGTTGATGCGATGCACTGCATTCCCTAAGTTACAAATCTTTTATCCTTTGATTGGTCCTCTCTTGGAGACATTAGGAACAATGTCCCCTAAGATTAAGACCTTGCACAAACTAAGCAATCCCTTTGAACATCTCTCCCTCTTATTGCGCTGCATCTTTGTACCTTATTAAAGTCATGGAGGTATGGCTTTGATATGGTCTTATGGGGCTCACCTAGTGAACAACTAGCTTCACTAGAGCTTGTGAGCATGCATCTTTTTACCTTATTAAAGTCATGGATGTATGAATTTGATATGGTCCCCTAGGGATCACCTAGTGAACAACTAGCTTCACTAGCCCTTATGAGCATGGCCATGAAGGTATGGATTTGATATGGTTTCTTGGGGCTCACCTAGTGAAAAAATAGCTTCACTAGCCCTTGTGAGAATGGATTTTTCCTTATCATTATGATATTCATGGGGGTATGAATTTGGTATGGATTTTCTAGGGCTCACCTAGTGAACAACTAGCTTCACTAGCCCTTGTGAGCATGCGTTTTTGTTTGCATAGTGGACAACACATTCCACTTGTAAACCTCTTTGGACAAACAACCTAGACCCGGTCCATAGCATGTTGGATGACCAATCAAAGTTTGATCCATTGTATTTTTCCTTTTCCTTTTGTTTTTTCATGTTACTTTTCCTATCTTTGATGGTGTATGTTTGTGATCTAGTTATGGCTTCATATATCATCTGCAAGTGTGTTAATTTATACCTATATTGGTCTACCATAGGATCTTGATCTTGAGGGCTTGGCCACCCTCTTGGTTATTTTTATCCTATCTTACTATTAATATTGGTACATTTGAACTCCTCTTGATTGCGTGGTTGGCTACTTTAGTGTGAGTTTGAAGCAAGTCCCTCCTCTCACTAAAGTGGGGGCTAAATGTAGTGTAGGAAAATGTATACCCTTTCATTTTCACACTTGTTTGGGCCCATCTTGCTTTATTTATCCCTATTTATGTCTTAATTGGTCCTATTTTGCATCCACAAGCCTAATAAACTATACCTTTTTATGTCTAATCTCGACAAACATCAAAGGATAAATGATAATTTAATGATTTTGGTTGTGTCCCTAATTTTTGGGTTGGGACTAAGACACCACCTAGGGCGTCTTTATCCCCAAAAGGTCTTGCGACCCTCTTTTCAAATGTGCCTTAAATAGGCCCCTTTTTGGAGTATGTGCCCCAAGTTTCAAGACTTGGGACTAAGACGCCACCTAGGGCATCTTAGTCCCCCTTAAGTAATTTTTGAGATTTAATTTCAAATCTTGGCAGGATTTAGCCTACTTTAATTATTGAATTCATATGTCAGCTTGTTGTGGTGTAATTGCAGGATATTAAGCATGGATAAGTATAAATACAAGGTTATTTCACTCATTTTAATCTAAGACTTTTGTGAGAGAATTCATAATAGAAAATTAGAGTTCACAAGAGCATTCAAGAGAAATTCTTCAAGCATTTGGAGCCATCATCAAGATTCAAGCATCATATTAAGGATATTCTTGCATCATGTGTGTTTTTGACATAACATTTGTGATGTAGGGTTTTGATTCAAGCAAGCAATCCAAGTCAAGATCTATCAAGCATTCATTTGATTCAAGATCTACATTCAAGCTAGCCACTTCAAACAAGTTTGTACATTTCATAACAAGGGTTTGATGAGTTGCAACATAGCACTTTGTTCATTCATCATTTCCCTTCTTCATTTCATTTCATTTCATTTCATTTCATTTCATTTCATTTCAAGGTTTAATTACCAACAAGGTTGGGTTTGACCAAGGCAAACCCCTATTTACTAACAATCAACAAGTTTTTCCTCTCTTGTGTGTTTGTGTTTGCAGATCTAGTTTTTGGACTTGAAGATCATTTGAAGTGAAAATTTGCAAAGTTGCATTGCAAAATTGTCATCTTCACAAAAACTCACCTACAGGCCAAATATGGAAGTTTCAGGACCTAAGATATGAGAAGAAGGAAGTGCATACACTGGACCTTAGGATCACATTCAAATATTTTAGAAATTCAAAATGAGATTAAGACAACAGTAAGGGCATCTTAGTCCTCCTAAGGGTATTTTGCAGAGATTCTTTCAGATTTTGTTTTGAAATTTGAAGATTCTACATTTCCCTCAAAAATTAGCAATGAAACTAAGACAACAATAAGGGCATCTTAGTACTCCCTAACATATTTTGATAGAATTTTTGTATTTCCAAAATCCTCATCACATTTCCAGACTTCCCAAGTACACATACCCTAACTTGTTGTTGCTTAATTTCATCATTTGCATTCATGATTTGACTTGCATTACTAGGTTTTCTGAGTTGAATGCTAAGTTGTCTTTTCCAAGATTTTGCTTGGTGGTGAACCCTTCAAAGCTTAAAAGAACCCCTCCTAGGTCGTCTTCATTGAGAATTGACTCACCTTTGGGTTGATAATCAATCCAATTTGGGATCCTAGGAAATTCTTGAATGACAAAGTATTTGGGAGAAGACTGGTGTTGTATGACCTGAGTTATAAAACACCCATCTCCCTTTCACCTATTTCTCAGATGCAAAGTGAAACGCTTTCTGCCCCTTTGAGGTCAACTTCAAATGACACTTTTACCTCCATTATTCCTTTCAAATTACTATCTTCTTAATTCATTCCATCTTCTTCGATCTTCTGGACACTTCTCGAGAGCTTCTTGATCAAACACACTCACTTTCATCTCCTTCACGTTTCACCACCTTCATTGTAGTTGCAAGTTGTTGCTTTGTTGGCTCATCCTCTTTATTATTGCAACAGTGTTGGCTTTGGAGAGCTTGCAAGCTCGCATCTTCCTCTATTTGCCTTGAGATCACATGGTTGAGAAGGTGATATCCATCCATTTCCATTTACTTTTGCATCATCTACTTATGTAGTAGCATATTGTTGTTTGAGTATTGCTTGGTATTTCCATTTCTAAACTCTCTTTATCATCTTTCTATACAATCGTTGCTATCTTTCTATACTCTCTTTAGGGTCTAAGAGCATTAATATCTTAAATCAAACTTGATTTCTTTAAGGAAATGATGCCAAATTTTCCTCCTCAATTTGATAAGTTTAGTACATGAGATAACAATATATAAAAATAGTGTAATATAATTATATCTTTATTCATGTGAAGTTCTTAGATAAAATTAAACTAGGGATTATTGATCAATCATAGTCAAACTACTTTCCTTGACTATGGGAAACCTATTTAAATAACTCAATGGTTCACAAGCAAAATAAAATCATTGAAAAATAGTAACAATTGTCTCTTAAAAACTATATATAAGTGGGAATGCAAATAATGCATTGTTGGATACAACCAAATTAATGAAACATTAGAAATGAATTTTATATTAAGTACATAGTATATACAATATCAATGCTTAAATGGGGTGTACGAAGAATCATCTCATTACTTATCAATAAATAGTATAACCTTTGAATTAACCCTATTAAATTGAGTGGCTTCATATCTTTATGAAGAAGTATTTCCGAAATTAAATTTATTCAACCTTATTAATCTATAAATGAAAATAGGAGAATGAATTAACAATTTATAGATATATAGCAACAATTTATCCCCAAATTTTCCAAATTTTATGTTCAATCTAAATAGGGTGATCCGATGCTTGAATTGACATATCAAGATTGATAGCACATAAATGAACCAAATAAAAATAAGACAATATGTGAAGATGAGATCAAATCCAAAATGATTATTGTTACAATGCCACATCCATAAAATTACATATAAAAATACCTATACTCCTTTTCAAAATAAAAATGATATTTAAGATAAATATATAAATTACATGAATATGTTGGGTAACATTAAAAAAGTAGATATATAGTATTTTAGTTGGGAAGAAATCTGTTAACAACTTTAGTGCCATTGAATATTACGTGCTTTGATAGTTTGATGGGAAAATTCACTTTGATGGTTGTCTACAAGTGCTATGAATAAAGAGAGTCCCTCTTGCTATATTTAACAATCTTTAAGGAATCCGTTGTTAATTTAAAAAATATATCATTTATGAAGGATTTCATAATGACCATAACCTTGCTAGATATACCACTCTTAAGTTATAGTTTTAGATGTAAAAAATTCTTTTTGCTCAAACATTTTTTTTTGTTATTGTTGTGCAAACAAAGTCTTAAACTTAAACAAAATTATAGATGAATCCCTAATAGTTATTTCAAACCCTAGTTTTATAAATTATAACATTAAAAAAAATTATTTACCAAATAAGTATTACTTTAAAAAGTCATATTCTAGGAGAACATTGTTAGAAAACCATGCAAATCTATAAAAAGAAAAAAGCACAAAATTACATAAAATCAATAAAGGGGACAATACAAACTCCCTTCCATAGTGATTTCTTAAAATATTCTATTTATAAAAAATATTAGTCTAAGTATAATGAAATTTTCGTACAAATAAAATTATTCCTTCTAAATAAATGCGACAAACATATTTTTCATAGCTTACATGTCATTCAAGGAAGAAATCCTTCAACAAATTTTTACAGCAAGTTGTTTCTCCTTGTAGAAACTCCAAAAAAGAAGACCTATAAAACATCCATGACTTATAAATTTATTTAAAAAACTAACTTACTAATTCTTTTGTATAACACTCTACACAACATTAGTTTTTGCAATACTCTAGCAATTGTTCTCTACTTCCCAAGGTTAATACAATCTAGTTATATTCCTAGAATTATACTTCCACACTAATGTCGAATGAGAGTCTACAATTGATAAGTATTGTGTGTCAATGGGATTATTTTTTGTGTAATATAAATTAAAAATATGAAACACCTATAAATAACACCCAATTATATTCTAATCTAAAATTTTAGATAGAATTATTTAGAGATGAAATAATGTAAATTAATTCAACCACGAACAAATTGCAATTATAAGTACAATAAAATAAAAGATAAAAAATAATTTCATAAAAAAAAGTTTTTTTTTTGAATAATGGTTTGACTAGAATAGTGAGAATACTCTTACATTGATGAACATGTAGGAAACCTAAAAAGTGAAGACGACCATCATAGTTATTGGTAGGAATCTTCTCATAAAATAAAATTGATACTACTGGATTGTGTATAAATTTCCAATCTTTATTTTTATTTTTAGAGATTGTTGCTCATTCAATAAAATTTGACTTGTCCCATGTCTAATCTTAAGAGAATCTATTTAGTTTCATTTCTTATAAAAATATTGTTTCATTCTAACCAACTTAGTTAGGACTTGTGGGTTACGAGTCTAGAATATAACCCAATTTTGACTTAGATAACAAATCTAGATGTTGATTTTGCTAACAATAATCATGTTATCTCTACCTTATTCAACCAATTATCTAGATGTCCTAAATTTATCTCAATTCAAAATAATTAGTCATCCTTCCACTTTTCATACATTAACACTTAAAGTTTAAGCAAATGTTTCTCATTGATTTTAAGTAATTTTAAACAAAATAGAGAATCTTATTCATGGATTGAGCATTCATTGAAGCAAAAGTATTTTATTTACAAACCTCTTGAGTTAGGAAAAATGAACCTCATTGCAACCATTGCTAATTGATATGATATTTTTGAGCTTTAGTTTTTCAAGATGAAAGATAATGAGATACATCAACTTTTAGTGTGAACTTGAAATATAGTCATTATTTATTATCATTGAAGATATCATTTGTTCTTTTAATTTAATACAAAGGATTGTTGGTAAATAAAGAAGAATGAAAATATATAATTATAGAATTTGTCATCACCTCTACTATTTTGTAATTTGTCAAAACTTTTTATTTAATCATTAATACTTGTTGATTTAACTATCAACATATTTTAAAAAATAATTTTGTCAAGAAACATTTCTAATGATAACAATAAATTTTATGTTGTGATCATTTATATAAAAACTTATTAACTTAAATTTGACAATTATTTACATATCAAATAATTAACATTTAATAATAAACATAAATATAAAAAATAACATATAAATATATAATATTCATTATATTTTTAAAAATAAAAACAAAACAAAAAATTATGACTTAAAAAAAATATAAAAATAATTCTTTAAATAAAAATAAAATAAACATACCACATGTTAAAGTGTGACCAAGATTATGCCCTCCAAATTCATACTCTTACTACTTTATCATGATTTATATGTCTAATTTTCATTGTTGTCGCGTTATATCGATTTTCTTGACACCTGTCGTGACCAGTTTTTATACGGTGTTGATTGATTTGAAGTTATGAATATTTGAGTGGCCTTTTCCTTTCAATATGATTTTCTTGTTTAAAAGGAAGCCAATCTAGTAAAGACAAAGGGTTAAGAGCCTTCATTGAAGGTTCATGTGGGAATAAAGTGATTAAATTTCCCTTGCCAAGCCAACCAACTTTTTGGATTCGGTAGTACATGATATCACATCAGCTAATGCTAATTCTTTTGAGGAAGCCACAAGCCATTTTATCTTTCTAAAGCATGGTAGTTAAACCATCACATATTTTTCTTTAATTATTCTCTCTTTTAAAAAAGAGATTAAGGTTTATAATAGTCTTTATTTTTCTTTCTCTTTTTTAAAAAAGAGATTAAGGTTTATAATAGTCTTTATTTTTCTTTCTTTTTTAATAAAAGATCAAATCATTTTTATTCTTTTATAATTTCAAAGGGTCATTCACATAATAGGTTTCTTTTTCATTTTTAAGAAAAAGTGTCATAACATCTTATATTATGGATTGATATTAAATTAGATTTGAAGTACTAATTTTTTATTCTTGTCACACATCTTTAATTTTTGAGTGCAAGTATCTTAAATTACTCATAAAAGTTTATGTTTTAATTGATTTCAAAGAAAAAAAGGTCACTTTTAACTTCCTTATGTCTCCCATTTTTCTACACATACCCCTATATATGATATTTGTTTTGTCAACTAGATGGATGCCAAATGGTTTTGTATCATGGATGGATTCATTTAACATCCCCCATTGGAAAGTTTTCATACAAAGAATTGTCATGGGATGCATACAAGGACACCCATTAAGGCTTATATTTCTTTTCGGCTTGGATTGAGGTTGACGAACAAAAATATTTCTAGGGGAAAGAAACTTCCTCATATGGTTGGTGTAAAAAGAGGGATTGATAATATCTTACGGTACAACATGTAATAATACTTGTGGTTAAGTATATATATATAGTTACAATTGTGGATTACATTTGTGATAGTTTTAATGTGCTAGAAGACTAGCAAGAAATAAATGTTGCACCTTTTAATCCTTAGTTCCAAATCAAGAAAGGGTAGTAGACCTAGCTCTAAAGAAATGAACTATGTAAATTGCTATGGTACCTTAGAGAAGACCAAAGAAACATTCTCATGGTCAAGAGAATGATGAGTTTGGGGAGTGAGGTCATTCTTTGCTCCATTTATTAGTAAAGAATTGCATGGATGGGTTGAGTCATTTTTTTTATTCACTTAGCTATATAATTAGTCCATCCAAAACACATGAAAATGTTACATAATAACTCAACCTCGTTTGATGGGAAAATAAATAGGGATGATTTCCTTTGCAAAATAGATATTAAAAACATTGAGTGTAAAATCAAGACATTGTGATATATGCTTGATGCTAATGATGTTTGTTTAATAAAATAATGGACATTAGCTAATCTCAAAAAAAGATTCACATATTAAGATTACACTACCATTAGTGGTGATAGAGATAGATGTATTCCATTTATTTTGGGACTTCAAATGCCATACCAACTTTGGTGGATAATTCAATATGATCACAACATTTCATTGGCAATAGATTCCATATTTGACCTAATGTAATGAAGGTTCATTTGTGTGCTTATTATTCAAGTTCATTTTTAAATATGTACAATCATATAGGATATTGTGCTAACTCATCATATCACTTTTCTTATTATAATTTTAGTTGTACACAGTACTTGTAATTAACTCAAAGAATATGTGAGTTCCCATTGCTTGGGTCATTATGTCTAGGTCTTGTGTTTTTGATATTACATATTTAATGAACATTATTTTTCGAAGAAAATTGAATAGAGACTAGAAAAATTCATAGTGGATGATGTAGATATTGAGTAATATGTGTTTGATCTTTGATTATCTAACATTTTTTTTAATTTTTTATATCATCCAGTAATCTTTAGCACCATGTAATTTTTTTGATAATAAATAACTATTTCATGATGAAGAGAAGTGTTTTAATGTGACATATATTTGTGATCTTGGCATGTGATATGTGCATGACTAAAGAATTTGATCAAGAATGACAAAAATGTCATTAGATGAGATATGATTGATAAAATTGGATCAATCATGCATAATTTGCTAGATGAATCTAACACCAAACATAGAGACTCATATGTTTATTGATGACTATAGAGAGACTCAACTCTGTGAAATATTTTTAGGAACAACAGGTTCATGTGGGTTAGATGCTACCACACACTCATGTAAGGTAGGAGGGAAAAAATGTTAGATAGTCCTAGCAATCACATTTGAAGAGACAATTCCTCAAGACAATCTGGTGTGTAATCATGTTGATTGGTTGGTAAATTAGCTAACAAAAATAGTTTAAATATTATTTATGGATGTAAGCTAGCAACAAACATGGGATCTACAAGAAGATCAAGATTGAGAATCTTCAAAATATATATTGGGTTAGGCCATGAAAATACTTGATTTCTATCATCTATGATGACAATAGTAATCATATAACATGAGTGATATATGTATCTACATAGGTATGACCTAATAATGTATCTTACATCTTGCATATAAATGGTAATGATGGATTTTGTTAGTGTAGAATATTCCTACTTTTTTCACATGGATTACTCCTATTTTGGAGATAAGCTTGTTTAGTTGTGTTTCTTTTTTTACTTATAGTAGTGTCGAAGTTTGCATGCCGCCAATCTTAGATCAGTGAAGTTACATGCCTATTCTTAGACCTCTTCACCACAACTTTAGAAAGAAGTTGATCTCATTTGCACTATATATATGTACATCTATTGTAAGTTAATTCATTATGAATTATTCAATATTATTGAGATTTATTCCATTTTTCTTGGTTGCATTATTTCCTATGTTCCATAGATTTTCTTGATGCAAAGACGAGGGGATAGGGGGATGGGTTTTGGGGACTGGGGGCCTCAGTTTGGGAACAGTGGGGAAGCGATGCTGAAATACATATAGTGCTTGAAAAATTAGTTATAAAAAGATGTATAGTTGTAGAAGCCTGCAAAATAAGTAAAGTTTAAAGACATTGCAATGATTGCATTGAACTAGTAGTTATTTTTAAATTTTTAAATTAAATTTTAATAGTGAACACTAAAAAACACTAAAAATCAAAATATAGACATTGGAACGAGAACTAGAAGTTTCAAAATTTCATAATCATGATTCATAATTACAATCAACAATGTTCAAAGTTCAAAAACAAAATAGTAAATACTAGATAGTAATACTAATGGCTCATGACTCATGAGTCAATGGCTAATGGCCTAATGCCTCTAATCATCCCCAAGCTCCAACCTCAAACTCAAACTTTCACTTCACTAGATTCCTCTTCAAGTTCAGACTATAGCAATGAATATGTAAAAAAGATTGAGACAATATGTCTCTCTTATAACTTTTTTGAGAGGCCTTAGTGTTGGAAATAGGATGTCATTTAATTGCAATCCTAAAACATTAGTTATTTCATGTATATCCTAAGTTCCTGAAATGTGTTTATCAAACACTAGGAATAAGAAGGAATTAATAATTGTTGAAATAATCATGATAATGGGCATTTGTAATTAATTCTAAATGTTAAAAGCATGTGTGGACATCTTGGGATTAGCTCCTACAAAATAGGAGCACATGGGCTCACACATGGGAGGTGACACTCACCTTAAGTTCAGTTAACTAAGTGGTAAATTGAGTTTACTTCAAGCATGCATCCTAGGTTCCTATAAAATAGGGATTTTGTTTTATGCATGTTGAGTTCCTATAAAATAGGGATTTTATTTTATGCATGTTGAGCACCTATAAAATAGGGTTTGAAGTTCAGTTCAGTTCAGTTGAAGTTCAGTTCAGTTGAAGTTCAGTTCAGTTCAGTTCAGTTCAGTTCAGTTCAGTTCAGTTCAGTTCAGCTCAGTTCAGTTCAGTTATCTTCAGTTATTTTTAGTTGCATGTTAGTTGACTTCAGTTAACTTGGAATGCATGCCTAATAACTTGAGATGCATGACAGATAACAGGAACTATCTTCAGTTAACAGGAGATGACCATTCTTGCATGAATGGTGTTGAGAAATGTTTCAGTTAACAAGAAATATCTTGAACCCACTTTGGGCGCCCAAATTGGCTTCTTGGAATTAACTCCTTTGCATGTACATATATTATTGATTGCCTAGTTAAGTGGGACCCTCTTGTGGGCGCCAACTTTGAGGATAAAGCCTTGAGATACTTACAAGATGAAGACTCAGTTGTGACTTTAGTTTGGTATGCCCAAATGGAAGAGGCAGATGGTTTGACATTGGTTTTCACGGTGCATCTCCAATTGCATGAAATTGGCATACCTTTAAGGGTTAGGGCTTAAGCATTGTTTGTATAACTCATTTGGAGTTTACAATGTTGGAGAAAGTCTATATATCTCAAACAAGTTGTAAAAAGAGTTAGTAAGTTTTATTTGCAGGTTGTGAAGAAGTTTGGTGAAGGCAAAAGAGGCATTCTCAAGTAAGAATTGAAGCTATTGTAATCTACTTCAAGATTGGAATAATAGATCATTTCTTGGTGGAGTTTTTTACCCGAAAGGGTTTTCTCCCCGGTATATGCTTGTGTAATCTTTCTAATATCCTATCTACTTCTTCTATCAACTTCTGTCTACATTCTACAACACTAAAATGGATTAATCAAGGTAATCACCCACAAAGAATTTGTAACAAAAGGAAAAACTTATTTAGATCAGCAATCTTAAAGTTTTACAAGGTATTAAGCTACTAAAACACCTCAATTTTCAACACTTAGGGGTTGGTCAACTTAGGGTTAGAGGTAACCCTTTGAAGTAACCTTTTTCCTTTTGTTAAAAAAAAAATACATCAAAATAAACGCTACACTGTGAGAGTCTTTTGTGAGTTTCCTAAGGTGTTGAGGGATGTCTAGGAGTCTTAGGACATCCTAGAATCCTTTTTTAACGTTCCTTGAGAAGAAACGTCCAAGAAATGTCCCTTTTTAAGAAAACATTTGGAAAACAGTAGAGAAAACTTGAAGATGGTGGGGGATGTTCCCAGGATTCCTCGCGTCTCGGGGACGTCCCAGTCTCGAAGATGCCTTGTTTTTCAAGTCTTTGTTTTCAAACTTGTAAGGCATGCGATTGTTTGACTCTCGTTGCCCATCCAGTATAACATTTTGTTCAGAAGATTCTGTCTATCGGACATGGTGTCAAAGCAATTTTCAGTTTTGAATGGTGGTTTAATAATTTGCATAGTTTAACTTGAAAACATTGTTTTGCAAGTTTTTTGCTGTGTTCATGTGTGTTCTCACATGAATGCAGAGCCCGATCTTGCTAGGAAAAGCATGTTCCAATCTACAGAAGAAATCTAGGCAGCCCTTTTGTGATTTGCAGCTCAATCCACTGGCATGTGAATCCAAGCTGTTTTATTTCTTTTGTGTGGAGTGTGGACCACGTCCTTGTCTTTTCAGGTTACAAGTTTATTTGTATAGGCAGCATTTCATCCTTGCATGCCACATGCTTTTCTTTTCTACAATGGCGTAAGGGTTTATGCTGTTTTTATTTTGATTGGAAGTGTAGATTCAAAGGCATTTTTTGTGGGCGATCTGAGAGACGCCAAATCTATCCAGTTCTGTTCGCATTAGTGGCAGTCTCGTGTGTTGCATGGTCAATCTATTTGCATGCATGGCAGTCGTGTGAGATTTGAAGGTGGTTAGAAAGTTTAGAGGATGTATGTCTGGCAACCTGCATTCCACTTTTTGCATAGGTGATATGTATTTGAGTGTTTAGAAATTGAATGAGTAACTCTATCTCTCTCCCTTGCATGAAAAGCCTACTTTCATGTTGGTCAGGTATTTTTCCTTTGTTCAAGTCACTAAAATACTCAATGGTAGACACGCCAAACTTGCATAAGTCTCACTTGAAAGCTAGGCAATTTGATGTAAGATCTTCTTGCATAATTTTTTCTCTTGCAAGTTGGTGTACCTATGGGAAGACATAAAGAACATTTCAGGAGATCCATCATTTTAGAGGGTGTTTTTAAATTTTCTGATTTATAAAAAACAATTTAAATTTTTGGAGTGTAAATTTAGGAAAAATAAAGATCTATTGTAATATTTTTTTTATGGTGGTTTTCCAAGTCTATTAGATATGATTTTGTACTAATTATAAAGTGATTTAAAAAAAAAAAAATCAATTAGACAAATTTATGCACTAAATTATAAAGTGTCACAATCTAGGAGGAATCAAATACTGAATCAAGTAGGGACAAGAGGGGAGGGGGGGTGTATCATGTTGTGTTCTGTGCACTTTTACATTCCTCCCACACTATATTTTGCATTTTCTTTT
Organism: Sequoiadendron giganteum; assembly: GCA_007115665.2. Lineage (NCBI taxonomy): Eukaryota > Viridiplantae > Streptophyta > Pinopsida > Cupressales > Cupressaceae > Sequoiadendron > Sequoiadendron giganteum. The sequence goes on from CM021107.1 coordinate 69,554,338, forward strand.
TGTAGACAAATCTCATTAAAAATATGGATTCACAACAAATAGTTACTCCTTTAACACCTTTTAACTACCACTAAAGGAAAATTAAAGTACAACTTGTACTTAAGAATAAAGGTCTTTATAAAGTAATTATGATTACTAAGGTTGAAATGAGGCTAATTTAAAATGGTTTAACAAATGTGATCAAGCATTTGTATTTTTGTGTGTTATAGTTTCTCCCAAACTCCTCTTTCATATTGAAACTTTAAATACACCCATTGAAGTTTAGACAACCTTAGAAATACTCTTTGGGAAGCTAGATGAAATGAAGAGTCATGAGTTAGAAAATGAGCTCATAAGTCTAAGCCCTATGCCCTTTGATACCCTACATGAATTTTTCACCAAATTTAAGTCATTGAGGCTATAGTTGAAAGAATGTGGGATAGATAAAAAGGATGACCAACTAACCCTTTCAACACTCTCCTAACTAGGTTTTGAATATTTTTCGTTTGTGTCTACCTTCTACTCCATCGAAAGGGTTCTTGGAGCCACATGGTCAATGCCTTCTCTATATGACATTATTTTCAAATTGACTAGGGAGCAAGGTAAGTTAATTCAAATAGGTACAATGAAGTCTTCAAAACCTCAACCCCTTATTGTTGGGAATGAGAAACCAAAGGATTCAAACAATAAAAGAAAGAAGAAAAACTCTTAGAAGAACGAGACTAAGAAAGATCATAAATTTGAGTCCACTTAAACAAACATTGAAACTTCTTCAAATTAGGGAAAACCTAAGTGTAACATTGAAAAAGGGAACCCTAAGTTTAGTGCATACAACCTAGGATGAATTTCTTCCTTTTTCAAGGGTACATTAGGATGCAAATCAACAAGGTATTTAGATTAACTTTCAACCATGAAGGTGAGTCAAACAAACCTGGATCTAATCCCTTTGAGCCTTGGAAATGGATTGGAATTGACTGGGAATAATTAACCTAATTAGACTATGTGCCCTAATATGAAAATACAAGATACCGACAATCAAAAATGATAACAGAAGTTTGCAAGCAGATCTAGGAAGGGCAGAGTGCTATTTACCTATCCTGAAAAGTTGGTATTAGTTAGAATAAGAGGAAATAGGTTCCCAATGGCATCTTTTTCCTTGTAGGGTGTCCTAGATTTGTTTTCGTAGTCCTCTAGTGTTAGATTAGGGCTCATAATTCTTGCTTGCAAATTTGTCAGAACATTGTTGGATAATTCTGTAGGTGAGTTTCTATGAGTTGACAAGGTATAGGGTTTTGAATGCAACAATGGATAAATGATTTTCAAATTTTCTTCAATCCTCTCCAAACCTGAAACCTACAAATTCAAAGAGAGAGGAAAGGTTGTGTCATTTAGGGGCTTTCCTTAGTCAAACCCCATGTTAGTTTTTCCACTTCCACAATGGAAATGCCAATGATAAAATGATAAATGATAGGAAGGAATGATAAATCCATAAAGTGAGCTGCAACTCACCACCTTTCAATGGCTTCCTTGAAGGACTAAATCCATGCACATCACCTCAAGGTATTGGATCTTCCTTGCTTGAATGCTTGAATTGTTTGGAGACCTACAACAAGGTTTAGCCTTCACAAACAATGATAACACGAACATACATGAAATCACATAGGATTTGACATAATAATTGGATTTTGAATTGCTGCAATGAATCTTTGAAATGATGCTCTTGACTTGCCCTTGACAATAATTCTTACTCTTAATGTTCACTTGTTGCTAGATAGATTTCAAATGATGCAATAACTAGGTATTTATATGCAATTATGCTAATTTCCCAAAAAATATCTATCTTGATAGCCAATCTTAGCAACATGAATTTCAAATGTTAAAATGTTGACACCGACATGTTCAAATTTAAATCCTGACGAAATAGGGGGACTTAGACACCCAAGGGCGTCCCAATCTTGGTACTATTTTCTAGGAAATAAGGTGTTAGGGGAAAAAATTAAATAAATGAATTTGTTCCATGCTTGTAGTTTGTCAGAAAAACGATAAAAATAGTCCTCAAAATGCATATTTTAGGAAATTAGGGGGTCAATTAGGCTCAATAATTTAGGGGGAGAAAAAACATAGTGTGAAATTGTCAAGGGTGACAATTTTTGACACTACATTTAGCCCCCACTTTATTGAGAGTACGTACTCACACTAAAGTAGAAAATATCTGTCAAGACGGGTTCGATTGTCCAAATTTTGAAGAGATAGGATGACAAAGGATCTAGGGGGAGTGAACAAGGCCCCAAGATCCAAGATCCTATGGCAAGACAACATAAGGAAAAAGGAATATACACATGTATGAAATGCACCAAGACAATATACACAAACATACATGATGATGGGGAGCCCTATACCTCAAAAGCACTCTTGCTCTTCCCAAGACCTATTATTTGGTCTTCTTAGGGTATTCCACTCTACCCTAGTCAAGGATTTCTCCTAAACCCCTAACGCCTTATAGGTCTCTCCGCCAATTTCAAAATCTTCACCAACACTCCCATTCCACCACTGGGCTTCCTTGAGCTCCACACTGACCCAAATGTGTCCTAACCACTCTAGGGCTAGGGTAAGGTGGTCTTGTTGTTCTTTAGGTGTTTTGACTCCTCATTGATCCATTTCATTAGATTCTTTCACCTTTTTCCCTTCGCTTTCAAGAATTTCTAGTTTCTAGGCCTTGTAGCCTTTTTACCCCTTTTAGGCCTCCTCGAACCCGGTTTCTTGGATTTTTTCAAAAACGGCCTTAACAAACCCCAAATATTTTTGGATATTACTTCTAGTAGTACCCTAGGCTTCAATATTTACTAGGTTTAAGGTTCTTTAAGTGCTCGTACATAGGACTGTCCTCATACCCCCTAATTTCAAGGGTTTATAGGGTTTTGGCTCCTTTTTCCAACTTTGAGGGCTTCAATGACCTCCTCAACTCTCCTCCTTGCACAAACATGTCTGGAATACATGTGCCCACACTTGAATTCTCTTGATTGGCACAAACCAATCCATTTATCAGCTTTCTTTACTGCTGTCCTCTCCAAGCCACTAGCTAGAATGCACTTGCACTCGCCTAGTGTTTGATGAATTCAACTCTTGCCCTGCAAACCAAGACTCCAAACACACTATTTACACTGTAAAAATAGACCCATACTTGATTCCAAGTGGCCATGGTAGCCTTGCCATGGGAATTCAAGTGGGGATCATGATTTCCAAAAACTGGCCTAAACCGGCTATAAGGCCAAAACTCCAAAAAGTTGCAAAACAGAAAACAATTGAACTAAATGGCTAATATAATGCTTCAGACAGTAAATAAGTGAAAAAATGGAAATCCTCAAACCATCAGACAAGACCTTTCAATCCATCATTGATTGGATGAAGGCTCAAACACAAAAATTCACTCAAAAGTTGCTGAATTCCAATCACACAATATGCTCTCCAAGTCTCAATTCGTGAAAATGAACTTCCAATCCAGGTATTAGGGTTTGGATGACATTATATACCCTTCTCCCACATTATAGGACCCTTAGGTCGGGCTTAGAACATCATTAATGCCTTTTTTGAACTTTTAGGCCAAATTCCTAAGACAACATTATCTAGTTTTTCCTAATCTCTACACTAAGACTTTTCCAAACCTCAAAGCTCTAAACCAACATAATTTTTCCATAACACACACATCAAAAAAACACTTGGGAATTTATAACATAGTCCTTATTCCCTTGGTGGTTGGCCAGAACCACCTACAAGCCAAAATTGCCAAGATCTTCCAAAAGACCCTTAAGGTGCTCCTGCACCACATGAAGCATACATGATGAGAACACTTGACATAACATAACATATAGATAGAGACAAAATGAACACAAAAACGATGTAAACATGATGCAAACATGATGCAAGCATGAAGAAAACACACAAATGGAACACAACAAAAGCACAAGGTTAGTACTAAAGGATTCAAGTCGGTAAGGTAAAGAGACCTCAGTCTTAAATTTGTCTCAAATACCAAATGTCATCCATCGAATAAAGGAATGCTCTCACAAGGACTAGCAAGCTATGTTATGCCACATCACTCATGAGCCACATGGATCTAGTGGCTAGTAGGTTGTGTTATACTAGGTGTCCATGCAATATGATGATTTTCACAAGGATAGAAAGGTGTATTATACTAAACACTCATGAAATACATAGCTCTACTAGAAAGCAAGTTGTGTTATTCTTGGTGGCCATGTTAAGGTGTTCATGAATCACACAATATCAAAGTTCAATATTTGCTAGGTGAATCACAAATAGAAGGCACCACGAGCTAGTGAAGTACGATATTCACTAGGTGAGCCCCCAAGATAGGGTTGCAAAATGAGAAACACACTAGGTCTAGTGAAGTCCACTATTCACTAGGTGTGCACTCATGTCAACCATACCAAGAGTTATACTCCCTGATAACTCTGATAAGGTGTTACAAAAATTATCAAGATGCTATGCCAATGCATCACTAAATTCAACGCTTGTGAACAAAGTGAAGCAAAAATTCCAATGTCAACGCACCACTAAGTTCAATGCGTGTGAACAAAGTGAAGAAAAAATTCCAAACTCACCTAAGGTGTACAAACTCGCCTAAGGAGGCACATAAATGAGGACAAGATAAATCCAAAACCTCAAGGGGTGTTATAACAACACCAACACAAAAGATGATTTTCAAAGAAAAAGGGACTTTGCTCAATATATAAAAGGTCACACCTTAGGGAATATCACCCATGAAATCACCACCAAGAGAGGAATAGTCATGGAATAGAAGAATTCACACCTTAGGGAATACTAGCCATAGCATTACCGACAAGGGGAATGCCATATTCTAGAAAAGGTCACACTCTTAGGGGATATCAAGCCCAATATCACCACAAAGGAAACACAACATATATCAAGAAGGCCACACTTTCATTGCCAAGGTCACACTTCCAAGGAGATGTATGATATCATCACTAAGAAGGGACCATTTCTAATGTAAACAATGAAAGGGGGGCTATATGCCCCCCTTAAAATGTTAGTGTACTTGCTACACTAACGTTTTAAGGAGAAACAAAGGGATCCCTTTCTAGAAGGAATGAACCTAAGACAAGGCTACCTAAAACCTTGCCCCCAAGTGTAGGGGCAACGGTGTGCCAAAATAGATGATGAGATGTTGCTCCTTGCGAAATGAAATATGATTGCATAAAACTTAATTTATACCCCCATACATGGTAGTGAGTATTGTGCGACACTACAATTACCACATGTCAAGGAGTAGCAACTAATGCTATTTGTTTGTTGTATGATTAATTGAAGGTATTTTTGAAATTTTTTATTTTTATTTTTGAAGGATAATAACCAAGAGCTCTTGTTTTTTCTTGTGTGGTGGGTTCTACGAGGACATGGATACCTTGTTATTTAACACCACATCCTTTTCCATTATAGCCAAGTTGTTTTAAGAGTTCATAACCTCTTCCATAAATGGCTTCCATTTCTTTTGAGGAGGGTGGTTTCTCATAATCACTTTCATCATAAGTAGATGTGTAATTTATGTTTTCTTCCCTGCTATAAGTTATGGAATCTAGTGTTTTTGATGATTTAGTGATAGATTGTGTAGATATCATTGCAACTTCTTTCTCTTTTCCCAATTTTGATGGTGTAATCTTGTATTCCCTCATGAATGTAGGTGTGAAATATAATGATCCCCAATCATCATCCAACAACTTTTTCACTGATGAAAGACAACCAATAACCTTGATGGTTGCTCCATGTAGATATTTTTCCTTACTTTGTAAAGGTTCCACTTTTGTAGTTGGTGTCGATTTTCTAAGAGGATTCTTCATTTTTGTTTTAGTTTGTAAATAATTTTTAGATTTAGGATCAAATTTTATCGTGTAAACCTTATTGTTGTAAGTGTATTTCATTAAACGATGAAGCGTTGAAGGAACTCCTTTCATTTCATGAATCAATGGTCCACCCAAGAGAAGATTGTATGAAAGGTCACAGGGTATGAAATGGATAGGAGTTTGAAAGACACCCTTACCAACTTTTACATGTAATGTTATTACACCAAGTGGTTCTCTTCCCACATTATCAAAACCATAGATAGATAGAATATTTGGTTAAATTTTAGTCTTATTTGCTTCGATTCTATCCAAGAGGTTCACACTACAAACATTAAGCCCTGAAAACTATTATCAATAAGGGTATGCCTAATCCCAACCTTTTTAATAACAACCATTACCATCAAAGCCTCATTTTGTTTTTGTGTTTCTGAGGGAGGTAATTCACTTTGATGAAAGACAATATCCACATTACCTGAATTCATACCCTCAAAATACATTATTTGGCTGCACACTAGGAGGGACAATAAATTTTTGCAAAGCATTTTGAATCATGCCAGGGTAAATAGGTGATATTTGAATTAAACCCCATAAGGAAATATTAGTAGGAGTGTTACAAAGTTGTTCCACAAGGCCAAATTATTTACCACTATGCTGAAAAATGTTAGGTGCGGGTGGGAGATATGGTTGAGGTAATGGGGTGGATGTTGGAGTTTGTTTTGGTTTCTTATTATTTCAAGTGTTATATGTGTGAGAAACTGTGTGATAACTTGAATGTTACGATACATGATTACTAGTGAGTTATTTTGCAAAGTTTAAGATATGGCCATGAGATTTATGAGGTCCTATAATGAGAGGTGACTTAGGAGGTCCAATAATTAGAGGAATTTAAGGAGGTCCAAAAGGAGTTTTAGGAGGTTCAATAATTAGAGGAGATCTAATAGATATTTTTTTGTTGATAACCTTAACAAATTTCATTACTTGTTAATGATCTTCTATCGATGGGGGATCTAATGTCACCTTAGAATTTCTTCATCTATGCAATCCATCTTACTATCTTTTGAGAAATATATCTATGATTTTATCCTCTTGCACCATAATATCTTCCCAAGTAGGAGAGGTATTGGGAAAGGAATGAACAATATTCTCATTATGCTCAATGATTGGACCTTCTAACACCAAGATACCTTCTTCACAAGTAGGTGAGGTATTGGGAGAAGAAAAACTTTGAAATTTTCATGATTATCCATGATTGCATCCTCTTGCACCAAAACATTCTCACAAGTGGGAGAGATGTTGGGAGATGAATGAAGATTAGGCAAAGTTATATTAATAATTATGTTAATAATTTCATTTTGTTGTATGAAGATACTCTCACAATTAGGAGAGATATTGGGAGAATAACTAACATTTTTGTCAATGATTTCATTTCATTTCCTTAGACTGTGCTCATAAGTAGAGAGATTATAACTATACAATCCATGCATTACCATATAAAAACCACATATTTGAAAAGGAAACATGTTGTTACTTGCCTTATGGATCAAATGATCAAAATCAGATAGGCTTGAAAACTACAGATCTAATAATTTCCAACAATGAAAGGCAACAATTTTTTTTCCAAATTTGCAACAAATTAACAAAAATGACACCTTTCTTCCACATGTAATAACACCTTTTGAAAATTTTAAATCAGAACTCAACAAGCAAAATCAAACTGATAACACAAAGACAAAGATCTATGTAGAATTTTTTTGAGCCACTAGTAGCAGGACAAAGTCACCCAAAGGTGTCCTAGTCTTAGACAAGGGGGGTAAAAATTGAAAGTTTGAATATTTAGAAGTCTGCTTAGGGAATCTAGGTCTGTGTGCAAACAAGTGTGATAGTGAATACTTTTCTAGAATTTTCTCAATTTAAGACAATGCAATTTTGAATGTAGATCTAATCTAAATGACTGAAATAAACACTAAAGAAACCTATGATGTAATATTGTATGCATTTTTTTTGAATTTTTATGTATTTTATGATGCAAAAATGAAACCCTAAATGAACAATGCAATATAGAACCTAGATCTAGGGTTGAATTACTTCAGATTTCAAAAGGTTTATGCTGTCAAAATTTTAGGTTCACCAAAATGTAACAGAGAAAAAGGGAACCCTAAGTTTAGTGCATAAAATCTAGGATGAATTTCTTCCTTTTTAAGGGTACATTAGGATGCAAATCAATGAGGTGTTTAGATTGACTTTCAACCATGAAGGTTAGTCAATCAGACCTAGATCTAATCCATTTGAGCCTTGGAAATGGATTGAAATTGATTGAGATTAATTAACCTAACTAGACTATGTGCCCTAATATGAAAATGCAAGATACTGACAATAAAAAATTGATAACAAAAGTTTGCATGCAGATTTAGGAAGGGTAAAGTGTTGTGTACTTGTCCTGAAAATTTGGTATCAATTAGAATAAGAGTACATAGGTGCCCAAGGCTGTCTCTATCCTTGTAGGGGTGTCCCAGATCTATTTTCACAGTCCTTTGATGTCTGATTTGAGCTCTCGATTCTCGCTTGCAATTTTTTTGGGATCATTGTCAGATAATTCTGTAGGCGAGTTTTTGTGAGTTGACAAGGTGTATGGTTTTGAATACAACAATGGACAAATGATCTTCAAAGTTCCTTCAATTCTCTCCAAAACTAAAACCTACACATTTAAAGAGAGAGGAAAGGTTGTGCCATTTAGGGGTTTGCCTTAGTCAAATCTCGTGTTAGTGTTTCCACTTCCACTATGGTAATGTCAATGATAAAATGGTAAATGATAAGAAGGAATGATGAATCCACAACTTAGTGTTGCAAGTCACCACCCTTCAATGACTTCCTTGAAGGAATTCAAATTCATGCGCATCACCACAAGGTCTTGGATCTTGCTTGCTTTAATGCTTGAATTTCTTGGAGACCTACAACAAGGGTTAGCCTTGACAAACAATGATAACATGAACATACATGAACTCACATAGGATTTGACATGATGCTTGGATCTTGAATTGCTATAATGAATCTTTGAAATGTTGCTCTTGAATTGCCTTTGGCAATAATTATTAATTTTAATCTTCACTTGTTGCTAGATAGATTTTAAATGATGCAATAACTAGGTATTTATATGAAATTATGTTAATTTCCCAAAAATTAGATCCCGCTAGCCAACCTTTGCAATTGAACTTCAAATGTTAAAATGTTGACACTGACATGTCCAAATTTGGATCTCAAAAAAATAGGGGGGATCAGACGCCCTAGGGTGTCTCAGTCGCCCTATTTTCCAGGAAATAAGGTGTCGAGGGCAAAACATTAAATAAATAAATTTATTCCATGCTTGCAATTTATCAAAAAATGATAAAAATAGTCCTTAAAATGCATAATTTAGGAAATTAGGGGGTTAAATAGGCTCTAAAATTTAGGGGGAACAAAAATATAGTGTGAAATTGTCAAGGGTTATAATTTTCGATGTTACACTAAGAAAAAAAGAGTTTAAGTGTTCCTATTGCAAGGAATTTGGGCATGATGAGCACAAGTGTATGAAGAAAAAATAGACCACCTTACTCATCTTCTTGATAAGAATAACACAGGGGCTCTTGAATATATCAAACCATCCTCATCCACTCAAGAATATACTAAGGTAAATGATAAATGAAAATAGATATCTAAGGGAAAGGCTTTAGTTGCTACTGCATCTTCATTAGCTCCATCTTTGATCATTGACTTAGGTGCTTCACAACACATGGGTTCCTCACAGGTTGAGTTTTCTTCCTTAGAGGCCTCTAGCATGTCTTCTATTATCTTGGGTGATGACACTTCAACATCACTTGTAGGGAGAGGGGCTATTAAAATTGAAGGTGGGACATTCACAAATGTTCTAAGTTTTCCTTCTCTTTTAGTTAATCTCCTATCAATGTATCATATTACTCACATAGGAAAGGGAATGAGAGTTCAATTTATCCATATTGAATTGAGATTAGAGACTTACATAAAAAAAATTTGATAGCTTTGGGAAGGGAAAATAACCAAACCAAGTTATATAACTTCTCACACTTTTCACCTAATGTTTCTCCTACTGCTTTGCTTACTCATTTAGATGAAGCTAGAAAATTATGGAATGAACAGTTTGGCCACCTTAACTACCACTACCTTAAGAAGTTAAGTCAATAGGACATGGCATTAGTGTTTCCTAGAGTTAGATTCTCTAAAGGTCTTTGTGAGGGTTACACCCTTTGGAACCATACTAAAGAAAAATTTGATAAAGGAAAAGCATGGAGGGATACATAGGTTTTGGATCTTGTTCATAGTGATGTATTAGGGGAATTTCCCCATCCACCTTTCACTAAGGAACAATATGCTCTCACTTTCATAGATGAATTTTCTAGGTACACATGGGTCTACTTCCTTCGGAAAAAATATGAAGTCTTCAACAATTTTCTATACTCCAATGGTCTTGCTGAAAAATAATTAGGAAACTTCATCAAGGTTCTTTGAACTAATAATGGGGTGAGTATGTAAACATCAAGTTTGAGCAGTTTTGTACATTAGAGGGGGTAGACTTGCAACACATAGTTCCTTACACTCCTTAATAGAATGGTATTATAGAATGTAATAATAGATCCTTAAAAGAGATAGATAAATGTGTGATACACTCTAAGGGCTTTACACCATAGTATTGAGTAAAAGCAATCAACTTGTTGGGACTCAATTTTATGTTGTTCTTTTTCCTGAGTCCCTTCCTTTTGTGTGTCTATAAAGTATGATTCCTCATCAATAACCCATCTAATAATTTTCCATAAGGGTAATCATGTCAAAATGTGCTCCCAATTGTGTTCCCCTCCCATGTCCTTAGTTAGTTACTCAAACTCAAAATCTAAAAATTGGCTAAGATGGGGATTGTCGAGGTTTTCCTTTTGTCAGTTCTTGTTTCCTCCTCTGCCCCCAACAAGCTTCCCCTCTATGCATTATCCATTTATGAAAAGTGTGTTGTTGATTCCCATGGTTCTCAAAACCATGGGACCTTCGATGAGGTTCCTATTCTTGGTGTTTCCTTTGACAAGCTAAGGTTACAATGGTGGTGCCAGTAAAGGGGTGTGAAAAGATAAGTGTTATGTTTATAGGAGCTTCCCATGGATTCTGAAACCATGGGAACCTCCAACAGGTTCCTAGCTCCAGTTTCATCACTAATTTATTGAAGGAACATGATGAAATTAGCTCAAATGAATAAGGTAAAATTGAAATTAGGGGCCCTAAGTGTTGATGTTGAAAGTATTTCATACCATCAAGGTTTTGGGGACCTAATAATGCATTTTATTAACAACCTACTTCTTTGACTGAATTAATATACCATTAATGCATATTTCACCATCCATGGATTTACGTAGCAATTTCTTGAATTTCTTTAGGCACCAAAAGTTTTAACGCATATATTTTTTATTTCATCTACTACCATCATTGAAAAGTGGTTTCCCAACTACTAGAAATAATTGTGGACCTCTTTCTTCAATATGGAGCATCATCCTCCATTGTGGATTCAACTCTGCTATAGTGTTGCGACATAGGGTTTTGGCCTAGCAGAGTGCTTTTATTGGGGTTTTCCCCTCATTTTGATTATTAGACAGTATTGGGACACAAAGAAGAGAAAACAAACAATTTAGAAGGTTAGATATAAAAAACCATTTCAGAGTAGTCATAACAAGGTAGAGATAGTTTCAGAGTGTTGAAAGAATATTGCAAAATATCATTGTTCAATTTTATGTCAACATTAATGAATGGGAAGACTCGGAAAATACATACTAATTTTAGAGTGTTTTCTTCAAAATATTTTTTGTTATGATTGTAAACACTATTAGAGGAATATGAAAATATTTTAAACCTGTTGCATGAATGTAACAATTTTTTTTCTTGCATATGAGTTTAAACATTTCATTGATGGATAGCTAAGTAGATGACGGTAAAAATGATATATGTTGATGCATTTCAATGCATAGATCACTTGTTGTTTGTTATTTTCTCTTTCCATCTCTCCTTGTTGACTGTGACTTTGTTGTCTTTGGATAGGAATTAGTCTTCTTGTATGTGTTCTAATCAAACACATCAAAATAAATAATTAAACACTTTTCATTACAAATTTAGTTTGTGTAGTTCATGATATCATTGCATATAGGGAGTAGTATATATAATTTTTTTTTAAATCATGTAACTCAAGCCCAACTTGCACTCATTGGTAAGGTGATAAATCAACTATATGGAGGTAGTAAGGTAGTTAATTGCTCTTAGCCTAGTGACAACCTTGGGTTTCAATCAATAGTGTGAGTTTACCTACCAATTTCATTTGCTTGTTTGATAATTCAACCTCCAAAAACACCCTCCTAAGTCTAAGATAAGATCAAAGTGTAATCTGATATAAAATCCACTCTCATAGAGTTGACCTTAAACCATCCATTATTCTTTTAATGAACCATTTTCACCCACATGATGAAAACCTTGGCCTTTTGAGTGAAGTTTTATTCTAGGAAGTGGAACGAAGGTTTTGAGACCAAATACAATTGTTCTTTTTACATTTAGGTCAAGGTTCTTGACAAATCCTTGAAGGGAATTACTCCCTTTGAAGCTTGGAAATGTAGAAAAGCATTAGTTGTGAACTTTAGGGTCTTGAAATATCCAATCGTGGAACACATACCAACACAAAATCATAAAGAAATGTAACCTCAGTGCAAACCTTAAATCTTTATAGGATATTCAGATGGTGTAAAAGGTTATCTCCCAGGTCACACATTTTAATTCATTGAGAGAAGTGTCAATTTTTAGGAGAGTCATACAACCTTGACACTTGAGATTTATCCTTTTGTGGATTCATTTGATATCGACAATTCTTCTGATGATTTAGATCATTAAAATTTTTTTCTAGAGGTAGGGTCTTTTTATTCTTCTTCCAATTTTGATAGTGAGTATAGTGATGGGGATTCATCCTCATCCTCTTCTGGGATTTCTTTGGAGGTTGATATTTTAGATCTTGAATCACCCACTTCTCACCCTCTTTGGAATAGAAATACACTTGATAGTGTAGGTACTTGTGTAGGGAATCCAACAAATATCAAATGTACATGGTCAGATTATCAGAGTGAGCCACATTCTTTCTTTTCCTCTACCTCTAATCCACATAAATTTTGAGAGGCATCAGACATACTTGAGTGGGATAGTGATATATATGAGAAATGTGATTCCTTAATTAGAAATTTCACTTGGTATTTGACATCTCTTCCTAATGGAAGAAAGGTGGTTTGATGTAGGTGTATATATTAGACCAATTTTGTTGTAGATGGGTTAATTAATAAATACAAGGCACATCTAAGTACTTACTGGCAGTGATGATGAAATTGTGTGCATTAGATGAAGATGGATGTATCTAGCCAACTAAGTTAATACCTTATTGAGAAAAGGGGTTGAACCACCAAAAAAGAACTAAAGGGAAAGAGGATTCCCCAATAGGTCCCTAGGGTTTTCCACCTAGGAGTTGGTTGGTACACTGCCTCTTTCACGCTTAATTATTTTTGGGGTTACATTCAAGATTAGGGGCTTAAAGGTGTGTGGTGTGTGATATGGAATTCCCTAAATGCTAAGAAATGATAAAAGAAATAGTTTATTGATACTAATCCGAAGAAATGCAAAGTGCTAGAAAACACAATGTTGTATGCAAACATATATTAAATAACCTAGAAATGTAAATTTTAACAAAACAAAAGGCTGGGAATGAGAGAGGTGCACCTGGAAGTGTGTTGCAGACTCGAAGCAACTTTGAAATTCTAGAAATACTAATTTTTATGTCTGGCGGGACAGTTGTGCCAAGCTGGGCGACTTAGTCCTTTTTTGGGGTGATTTTAGAAAACTGCATCGAGGCTTGTTTCAGCCAAAAGGGTATTTAGATCCGCAAAAATCTTTGAAAAATATGCATAGTGGGACTAAGTCACCACAATTGGGGGAAGTGTCCCTTTTTCATTTTCTGAAAATCTAAAGGTGAAAACAAAAGTTCTTGATTTGCACTTTCTGCTCCTCTAAGTGTTCAGACCAAAAACCTTGATTTCTGGCCTGTAGGTGAATTTTAGTGGATGTTTTTCCCTAGTCAACAAGGTGTCTTCAAAAATTCTTCAATCCATTCTTCAATGACTTCCAAACCTGTAAAATACCTAAATCTGCAAACACACAAGGAAATAAAGAGAAAATGTTGATTGTTAGGGCATGGGGGTTTTCCTTGGTCAAACCCCTTTTAGATAATCAAATCAAATGAAGAGACAATGTAATGAAATATGAAATGATTGAGTTAGTACCTTTCCAGGATGAGAGATCTTGGATTATTGCAGCAATGGTTGAAGATTCAACCCTTAAATGCTTTAGAAAGATGTCTTGTTGACTTAGAATACCAAAACCCTAGCTTGCTTGAGAAGAGTAGTGGATGAGAGATGGGTGAATGATGAATTGATTGTGAGTTAGAATAGTTACGGTAAAAATAAGGAGAAAACCCCTTATTTATACATGTTGTACCCTAATTTCCCGAAAATAACACTTTACAGGCCGACCTTAGGGTTTTGGAGATAAGATCTCGCCAAGATTTTTGATTAAATTTAATTTTTATGCCACATGGGACTAAGTCACCCAAGGTGGTGACTTAGTCCACCTAGCAAATTCTAAGTGGTTATTGAGGATTAAAATGTGATTAATAATGTTTGTTGGGATTGTCTTCCGAAGCACACTAAAGTTGGACTTGTAAGAGCATTAAGGGGTCATTATGCCATAAGAAAGGGTTGATTTATTGATGAAAAGCCTAGGAAAGTGTGAGAGTTTGTTTCAACTCTTTACAACACTTTTAAATAAGGCTTGGAAAGGGGTAAAAAGAGGTCCAAAATCTATAGGAAAGGCCCAAATGAGTGAAAAGTGTCAAGGCTACACTTTTTGGCGACACAAGGCCAAGGGGAGGTAATGGGTTGTAATACTTGAGATGACACATGAATAAGATATCCATGTTGTTGGCATGCCAAATATTGCTTAACATACTGACACACATAATGCTCCATGGTAGGATAATAGTATCCTACTCTAAAAAGATTCGTAGCCACCATCATTCCACTAGTGTGTGCCCCACAAATACCATCACAAACCTCTTATAATGCAAGGTGGGTTTCTGTTGAGTTTAAACATCGTAATAAGGATTTATAATAGCTTCTATATGATAAATATTATATCCAAGGATGGTGTAGCAGGGTGTTCATTGGATAAAGGGTTTTTGTTGATTGCATGTAAGGTTGAACAAGCGGGTTTGTTCATGCAAATAGGTATAGATGTCATGATACCAAGGAGATTCAGAACTAACAATGCCATACATCATCTCAGACTTAGGTACATCATAGGCTAGAATTAAGAGTTTCTCCACAAGGAACACACACCTTTGAATATCATACAACATGTCTAATAAGGATCCAATTTTTTTAATGGAATGTGTAAACTTGTTATTTAGATGAGAAAATTGCTCAAATTGGATGTGAGTGGAGTATTGTTTGAAGTTATCAACCATGTGTTTGTAAGGGAGAATCTTATCATCCTTTTTTTAATTTATTGTTAACTTGCTTGAGGATAATTTGTGATTCTCATGTTCCATTGAACAACCATATTTAATTAAGTGATTAGGGCCTCATATTTTTTTGTTATTAGTGCAAGGGAAGGCCAAACTAAAAGATTTGGGGATAAATTCATATTGTGGGGTGATGAAAAGGATACCCACTCTTGGACCATGTTGTGTGTATGATCCATCAAAGTAGAGATTCCATATAGATTCTTCATTGATCATGAAGATGGAATCATCATGAAAATTAGTCATTGATGGATGCATATTTGTCAAAGGGGCCTCTACTAGCTGATCTACAACCATTTTTCCCTTAATAACTTTCCTATCCACATACTCAATGTCAAAATCACTAAGTAACATGACCCATTTAACCATCCTTCTTGTGAGTGAAGTTATTGAAAGGAGATATTTAAGTGGAAAAAATTTAGAAATGAGTTTTATTTTATGAATTAACATGTAGTGTCAAAGTTTTTTAGAGCTAAAGATGAAAAATAAATATTTTTTTCTATGAGAGTAACTAAGCTCATATCCAACCAAAGTGCGACTGATGTAATAGATAGCCCTCTATTTTCATGTCTCATCATGGTGTGCTAGGAGTGTCCCCAATGTGATTGATGTTGCTGATATGTATAACAAAAGGGACTTACCTAGAAAGGGAGACATAAAAATAGGTGATGATGCCATATATTCCTTGATTTTATCAAATCCCTACTGATAATTAGTATCCCACTAAAAAGTGACATCTTTGCGAAGGAAATGAGTGAACAATTAACACATATGAAAATTGTGCAATTATGATAACCTAAAGCTTTCCTTGAAGACTATGTAGTTGTTTGAGAGTCCTATGTGGAGGAATTTACATTATAGCTTTGACCTTAGTTAGATCCACTTCAATTCCTTGTCTTGAGACAATGAAACCAAAAAGCTTACTAGAAGTAACACTGGAAAGACACATTTTTTAGGTTTAGGACCATAATTGATAATGAGAAAGTTGATCAAAGATGCACTCAAGAATTTGAGGATGCTCTTCTCTTTATTTTGATTTTCTAATGATATCTACATAATCCTCCATAATGATGCAAAAGAGGTCATGAAAAATAGTTGTCATTACTCTTTGATATGTTTCCCCTACATCTTAAGTCTAAAGGGTATCACTTGGTAACATAAAGTACCCCAAGGAGTGTAAAGGCTATTTTATGTTGGTCTTCACTAGCTATATGAATTTGATTGTACCTTAAAAATTCATCCATGAGAGATAGCATTGTGCGACCATCTAAAATGATATCAATGTTCGGAAATAGAAAATAATATTTGGAGCTTGATTTATTTAGATCCCAAAAATAAATACAAATATATGCACCCAATTGGTTTTGCGATTGGCACAATGTTGGACCTAATTCTAGATAGTCAATTGGATGGATGAAGCCCACTTCAAGTAGTTTCTCTAGCTTGTCTTTGACCAAGGGGGCTATTTGAGGATGCATCTTTATGATCTTTTTTTTAATCAATTTTGAATTGGGATGCACCACTATATGATGAACCACCAAGGATGGGTCCAAGATTGGTATATCAACACAGAACCATGCAAAGTTTTTATACCCTTTGTTCAAGATATCATAGATTATTTGTCATTATTTGATGGAGATGATGGTTACAACATGGGTGATCTTTGGTTCTACTTCAATACTCATATTGATGTCTTGAGTCTCTTCAATCGAGATGGTAGAACTTTCTATGTTTTGAACATCCATAAGGGGAAGATGAAATTCCTCATCTATGGGAACCTCAAGGAGGTTTTCAACTGAAGATAAAAATTTGTCTTTTACGTTTTTAGGATCAACTAATGCCTTAGAGAGTTTTTCACTAGGAGATCATTTTTTCTTTTAAATTTTCCTTTTATGGCTAAGGAATTCTTCCTCCCTAAAATATGCATCCTCATTGAGTTGGTAGATAAATCTAGATTTGTGATCACCAATAGGAATCTCACCACAAATCCCCATGAATTCTAAGAAGGCCTCATAATTCTAGAACATATCAAGAGGTACATATCCTTGTTGATCCCAATTGTCAAGTTTGATATGATAGAGAAGAAGGTTGATGGTAAGGATATCATGGTTACTAAATAGTGAGGAAATATCTAAGTCATATAAAGAGGCTATAATAATCCCATTAACAATATTGCCCACGTTATTTGAAACCACCTCCACATCATTAGAGATGCATGATGATTTAGTAGGTCGTGTTTGAAGACATGCATAACCAAGTCACCAATTATCTTCATTAACCATAAGAGAAATGGGTTGATGAATTTCTTTTTCATCACAACCTAATCCTTTCTTTTTGTAATTCATGTTTTGACTCATGTAAAGGGGATAGGAAATGCTTTCTAAAACTGCTCAAGAAGAGTGTCATAAACATACAAATCATCCTAGTATAGCCATTATTTTTTTCATCTTCTAATGTCCCTATTGACTAAAAGATAGTGGGTCCATATTATTTTATGCGTGAAATGTTTAGATGTTGATTGGGAGGGTTGACCATAAGAATGACGAGAAAGGGGCATTGTGCCAGTGTGAAAAACATCATACAATGTATATTCTTCATACCCTTTGTTAATGATCTTGACCTTGGGATCAAGAGTGGTAGATGAAATGGATGAAGATAATAGAGTGTTGGGATCAATGTAGGATGAAGATGGAGTTGCATTAGAAGGTACAAAATCACTGCTAAGAGAATGATGACACTACTGGTAAGATGCTTCCAATGCTCAATAATATTTGAAAGGATATGGATCTGCATAAACGGTAACTTCAATGCCATTATGGGGGAATTTGACAGATTGATGGTATGTGGATGGGATGAGTTGCGTGAAATAAATTCATGGACGTTTGAGGAGAAGATTATAAGGGAGGCTAATATCAATGACTTGGAATGTAGTATCAAGGGTATGCTAAAAATGCATGAGAGGAAATTGTGCTACAAACGAACAATTTCAATGGCTAAATTGAACTACATAAAGACTAAACAAACACTCAGCTAGGGAATAGTATATCCAATCAAAACATAAAGTCAAACAAGAATTCCATGTTAGAATCTCCTAGTTGCATATAATGGTTGTTCCCAATTAGTATAGTTGATGTGTGCTCAATTTTTTTTAGAATAACATTGCATTCCAAGGTGTCTTAAAATAGCTTGGGTTATGGATGGATTTATAGATTTTTGATGGGAAAGATCAATGGATAGGATTGAATATGAAGATCAAGGGTTGAGATGGCTTGAGATGTCTCTAATAGTCCTAGGCTCATCATTTTTAGCAATCAAAGCAAAAATGCAATTGGAATCCAATAATGAATAACCAAACCTTTTCGGTTGCTGCCTAACTTGTGTAGACCTCCTTAAAGGATGTGGTTGAGGTTCTTCTTCTTCTTCAAAATTTTAGAGCTGCTTGAGCTCTCCTTGTCATCAAGTCTAATAGGAGTGTGTAGTTTATCTTTCTTCGAAGTAGGAGGAAAATGAACTACCTTCTTTTGTTTCTTTTCTTTCTCTAGTTGCAGCTCAATAGTGGAAAGTTTCATCTCTCTAAAAATTACACTTCTACTATAGAGAACCTTTTGAGCCTCTAGATCCCAAAGCTTGTACCATTTCATACCAACACCATAGTCAATAAAGATACACTTAATTGCCTTGTTCTCCAACTTTGACCTCTTCTCAATCGAAAAATGAGCGTAAGCTTCACAACCAAATACTCTGAGATGTCTCGTCAAAGGATTTTTACTAGACCACACCTCCATGGGTGTCTTTCCAACAAGCACTGATGTAGGAGATCTATTGATCAAATAACATGCAGTGGCTATTGCTTCAGCCTAGAACTTTTTCTCAAGGCTAGCACCACTCAACAAAATCCTAGCCCTCTCCATCAACATCCTGTTCATCCTCTCTGCAATTCCATTTTGTTGTAGGGTGTATGGAGTTTTCTTATGTTTCTCAATCCTGTGCTCTTTATAGAAATTGTTGAACTATGTGGAACAAAACTCACCGCCATTGTCAGTCCTCAAATACTTAATGTTTTTTCTAGTCTAATTTTCTATATCAAGGCCTCAAACTCCTTAAACCGAATAAAAACTTCAACTTTACTTCTAATAAAATAAACAAATGTCCTACTGTAATCATCTATGAAAAAAAAAAATATACAGATTTTGATAACGAAGGAACATTCACAGGACCAAAAACATCTAAATGAACACAGTCCAAAACCCTAGAAGACTTGTGAGAACTAGAGTGAAAATAAACATGGTGTTGTTTTCCATAAACACAATGTTCATAAAATTCAAACTCAAGATTACAATCATCAAGGCCTTTAACAAGGCTTGTATTCTTTAGGGTTCTAAGACCCTTCTCACCAATGTGACCAAGTCATTGGTGCCATAACATTATCTTCTCTGTAAGAAGCTTCATTTCTATGGAGTGAGCACCCTTAGGTACCCAAAATGCATGACCATTAGATGTAGTTGCAACAGACTTCTTCTCTACACGATCAGATGGTGAGGATGAAGAATCCAAAGTCTCTTCTTCAGTATGTCAGAAGAACTATTGCACTATACTGTGTCTACATCCAACTTGTACAAAGTGCCAAATCGAACATCTTTAGACAACACCATAGCTCTTCTCATCATCTTGCATCCTCCACCAGAGAAAAAAAATTGCACTCCCGAATAATTCAATTTACTCATATAAAGTAGGTTTCATTCCAAACCTGGGATATGCAAGACACCATCAATCCCCTTCACTCTTCCATCAATAAATCTAATTTTGAATCTTCCATGACCAATGATTTTTAGGTGATAGTCATCATCCAAGTACACCTTCCTACCATTGTACTCTTCATACTTCAAAAGCCAACCTCTATGAGAGGTCATGTGAAAGGATGCACCCAAATCTATCAACCACACATCTTCCGATGCATAGGTTGCCAAGGCTGCAAAAAATGTTTCTGCATCATCTTGAGATGATTTTTCAAGTTCAGAATTGGAGAAAGACTTACTTTTCTTCTTCTTCCAGTCTTTCTTAAATTGATCGGTTTCACCACAGTTCCAACATTTTGCCTTGGACTTCTTACTAGGAGCCTTAGATCTCCTTGGAGACTTTGACTTTGATTTGTTGCCCTTCTTTTTACCTTTCTCCTTCGGTCTACCACAAATAGCAAGGGCCTCCTTGGCCATCTCAGAAGAATTTCTCCGCATCTCTTTAGATAACAATGAAGCAACCACCTCATCCATTTTGAAAGTGGTTATTGTGCTTCTAATAGCCATTGCTAGTTGATCCCATGAGTTTGGTAATGAACACAATAGGAGCATGCAATGGTATTGTTCATCAATCTTGTCTCTAATAGAACCCAATTGAGCAATCATGTTAAAGGAATTTAGGTGGTCTACCACAAATCCTCCATCTTCCATGTTTAGAGAATACATCTTCTTTCTCAAGAATAGCTTGTTTACTAGGGATTTAGCCTAATAAACGTCTCCAAGTTTCTTTCAAAGGTCTTTTGCAGTATTCTCTTCATGGAAATTTAGGGTAAATGCAAGAAGATGAGTCCACTTCTAGTGGAAGTTTCAAACTTAGAAAAAAACCCAAAATTAGGCAAAATGAAACAGGATCTCTTAATTTAGCAAACGTGATCCCATTTCGCTTCAAGACCTTGAGCAAAAAACAAGATCTCATTTCTAAAAAAATCAATTTTTGGTCGAGTTTGTGCTTTGTTTTGCGGTTTGGAAAAATGCTTGGGGACTTGATCCTAAGCTGTGGACCTGGTTTGACTTGCAACTTGAAGGCCATGTTAAGGTCACAAGAAAAGAGTGACTTTGGACATATGTTTGAAGAGATTTTTTGTAAAATTAAAACCCATTATAGATGAGATTGTGTAGATTCCAAATATGTAATTTTAAAAAAAATTAAATTATTTTTTCTATTTTCAAATAATTTTTGATGAAACTAGTCCATAAACTTGAAATATCAAGGTTTTTTTGTATTTTAATAACTATTTATTAAAATAATTTTTTGAAAAATGAATTATACATTGGAAATCTTCATACAATTATTTTTAATTTGATTTTTTTTTTCAAAAAATGATAAGTTTAGGTAATTTTATGCGTGGTGTACATGTCGATTTTTCAAAACAACAAATATGGCCAATAAAAAATTAACAAAAGAAATATTCAAAGAAGATTACAAAAAAATATCGTGAGCATCCTTCAGTGTGTTACAAATCTTTTCCCAAAAAGATTCAGAAAAATATGATTATTTAGGTCAAAATATGGATGGTGTACATGTGCATGGTATGGTAAAAAAGGTGACTTTTAAACATGTATTGAAAATCAATTTGTATCATCTGGGTATTAAAATAAATTACATATTTGGAAACTAGAATCCGAGTACTATATTATATGATTAGTGACTTTTTTTAAGATTCCATCTCTAAGTGCTTCAAATTTTAAGATAAAATGTGGAAAATTCTGAAAATAAGGGAAAATACTTCCACTTGTTGGCTAAAAAGTGGACTCAACTTCTTGCACACACCCTTTAGGAGAATGGAATAAGAGAAACAAAGGCTTATCAGACCCTTGGATTTCTAACCCAATAGATCCCAGTTTTCCTAGGTTGTTGCAGCTAGTTTGGTTCTGGATATGGCACCCCACAGATCTCTATCTATGGGCATATCCTCCATTTTCATCTTCTAAAGTTCAAAATTTTCACCATTAAACTTCCACATCTCAATTATTCTAAATGTGCTTTCCATATTTTTCCTACAACAAGGTCACAAAATGCACTGCAACAAAATTCCCACTGAAACAAAGATCAGCTCAAAAGACCCTTCTAACCCAACAAAGGAATCAAGGCTGGCTAAGCTCTGATACCAACTGAAAGGAATCCGGGTGAGTGGAAACAACTTCCTACACCAATCTAAGTAGGGGAGAGGTACAATTTTTTTCTAACAACACCTTATACAGTTACACTAATAGAAAAAACAGAGAGAAAGAAGGTAGAACAACAAGAACACATAAAACAATAACACCAAATATATGTGGGGAAAATGTTTTCAGGTAAAAAACCCCACCCTCCAAAAGCACAATACTAATTTATTATCTAAAATAAGGATTACAATGTATCCCCAAGTACAAATATTCTTCAACAAGTGTTTCAAAGCAAACACCTATCCTGGAGTGAATCCAACAACACTTCATTACTTGCAAACAAACTATGCATTCTACAATGCAAGGAATGCAATATATAGAGAGATACAAGTTAAAAGAAGCATCTAGAAGAGGATGGGCATCCAAATCTACATGGCACAATATCCCATGCCATAGGAATGCATTTGGACATTTATCCCTTACACCTCTTATAACCGTCATAACATGTAATCTTCTCTCCTCAAGCTTGGCCACCCAAAATATGCTAATAATGGCCTATGATAGATGCCTTAAAACTGTCATAAAATCCATCATAAATCTTCCATAAAATCTACCATAAGATCTGTCATAGAATCTATCATAATTGAGCAAAATATCCAATTCTCTTAGCCTGTCATAACCCAACTTGGGTGCTAAATTTCTCCATGCATAAAGATGCCTTATGACACATCATATAATCTATCATAAGTAAAATATTCTAAAGTGGGATTCCTACCTCCACTTGGGATGATGATATGTCATCCAGTCATCTCCAACGAGGATGCCACCTAGTCGGTGGGTCCCAATTTATGGCATGAAAATATATAGGAGATTAAATAATACAAATAAATACAATTTAATACATTAAATTAATCACATTAGAACTCTAAGGTTGAGACACCTTAATCCCAACAAGTACCTCATCAGGCCTTGTAGCCAAGACCCATCCATGCATCCATCATTACATTCTTCATCAGGGTTTTATAACTTCTCCCTAAGTTGATCTTTAGGGAGGGTTTTGGAGTAATTAGGACATCACTTGATAATTAAGTAATCATTAAATAATTATTAAGTCCCTTATTACTTTATTCACTTAAGTTAAAATTAGGAGTGATTTTTTTAAAACTAATGATTACCATTCATTGTATCATTCATTCAGATGAATTCATTGTACAATTAGTTTTTTTTGGATTATTTCTTCTCACGATTGCATGAGCATATCAATGGATTTTTGTCTTCATATGTGATAGGAGTTTTGGTTGTAGGTGATTTTTGGGAGATGTGGGGTTCAGTATCAACTCCACATAGGTGTTGGCTTATGCAATCACTCATTTAGAATGCAAGCTACTGAATGTTGTATAGGCATCATCAAGATTAGGAGGTAACATATATGATTTGGGAGATGCGAATGTGAGTCTTAAGAAATAGAGAATTCACTTTATGAAGTAAAGGTTTTTCTTTTCAACGAAACAACTTCAACACACAAGTGCCTAAAATGGTGTGAATGTGACTCTAGAGTTGCGTAGGTAATGAATTAGAACCTACAACATAAAAAATCATAATAAAATTGAAAATAGATTAGATTTGGGATGGGGGGTTCCATTGAGTGTGCCAAAATATGTAAGATAGAAGACAAAGATTAAAAAATAAATAAATCAATCTCTTACCTTTCTTTCTATTATACCTCTGTTTGAGTGAGAAAAGGATGAATGTGCACCTAAAACCTTGAGAAGTCTCAAACGACCTCCTAAAAATTCTCTTGATGTGCTCTTAGTGTGTTGATGCTATTTATTTATGATACATAGTTGCTTTCTAATTTGACAACATGACTTTGCAATGGAATGTGATCAATAAAATAACTTGGAGAGGATTTGATTTTTAAATATTGAGGATGGAGAATGGATGATTGAGATTTGATTTCAATGTCAATGGTTGAGGATTCATTAAAGATTAGGGTAGATGAGATATTGTCAATTGGCACTTTTCAATTGGTGCACATGGGAAGGAAGAGGACCGAGGAGGTATGAATAGCTTGGATTAGTTTGACCAAATCCTTGAAGGGTTGGGATTGAGTCCTTTCATACACATGTGAGAAGATGCATGGAGAAGAGGTATCTATGACAATAGTCCTCTCACACATGTGTGAGTACATATAGAGGATTGAAATGGAGACATGTGACCCCTATCACATGTGTGAGAGATCTCATGAGGATAAGGGATGGAGAGATGTGACTCCTCACACATGTGTGAGAGATCACATGGGGATAAGGGATGGAAGCTTGTGACTCTTCACACATCTGTGAGAGATCACATAGAGAAGTGAGACTTAATCAGTGTCCTCCCATACATGTGTGAGAGATTTCATGTTTAAATGGAGGGTTAGGATTGAGAGATGGGGTCATGCGTTAGGATTTCATTATAATATTTTTGAGATGAGTGAGATTATATATGATTATTTAAATTAATCATATTTAGGAATGAACAAGGGTTAATTGAACAATTAATTCGTTTTAATCAACTAATTAGATTGAGGTGGGAAAATGAAAGAATTAAATAAATAGTTTTTATTTATTTAATTCTTGTAGGATAGGACTATAAGGTTAAATTTAATCAAATAAATATTGATTTATTTAATTAAATTTGGGGAACAATGATAATGGATGAATTAATTAAATAATTGATTGATATTTACTTAATGAGTTATTGGAATAGTATAAAATTTTGACATGGTTAAGTGTGGAGAAATTTAGGTGTCTATAAATAGTACCCAACATTACATTATTTCCCTCTTTAATTTCAATTTCCTTTAGGCCCAATGATAATCTAAAATGAAATGAAAATTAAGTAATAGATTGAGTAATGATATCAACTTAGCCTTATATAGGGCGAATATGAAATTTTCATCTCAGAACAATTGTTGAATGTATTGTTATGAAGGGGGGAAAGTACCATTGAATTTAATCTAGGCTAGTAATAGCTAAAATATATACACATAATCAATATTTAATCTACACTAAGTCATTTAATATATTTGGAGTTAGATGTCCAAAATAATATATTATTTATTTTTAGATAATATTAAAATATTTTAAGTACAATATCACAATGTTATCAAAATGCAACTTTTTAAAGCTATAATGTCCACATGCCTTTGCCCTTACAAAATATAAAAATCATGGCTAATAAACCACACTATAATTTTTAAATATGCTTAAGTCAAATGACTAAAGAATTAACATATTATTATCATATCAATATCATGAACCAAATTCAATTGATTCAAGAAATTATCCATATACACATTAGGTCTTATTAATCTATTAAATAGGTCTAATAAGCAACTATTGTCTTAATTTAACTAATTGATCTATAGCACAAACTAAAGGTACATTACATATTTTTAACATTAGCCAAACTCTAGTAAGTTCATTTATATAATTTTTTTTTTTTTTGCATATGATGGATTTCATGATCAAAATTATGATATCATTCAAGTGGTTCTTGATAGGAGAATTAATATAGATCATTTAGTTTTATTAAATTGGGTAACCATAGAAGGGTTTAAACAAGCAAACTCAAAATTTTAGGATCACAAGTAGCTTGTGGTATTGAAAAATGGATAAGAAGTTGAAGATCAATAATTCACTTTCAAATTTAAAAATAAAAAGTATCTAATATAATAAAATATTAATAGGATAGTAGATGGTGGGTGTGGTAATATGGGTAGGTTTGGACAAAATAAATAGAAAATAATTAAGATTAAATCTTAAAAAATATATATCAATGGAATAACAATAAAAAACACAAAAACATTAATAAGATTAAATTATGATGGAATAATTAAAAAGCATAGATTTGACACTATAAAATATTAAATGAATAAACCTTAAAGTGAAACCTTCAGGTGGTGTAAGATAGGGTGAGTTCACAAAAAATATAAAGGAAAATAACATTATCCTCAACTTGATCTAGGGAAATCCAAAAAATGTATACATTCATAATCATAAAGAAACCTAGAATAATTAACTTTAGTTGTGGGAGTGATAACTGAACAATTAATACTAATTTAGGAAAATAAATGTGATTTATAAGGGTATTCAGCTCTAGAAGCATTGAGAATGAAAAAACCTGATGGAATGCATAATATTATG
Source organism: Sequoiadendron giganteum (assembly GCA_007115665.2). Taxonomy (NCBI): domain Eukaryota; kingdom Viridiplantae; phylum Streptophyta; class Pinopsida; order Cupressales; family Cupressaceae; genus Sequoiadendron; species Sequoiadendron giganteum. The sequence goes on from CM021107.1 coordinate 69,580,934, forward strand.
TTCTAGTATGAGAAAATTAGTATCCTTGTCCTATGTATAGCTTAGGATGGTGTGCTAGATTATGACTATTTTCTAGGCCAACTTCCTAGATCTAGGTCACATTTGTAAGCATAGATCTACTTTGTGGTCAACATATTTCATTTGAGCAATTTTACGCTTATGCTCCTTAGTTCATCTTGAAGTCTATTGTTTAATAATCATTAAGGGCTAGCGAAATTTAAAACACCTTGGGCGGTTGTGAGATCACTAAAACCAAGCTCTCCTAGGCTAACCCCTTGGACTGGTTGGCTTTACAACCTTAGCAATGTTGACAAATAACATATCTTAGAAAATAATTTTTGAGGTAGATAAATTCCTTTTAGTGATCTAATTGAAATGTTCCTCATATGATTTGGGAATTTGAATGATTATTGGATGATGCTAGGATGATGAGTTTGTGTTTAAATGAGTGTCCTTAAATATTACATAGCAATGAATCATGCAAATGTGTACTAAGTAAGCTTATGATGACTAGTGGAGAATAATTTGAATTTTAGAATTTTAGATCATTTTTGTGTCATGTAAGATTATCTTGTGTTGTATAGGATTGATCTTGTAATGCATGTTTGTCGAGAACAATGAAATGATGTCAATGCAAAGAATGAATATTCATATATAAAGAATAATAATAGACATAATAAATAAGCAGTGTAAGAATATATCCCATTGATGTATGATGTAGGTCGGATGATAAAGACCCTCCTCCCATTGTTGACATTACGTTCGCTACTTAAGCATCTCTATTTTTGAACTAAGTCCATATGACTTTCCAAAATGTACCTTCTTACCATTCATCTTTTTTTGGTGAATATATATATTATTATCTTTAATTAATAGTAACTATCACTTTTCAAAAAAAATAAAAAAAATAAAAATTGACATAAGAACTTACCCCAAACTCAATAAATGAATAATATGAAACATTTATAAAACATGTGCGCCAACAATGCAGCAGAACAAATAAATTTCCTGGTGCTTATCATCCCGCCAATAACATCAGAAAGCTTTCTTTTTACATCATTAAGTGCATGCCATCAAGACTATCACAAGGCTTAATAACTAAAGAGAAACAAGTCGCTAAAAGAGAAGAAAATAGTCTTAGAATAAAATAACTCCCTTATTTGGAATCCATCAAGTGGCTTATCTTTGCAACTTCTTTAACGAGCTCCGCCACATTTTCCATGGCCAAATTCATATTATCCTCCTCTATTTTATCCAAATTCCTCTTGAACCATCTGCTACTCAATGCACAGTCCCATCTATTGCTAAGCTTGTTACTTCTGTCCCCATCCCCAACTTTGGCGATGCGGAATTTCCAATTCTCGGTGACATAAGTTTCCGACTCTTTATATCTGATGTTCATAACGAGAAATCTTCCCGGCGGATCAAAGACAAGCAACTGGTCGGGGGTTCGATTCCTCCAAGCCTCCTCAATCCATTCCACCATTCCCTTGTCGGGATGCAAGTCGGTTCCGTGAGTCATAACCCCAAGCCTGAAGTCTGTCGTAGCCGACCCTTCACGGCAAAAAGTCACAAATCCATGCCGCTTCGGCTGGTTTCGAACCCTCGTTATCACAATCTTCTCGCCAGAACCCTCATTACCTTCATCACGAACTGATACGTTGAATTGGAGCTGCCTGGACTTAAGATCTCCAACAATGATACTTATTTTTCTACGGCTGGATACTCTTTGGTACCCTAAGGTTTGGAGATGCAGAAACTTGAGGTCTTTCACGGCAGTATCCGAGCAGGCCGTAGAAAATCTCTGGTCCAAAAGCTCGCGCCGGCAGAGATCCTGCAAATGCTCCACCGGCATGAAATCCTCGCGATGCAGCTCCTTCCAGTTAGGGCCGTAGAAGAGCTCCTTCCCAAACCTAACGATTAATTTGATGGACCTTGTCGACTCCATTTCGATCCTGTAGAAGATCAGCGGTGCGATACATGATTGCAGCTTCTCTTTGCAGGCCGGGAAGTTCCAGTTGGAATGGAAAAATACTTTGGCGGTTTTGTCGGCAAACTCTGTTGATAAAATGTCCACTTCATCTTGAGCTACATAGGTCAAATCCTCACAGAGTTCCGCGGATTTGAAACAGAAAAACGACCTCCGGGATGTAGTATCGCGCTCTAAAAGGTTGGAAATATTGTTGGAGAACTTTTCGAAGCAAACTTTGTTGATCGCAATCAGCGGATCATGGACGGATTTGCAGAAACAGAATGTGAAGAAATCGGGGAAGTAGCCGTCATTTTTGTCGAGAGAGAAGCTCACCAGCTGCTCGATGGCGCAGGAAACGGTCTCCACAGCTTGTTGCGAATCGCCGTGGATTTCGATTTTTCCATTGGAAGAACATTTTACAGAAGCAATGCCTGGTATTTCTTTGAAACTCTTGAGGGTGCTGCCGCCCTTTCCTATCACTATTCCAATGGCTCTGCCACTAATTTGTATCTCCCTCTCGAAGGGGGATGGTGTTGAATGATGCGAGCTTTTGGACCTTGATTTTGTCGGCATATCTATTTTCTTTTTGTTAATGGCTTCTGAGCAGCTATCTGGTCGCTTCTTTGGTGAAGCAGGGCACGAAATAGACAGAAAATATGAGAAATTAGAGGCGTGGACAGACAGGTGTCCACGAAGCCTGTCACGGACGACTCGGCAGGCTTAGAATAACTTTCCTCGAAGGTATTAAATGATGTGATTAAAGAATCTTTTCGAAGTATTAAAATAACGTTTTAATGTTACATATGCTTTAACAAATGATTCAATTGACCCAAAAAAAGAAGAAGCCATTAATACCAAAGAAAAGCATAATAAATACCCACACTATTATCAATGTAAACCATCATGCAAGGGAATAGAGATCTAGTCTCTCAGCATTGTCACAATATGAAAAATTATGCCTAGGGAAGGGGATGACTACACAATGGGAAGAGCAAACTCCACTACGATTATGAAAAGGGACCTCACACTTTCAAATACTAGCCAACTCACTTGTCTACTAGTTGTTTCTTTAACCCTCAAATACTACCCAACTCATTTGTCTACTAGTTGTCCCTTTAACTCTCAATCGACTTCCATTATTTCTACTAATGACACAACTTCCATGTTACCAAGTCAATGATGTCGTTGTAGTTAAACATTTACTTCCAAAAAATATTTAGTTGATGTCATGATTGACACTACAAACATACATATGTTGGATGATGGTGTATTACTCATTTATTAAAAAAAAATATTTTCTAAAATTAAATTCATTATTCTAAATATAAAATACATATTAAATAATTGTAATATATATAATTTGAAATTTATATTTGAGATAGATGGGACAACAAAACTCTTTGTTGGAACGGTTAATGTTGTATGACCCTTTAAGGTTAGAACTTGAAATATGTAATAAATATATTTGTAATTTAACTTTAGAATTAGAAATCAAGGTACATGTTAAAATATCAACTGTAATATGTAATATATATATGTTATAAATTTCTATAAAAATATGTTTGCATGATCACTGAATGAATCATGTGCTAATTCATTGGTGATCAACATATTATTTGATTCTTCATGTACTATTGGATCAGTCTCTAAGCTACCAATAAATGTAGAATAAAAATAAGTGCAGTTATGGGTGGTGACACCCTTGCATATTGTGGATCATGACCTCTTCCGAATTAAAATGATAACAAATATAGCATAAGTGGGAGGAACATTATTGGAATAAGATGGTCATGTTGAATGACCATATGTTGAACTATGATATTGAGACATTTGTGTGCCATGCAATATAAGGTATCCATGAGGCTATAAATCACATTCATTTTGCACCTCCATAGTCTCCTTAATGATTGATTGCAACATGATACAAATTTTGGGGGTAGTGGTTTTTATTGACAATTTTTGCCTAACAAGATCCCACTCTATTTTGGATAGAGTCTCCACCTCTACCCTAAAAGACCCTATTAAAATAATTAAAAATTTTGTAAAGGAAAAACTTGTAGTAATCTTTTCTTAAAATATAGTAAAACCTCATAGTTATTACAAGGAGGTTGGTCAAAGACCATCTACCGCTTATTGCAATTTTTTTTTTTAATGTAATTGTGATTGCACCAATGGATATGGAATCTCTTTAAATTCATAACAATGGGTGCATTACTTTTTAGATTATTAAAAAGAGTACAAATTTGGCCTCTTTTATCTTTTTTTTCACTTTATTGTAAGATAAACTTGTAGACTGCAATTAACAATAAGAATATCTATGAGTTTTGCATTAGCGTATTTGAATTTTTATTGAATTATTTTACTTCATCATTGGTTCTAGTGTACTTATAAGTGATACATACCAGTAGACATTTTCTACGAATGCCCTCAATTTTGTATTTTTCTAATTGTTCTAATAGATATCTTAGGTCTTGCAAGGATCTCTTTAGGTGATGTGAGGTTATCTTTAAGGAATTCCTTCTCTAAATTAGATTTGGGATAGAGTTTGAAAAAAATATAAAAATATTCTAAAAAATAAAAAAATCATCAAAATGCAAATAAAATTTGATAAAAAAAACATTTTTATGATGTGGTAGTGTAAACTAACTTAAAAGGTTCTTGCAAATGCTATTTGTAAGAAAAAAAGGGTTGAGTTTTTTTTTTCAAAGAGCTCTTAAATTAGTCACAACAATCAATAAATATGACTCTTTTTGTTTTGTTATAATAGCATATTACATGTGCATGTTATATTAAATTTTACATAACATGAATGTATTTTCTTCAAAATTATTCATTTGATTGCTTTTTGTATTCCAATTTAGTACACTCACCTAATATACATAATATCTTATCCTTCTCTGTTTACTTTTACTAAGTTTTCAAGGATATTTTAATTCCAATGTAAGTTATGGTTGCGTTTATTTCAAAATAATGGTAAAAGCTACTTATTGAATGCATTTTTTGTTTTACACATTTTTTCTCGTCTAACTCTCTACATTCTAATGATGGATTATGGAGTGTGATTTGAAGCATTGATGCCAATAAATCCTCACATAGTTAAATCCATAAAAAATAATGAAAAATATTATGGATTGTGGAAATTTGATGTCTTTGAAGTAATTTTTTGTTAAATTACATGGACTATATTGTTGACCCCAATGGCAGTTGGCATAGATGTCAAACCAACATAGAGGCAGTTTGACATGTTGATATAGTTTGAGGTGTTGGTTGATGATTGATTTCATGTATTCCACAAGTTGATGGTTGTTTACATATAGGTTGACTCATCTAGATGATGATAGATCTGGATAAGACATATTTTTTGTCTTGATAGTGATGTACCTTGCCCTCCTTGTCTTCATATGGTGATGGTTGTTGTTTTCTAAAGGAGTTGCAAAAGAGATCAAAGGGTGTTTGACGCTCAAGAGCTATCTTGAATCTTCCCAGTTGTAGGAGATGCCTTAGGTCTTCACTCTCTATTCTTTGTCATGCCTTGATTATTATTTGCAAAATGATGTATACATTTATGCATTGCTGAAGTGACAAGGGTATTCACTTTGACACCATTTGGTTTAAATTATTGATTTCATTAGATTTAAATTCCATATGGAAAAGGCATAAAAGTGAAGGTGACTTGCTTATTATATGATAAAATGATAAAATATAAAAGGCATAAATGTGAAGGTGACTTGTTTGGTAAGTTTCGGGGTTAAAAGATAGATTAATAACATTGTTTTTGATAGTATATCACCGGCCCTTTTAGGGCTAATTGGGACATCTGGTCAAGGTGGTATATCAAGCAAAAGAAGGCAATTTTTGTTGTTCATTTCACAAGGTCAAACTTTGCAAAATGATTGCCCTTGACTTAGGGTTTGAACAGTGTTGGAAATATTGGAGATTCGGTGACCATGAGGTGAATATCGGGTTTAGATGCGACAAAGCTCACAGTGAGCGGTGGAAGGAGTGAAAGGATAACAATCAATTATTTTTGTCGACCCGAAGGCACAACACAACTATAATGGTGATTTGGTCATTATTTACAAGTGACATCTTTCTTGTATTCATTTTTCTTTAAAAACAATGATGTGATGAAAGTTCAAGTTATAATGTTTTTGGGTTTGAATAACCCTAGTATGGGTTCTTGATAATTTGCAAAGATTTGCTATACTTGTTCGAGCATTGATAATGTGGGTTAGGGTTTGTTGTCTTGATGTTTGTTTGCAAACCCGATTTTGTGGCACAATGTCGATCATGTTTTGTTGTCTTAACCTAACCAACATTGGTATGCATCTTGTATTGGATGTTTTCGGTGACAGGTATCTTTGTGGGAGTTATCACCATATGGTGGTTCTTTCAATTATGAGCACAAGTATGAGCAACTTTAAAGTATATAAAATGATCTCTGAAAATATAATTGTGTTGGTTGATTATAATGCTGAAATAACATAGCCAAAGGATATGAAATGCACTTACTATTATTATCATGCTATAAGTAATTGTTGAGCAGAATGCAAACATCTATTTTTTATAAAAACTGTATGCAAAAACAATGAAGAGTAACTGATATATTTTATGTTTTAAAGGTTCCATTTTTATGAATCTTTGGGACATAGGATGTATTAGTGTTAAGAGTTGTAATATTTTGCAAAGAGACAAAGTAATCCTCTGTAGTTTGTTTCTTCATGATTGGAAAATGTTATGTAGCCAGTGAGGCTTGTAACTAGTGAGGTTCTTTTGCCAGTGAGAAATTTTCAATGAGACATTTCCGATTAAAGCCAATGAGGCATTTCAAGTGGTTTTTATTCCCCATGAGGGTTTTCCACTCAGGACAATATTTGTGTTATGGGTTGTCATTATCACTAATGTGCTTGATCCTCATGTTCATTTGCTTATCATGTGTCATTCAGTTTTAAAGTTATCCTAAATTTATTTTGTCTACACAAACACATATTCATCATATATCATTGTTTGAAATGATATTCTCCGCTCATCTTCATTATGGTCAATCAAAATTTACAAGTTAATCTCTATGTTATGGTATCTATTGTTTGTGTGTCTAATATGTGAACATCCTTACTCTTAAGTCTTATGTTCATGAGTTAATGCTTATCATAGATTGTTTCATAGTTTTGTGTTGATGAATTCTTGACATTGATCTGTTAGTTTTAGTTGTCGTGATGTCTACCTTAACTTAATATAAGTTGTCATGATGTTCATAGCTAATATGATGCCTAATATTCATTCAATAGAAGTTGCCTTTGTCTCAAAGTCTTGAAAGATTATTTCAAGGTCTTTTTGAAATTAGTATACCATTGATTCACCCCCGCCTCTTAACTTGGTATTGTACTCCAACATATATATCGTTTTATTGCTTGAAAATATTTACTTTGAAATGTTGACTGCTTGTTTTTCTTTGACATACATTTAATCAATAATTCATATACACATCAAAATGGAGATAAAATTTAAAGGAAAAATCACACTCATGCATTTTTCCCTTATGTTTTGGGCCCACTTTAATTAGGGTATTGCATATTCAATAATTATCTTACAAGTGGTGTATTCATGTTTAAATACCCAAAACTTCACATGTAACCCCCAAATTTATTAATAATTCATAATTGCAAACTTTTAAAGTTTAAAATTTAAATTCCCACCTTGTTAACCATTCCACTAGCCATTATGACCCAAATTAGTACACATTATGTTGATTTGTGTGCTTGCTTGTTGTATTTAAAGACATCTATTCATTGAACATTTGAAAGGATTTTAGAGATCACCTAATAATAAGAGAATAATTATCTAGATCTAAGGGCTTGAAGGAGAATCTATTCTACATTTCTCTACTTATATGACACCTAAGTTGTCTTGAAATCTTCACTTAGAGATGTAAAGTTAATCGATTCAAAGGTTTGACTCCAAGAGGAGAACATGAACCTTGTGATTTAATACATTTCTCAAGTGTGTTTTCAAGCTCTCTTAGTCCTTACACTTTATCAAAAATTATAAATCAAGGTAAGCAAGATTTAGTAGTTTGTATTTTATCAAATTAGATCTATGCACAAGATCATATCTACAATAATGAAGATCAGGTATGCACTCACGTAAATGATCCAAAGAACCAAAAATTGATTTTCAGAATATGTGGTTTTTATATTAATCCATTAAAAATATCCAAAACATTGATGGATCGCTTTTTGACATCTACTATAACACTCCCCTACAATTAAAATCTAATTAAATATCATATTTGAATATTTTAATTTTTATATTTATTTACATTCATAACAATAATCGTAATTATACTTAATTTCAATTAAATACTTATATATTGTACATTTACTAAATTAGGCTTATTTTTTTAATATAAAACATTAAAACCCTTACAATATTTATATAAATACACAATAGGTAGACACCACATAAAGAAGATATATGAGGTTCACTTTGGGTTTAGCTTATTGAACTCTATTATGATATTGCTATCAGGATTCAACTGTGTAGTTTTACGAGTCAAACTCATTGACCCATGTTTCATGAGTAGTGGTTCACAAACTCATTGACCCATGCAACTCAAGAAACATGGATCAATAAGTTTGACTCGTAAAACTACACAGTTGAATCCTAATAGCAATATCGTAATTTGACATGCTGTAGAAAATATCTCTACTTATTTATTGAGCTATACTTACCTTGACCTTTAAGTTAATTACCTAGTGCAGCCATTGTTCTCAGAACAACCCTGTAACTTTTATTTGTGGGGTCCGGAGGCTCTGTTTCTTGGAGAACCGTTTGTACTCTAGTTTGGCTGGGCTGTAGCTTTCGTTATTCAGCCTATTTGCAAATTCTGTTCACTGCTTTTGCTGTTCTGATTACAACTGTTCCTTGTAACCTATTTTTCTTAATTCAATACAAGAATTTACCGAGTAGTCTACTTCCAAGTCGTAAGGAAGGATGAGCTCTCGTTTGTGGAGAACTTTCTTTCTCGGCGCCTTCCGAGGATCAACAGCATTATTTTCCGCAAGTCGCTTGACCTATTTATGATTCGACGCTAACTTTGTTTTATCTATAGTTTTCAGTGCAAGTTGATGATGTTTTTGCAATTCTTTTTATTTGGATAATAAAAATGCAATCGCCACCCTTCAAGCAGCATCTTGCTTTTTGGAAGTTACGGTCAAGATGACAGAGAAAAAGATTTCCCCGTACCTGGTTAGATTAAGTTTAGATATTAGAAAAACACTTTTAGTAGAAAATAAATTCCTGTGGGCTTCTAGATGGTAAAGCCATGAAGAATCAGCCTTGGGAAAGCTGGTTTTTTTTAATTTATTTTATTGAAAAAGGATTTTATAGATGTTGGCATCTATGTTTTTATATAAATAATATAATTCAATTAATTTTACATTTAAATCAGAACTTTTGGTAAAACAATCACATGCAGAAGGTCCCATCTGTCAAAGTTATCTAAGAGTCGAATCTAACAAAGTTATCTAGGGGTAGAATCTGATCTGAACTTGGTCTTAACATGCCTCTGGGAGTTTGAACTTTGGTGAACGCTTTTTAATCAGAAACTATCATCCTCATCAATTGTGCTCAACCAATTTGATTTACAACGCTTTGACAATAGATTGTTAAGTGATCAGGCATAATGAGTACTTTCCACATGGAGGTTGAGGTTCCTGAAGCAGCAAGAGCAATGGTCATTGGGAAGGGAGGGCGAACAATCAAAAGATTTCAACAATTTGTAGAGATCTCTTCAGCCAGGTTACTACCCTCTGGCAAATTTCAAATTCGTGGCGATTCCAGAGAAGCCGTGCAAATTATTGTCGCTTTCGTTAAAAATCTGATAGGGCTTGCTGGTGTGAGCAAAAGCACAGGACACTTCCCTCTATTTTACAGTCTGAGCTGCCTAAGGAAGGGACATTACAATTATATCCAAAACTTCACCTATAACCCCCAAATTTTTTAATAATTCATAACTGCAAACTTTTAAAGTTTAAAATTTAAATTCCCACCTTGTTAACCATTTCACTAGCAATTATGACCCAAATTAGTGATAGAGCAATCATGAGCTAGATCTACAGACAAAGAACCCTTCACATGAACCAGTCAATATAAAATTGCATTAACAATACTGAGATTTTATAATGTACAAAGAGCACGAGGAAAAGATGTAGAGACAACATGGGAAAGCAGGTGACCGCCCTCCATCAATGCACAGACCAAAAATGAATTAATGCAACTACTATAATAAATGCAAGATTGGACTTAAGAGCATGCTGCAAATAAACGTGCACTCCAACACCCCCCCTTAAGTGCAACTTAGGGAGAACAAAAAATGAATGAAAGTGCAATATGCAATATGAGATGCATTATGGGTCCTGGCAAAAAACCTTGTTAGGTACCCATGTACAACTAAAATGCAATGCAAATCTCTTAAAAACGGAGAAAAGGAGAAAAACCCAGTGGGAGAAAACTCCTCTCCAAAAGAGAGAACAAAAAAGAAAAAAATGGAAAGGAAGGAGGACTCCTCAAGACCCCCCAAAGACAACTTCCTTCACCCCTAACATCGATCGCAACTGAAGATAGCGAGGAGATGCCAAAGGTTTAGTGAAGATGTCTACAACCTGCTACTCCGTAGGCAAATACTCCAAAACAAGAACACCATCCTGAATGAGTTGCCGAATGAAGTGCGTGTGGATCTCAATATGCTTAGTACGTTGATGCTCCATAGGGTTGCGAGAAATATGAATGGCACTTTGGTTATCACACCAAAGAATAGTGGGATGATCAAGAGGAAATCCAAACTCAGCCAACAACTGTCGAAGCCAAAGAACCTCTTGACTAGCCAAGACAACGCCTCGATACTCAGCCTCGGTTGATGATAATGCAATAGCAGTTTTCTTCTTGCAAGACCAAGCAACGGGACCAGAGCCAAGACAAAAAAAAAAACCAGAAGTAGACTTTCGATCATCAACATCACCAGCCCAATCTGAGTCAGTGAAGCCCACAATCTCAGTAGCACCTGATGTGTAGTGAATGCCAAACTGGGTAGTGCCCTGAATGTACCATAAGATACACTTGGCTACCTTCCAATAACTCTCATGAGGATCTTGAGAGAAACGGGAGACAAGACCAACTACAAAGGAAGTATCAGGATGACTATGTGTTAAGTATAAAAGACTGCCAACCAACTGTCGATACAAAGTAGCATCAAGGGATGGAGTAGTGCAACTATTGGACAAAACAACACTTGACTGAAAAGGAGTAGGGGCTGGCTTGCAATCAACCATCCCAAACCTTTGAAGCAAATCAAGAGCATACTTCTAATGAAAGATTGAAATACCGGCAAAAGACTGATGGATTTGAAGACCAAGGAAGTAATGCAACAAGCCAAGATCTGTCATATCAAAACACTCCATCAAAGCTCGCTTAGTATCCTTTATCATGGTAGGAGAATGCCCTGTGAGAATCAAGTCATCCACATAAAGAACAAGAATGAGAAGATCCCCCTCATGCCGCTGAATGTAAACTGTAGGATCAGAGTGACATCTTGTGAATCCAGAAGCAAGCAAAAACTATCCATCTTCTCATACCAAGCTCTAGGAGCCTGTTTGAGACCATATAATGAACGTCGAAGCTTGCAAACAAGTGAAGGGTCTTGCACAAAGCCTGGTTCCTGCTCCATATAGATCTCCTCTTGAAGATCACCATGCAAGAAAGCACTCTTCACATCCATCTGATACACTGACCAACCCTGAGATGCAACAATAGAAAGCACAAGGCGTATGGAATCCATCTTTGCAACAAGAGCAAAAGTCTTAGAATAGTCAATATCCTCAACCTGAGAAAAGCCCTTAGCCACTAGATGAGCCTTGTACTTATCAATGGAACCATCAGCTACAAACTTGGTACGATACACCCACTTGCACCGAACCAACTTTCATCCCTTAGGAAGAGGAGCCAAATCCCAAGTATGATTCTTCGTCAAGGAGGAATACTCTTCGATCATAGCACTATCCCATTCTGGAGCACCTGAAGCATCTGAAAACTTTTGAGGATTAGTAGAAACTACATGACTCAAAAGACTGATACCAGAAGTATGAGAACGAGTGCAACGTGTAGCTGTGGGATCACCTACAAGAGAACCAACATCCTCAAGAAGTGTACGAGCCCATAAGGGGTGACGGGGGGCAGGTGGAGGAGAAGGAGAAGATGGGGTAAGATCAACAACAAGATCTATACCAATTTCAGGAACATCATTATGAGCATCATCAGAAACAACATCATTACAAGCATCATCATCATCATCTGGAAGCACAATATCCTCTGAAGAAGAACTAGGAAGAAGAGAGGGAGAGGCTTGGGATGAAGAATCTTGCAGAGTGAAAGACTCATCAAATTGAACATCACGACGAAAATGAACCTCTCGAGTGACAGGATCAAACAACCGATAACCCTTCACATCCTCACAATAGCCAACAAAAATGAACCGCTGACTTTTCTTCTCCATTGCCTTATGCCTACCATCCGGAATGAATGTCCATGCATCACTCCCAAAAACTCTAAAGTAGGAAACCTGGGGCTTGACATGAGACCAAGCCTCCTTCGGAGTCATATTCTGCACTGCCTTGTGGGGCATACGGTTTTGAATGTAGTTGGCATAATTGACAGCCTCTGCCCAGAAGGCGGGAGGCATGGATCTAGACTGTAACATACAATTGGCCATCTCCCGTAAAGTTCTATTCTTCCGCTCAGCTACACCATTCTGTTGAGGAGTGTATGGCACTGTGTGTTGATGAAGAATACCCTTAGCACGACAAAATTCATGAAACGCTTGATTGACATACTCCCCCCCATTGTCTGTGTGAATCTTCTGAAGGGAATGTCCTGATTGCTTCTCCACGAATGTAAGGAAGGACATGAAATGGCGAAGAAACTCATCCTTGTACTTCAAAAAATACACCCAAGTACGCCTAGAAAAATCATCAATGAAGGTTAGCACATATTTGGCCCCAAAAAATGAAAGAGTGGGGAAGGACATGAGGTCACTATTCACCAACTCAAGGGGTGTCGAAGCACGTGTGGCCATACCCTTCGGAAAAGGATCCCTATGATGTTTGCCAAGCACACAACCTTGACAAACTCCATCTAAACAAGAGATTTGAGGTAGACCAATTACCAAATTTTGTGTGCTCATCTATTGAAGATATCTATAATTCAGATGCCCAAACCGTTCGTGCCAAAGCTTTCTCATAGAATCTACATGAGCAATAAGGGATGATCCCGATGAAGACTCAAATCCATCAAACCTATACAAACGGGTTGCACGGTCAACGATGCCTGTAGCAATGACCTTCTCAGGATCTTGCATCTCTCGAATGGTCACATCAGTAGGAGAGAACTCAACAAGCCTTCCATCACCATGATTGCAAATCTGATAGACAAAGAGCAGATTCTATGAAATATCAGGAACAAGAAGAACATCATCAATTCTACCATCTTGCATATATGAACTGAGCCTGTCCCCAAAATTGGAAATTGAGAAGAGTTCCCAACAATAATATGTGAAGTATGACTATCAGAAAGAGAATCAAGAAGATCAACAGTATGAGTCATGTAATGAGAAGCACCAGAATCAAGAATTCAATTGAAACTAGTAGAGGACAAAGCCATAGCTGAGAGAGCTTGCCCTTTTCCCGAGGAAGAAGACTTGGGCATGGAAAGATTATGCTTCCTCATAGCTTCCTCTAATGCTGCTAGCCTCGCAAAAAAATGTGCGTCATTATGCCCTGATTTTCCACAAAAGGAACAATTCTCCTTCTTCTTCTTAGACGTAGAAGATGACTCTCTTGAGTTAGAAGGAGGAGTTGGTGGAGGATTATCCTTCTGATTAGTCTTGGCCTTAGGCTTGGAGATAGGTTCACCACCGAAAGACAAATCTATTTTAGACTTCTTCTTATTCTTACCCTTGCCCTTGGAAGATTGAGCCATTAAAGCATGATTCTTAGGAAGAGCATCCATCTGAATCAACTTGGCTTGCTCCCTCGTCAAGCGATCACAAAACTCCTCAAAAGAAGGCATCTTATGATCTTCCCCCATAACATCCATAGTAGAATAGAAGGTAGAGGAAAACACTTGAAAAGGACCTCTAAGCTTAGACAGGATCAAGAAAATACACTCTTTATCTTCTTTGGCATGACCACATCCTTTTAATTGGAACAAAATCAACTTGAATTGTGCAAGGAAATCCTGAATAGAGGGAAAAGCATCTGGAGAGAGAGAAGTGAGATCGGCTTCAAGCTGCAAGATCCTAAATTGATTGACCTTACCATACAACTCTGCAAGCTTATCCCACACCTCTTTGGGTGTTTTACACTCAACAATATGAAACAATAAATTATCAGACACATGAAGACCTATGAGTCCTTTAGCCTCATCCATTTTGTTTCTATGAACAAATTGCTCAAATGTTTTAGTGAATTCAGGTTGGTCGACATCCAACAGTTGCCATAGACCCCGAGATTGCAACAATTGTGACATCTTGATCTTCCATGTGTGATAGTTGTGTGGAGTGAGCAAATCAATCCTACGGTTCGACATGATATACAAGGGCACACAAAGGACTAAAAGGACAAGAACACCCCCCCTCCAAAATAATATATTCAAATTGATTTTACAATTTACAAGCACCAAAATGTGCCAAAAGATAAAAGAGTAACAACTTGCAACTTCAGGCTAGTAAAAACTAGCAGAAAATTGTAAATTTTTTAGAGAATACCTTGTCCATAGCAAATAACCTCCACCAATCTCCAAGCCGTTATACCAAAGGCCTCTTCAAGGTCTATGAGTCTAGCTAACAACAAGATCTCACACTGTAGTGCTATTTAAACAACAGAGTTATCCTCCACGCAGCTAATGTGGGATTAAATTCCCAGTGAATTGCTTTTATCCGAATACAAAAGAGCCCACCAGGACAGAAAATCGACAAAAAATGCATAGCCAGAATGGTGGTCATACATAGACTTCAATAGAAACGAGAATTGGGCTCCACCACCTCATGCACAGGATTCATCATCAAAGGAACAATGAAGAACAAGTTGAAGTAGAGCGCCAGCTGGAGGTTAAGCAAGAGCACAAGAGCAAACAAGAGCAACCAAAACAGATTTGAATGAAGTCACCACTGAACGATATGCTGGTTTATGTGCTATGGGAGTTGGGCGACTGCTTAGCACCAGCAAGAAGAGTGACGCTTGGCTTGGTCAAATAACAAGGCCTCCTGGACAGGTATGCTAAACTCCTGTAGCAATCAGCCTCTGCCAATACTCTGTGGGAATAGCGGTCCAGCCAATCAAGATTGATATGGCCAATGAAAATCACAAGTCCGCAACAAAACACCGTATGATAGACAGGGGACGTGAGGTAATAACCACCAGGCTGCATGGAAACCAGGGCCAAACCATCGACCTCCTCTGCCTCCAACCGAACCCTTCAACAAAGACAAAAATTAATTGGTGTAAAAACAAATGCACAGAAGGAGTTGCAGATCAACTACTTTGATACCATGATAGAGCAACCAGGAGCTAGATCTGCAGACAAAGAACCCTTCACATGAACCGGTCAATATAAAATTGCATTAACACTACTGAGATTTTATAATGTACAAAGAGCACGAGGAAAAGATGGAGAGACAACACGGGAAAGCAGGTGACCGCCCTCCATCAATGCACATACCAAAAATGAATTAATGCAACTACTATAATAAATGCAAAGTTGGACTGAAGAGCATGCTGCAAATAAATGTGCACTCCAACAATTAGTACACATTATGTTGATTTATGTGCTTGCTTGTTGTATTTAAAGACATTTGTTCATTCATTTGAAAGGATTTTAGAGATCACCCAACAATAAGAGAATAATTATCTAGGTCTAAGGGATTGAAGGAGAATCTATTCTACATTTCTCTACTTATATGACACCTAAGTTGTCTTGAAATCTTCACTTAGAGATGTACAATTAATCGATTCAATGGTTTGACTCCAAGAGGAGAATATGAACCTTGTGATTTAATACATTTTTCAAGTGTGTTTTTAAGCACTCATAGTCTTTATACTTTATCAAAAATTATAAATCAAGGTAAGCAAGATTTAGTAGTTTGTATTTTATCAAATTAGATCTATGAACAAGATCATATCTACAATAATGAAGATCAGGAATGCACTCATGTAAATGATTCAAAGAATAGAAAATTAATTTTCAGAATATGTGGTTCTTATATAAATCCATGAAAAGTATCCAAAACATTGATGAATTGCTTTTTGACGTCTACTATAACACCCCCCTATAATTAAAATCTAATTAAATATCATATTTAAATATTTCAATTTTTATATTTATTGACATTCATACCAAGAATAAATTGTAATTATACTTAATTCCAATTAAATATACTTATATATTGTACATTTACTAGATTAACCTTAACTTTTTTAATAGAAAACATTTAAACCCTTAAAATATTTATATAAATACACAATAGATAGACACCAAATAAAGAAGATATATGAGGTTCACTTTGGGTTTAGCTTATTGAACTCTACTTACCTTGACCTTAAGCTAATTACCTATCGCAGCCATTGTTCTCAGAACAGTCCTGTAACTTCTATTTGTGGGGTCCAGAGGCTCTGTTTCTTGGAGAATCGTTTGTACTCTAGTTTGGCTGGGCTGTAGCTTTCGTTATTCAGCCTATTTGCAAATTCTGTTCACTGCTTTTGCTGTTCTGATTACAACTGTTCCTTGTAACCTATTTTTCTTAATTCAATACAAGAATTTACCGAGAAGTCTACTTCCAAGTCGTAAGGAAGGATGAGCTCTCGTTTGTGGAGAACTTTCTTTCTCGACGCCTTCCAAGGATCAACATCATTATTTTCCACAAGTTGCTTGACCTATTTAGGATTCGACACCAATTTTTGTTTTATATATAGTTTTCAGTGCAAGTTGATGATGTTTTTGCAATTCTTTTTATTTGGATAATAAAAATGCAATCGCCACCCTTCAAGCAGCATCTTGCTTTTTGGAAGTTACGGTCAAGATGACAGAGAAAAAGATCTCCCCGTACCTGCATAGCTTAAGCTTAGATATCAGAAAAACACTTTTAGTAGAAAATAAAATCCTGTGGGCTTCTAGATGGTTAAAGCCATGAAGAATCAGCCTTAGGGAAAGCTGGTTTTTTAACTTTATTTTATTGAAAAAGGATTATATAAATGTTGGCATCTATGTTTTTATATAAACAATACAATTGAATTATTCTTTTTACATTTAAATCAGAACTTTTGGTAAAACAGTCACATGCAGAGGGTTCCATCTGTCAAAGTTATCTAAGAGTCGAATCTAATAAAGTTATCTAGGGGTCAAATCTAATCTGAACTTGGTCCAAACATGTTTTGGAGAGTTTGAACTTCGGTGAAAGGCTTTTTAATCAGAAACTATCATCATCATCAATTGTGCTCAACCGATTGAATTAAACGCTTTGAAAATAGATTATTAAGTGATCAGGATGAATACTTTCCACATGGAGGTTGAGGTTCCTGAAGCAGCAAGAGCAATGGTCATTGGGAAGGGAGGGCGAACGATTAAAAGATTTCAACAATCTGCAGGGATCTCTTCAGCAAGGTTACTACCCTCTGGCAAATTTCAAATTCGCGGCGATTCCAGAGAAGCCGTGCAAAGTATTGTTGCCTCCGTTAAAAATCTGATAGGGCTCGCTGGTGTGAGCAAAAGCACAGGACACTTCCCTCTATTTTACCGCACTTGTTTCTGTAAATCTACTGAGAATCCCCTGCTTGCTGTTGAGAAAGTCTCTTTCGAAAAATTTACTGGCGAGATTTCTTGCAGTTCTCGGCAAAGTATGCAACATTTATGTTTCAAGAAGGGAGAAGCGATAATTTCAGGTTCACGGTCTACTGCTTCTTGTGATGATGATAATCTGGCAGCTGCCTTTTCAAACAAGATGTCATTTGGCCCTTTCACAAAGTTCCTCCCGCATTGGGACTTTTCAGGTTATAGATCAGAGCTGTTATCCTGCTTTGAGTGTCAGCAGGATGTGATGAGGAATATCAAGATGATCGTTCGATTCGGAAAACAACTCTTCCACGGCCGTCACTACGAGGAACTGCTCCACGGGGGTTTAATTTCCTTCTCCTGTTTACAACAACTTTGCAGCCAAAAGCTCATATCGGGCGCATTCTCCACAGCATGTTCAGAAAAGGCCGTAACAGATCTCAGGCGGCATTTGGAAAAGCTAGACTACGTCAAGGTTTCCTACCGGAGGAAAATCAGCATTCATCTCACAGATCGGGAAGAGAAGCAGATTAGCTTGTCTAACGTTTCCGTTCGTTGCTTGGGAGAGGGCGGGTTCGTGCATAATAGCGAAGTCCAACGAATACTTCGGTCAAGAGACTATTTTCAGGTACTATAGCAAATCGCGGATCCTAACTCTAAATATATTTTACAGTGAAATAAAAGCTCTTAAAATAGGTATTTTGTGCAGGTGCTGGGTGTGGATACCAAAGCATCTGCCAGTGATGTTCAGAAAGCTTATAGGCGATGTCTGTTGAAGATCGAATTTGATGCAGGCGATTTGGCTGCCGCCGAAAAGGCCAAGAAATCGGCCAAAGCGGCCTCGGATTGCTTGATGGATGCTGTGCAGCGAGAGAAATACTTGAGCAACTTTTATTCGGCGACTGCGTCAGATCCATCCGTTGCTCCTTCTTTGTCTCCTGTGAGGGCGGAGATAAGTAGGGTTCGGAGGGAGCCGAGGAGACACGGCCTTGTCTCCTTCTGCAGAGAGGGAGGAGATACAACAGATTTCAGGCTGGCAGTTATGTCACACGAGACAGAGATGGAGATACAGCAGGATATGATTAAATGGGTGGAAGATGCTTGGGCGAATCGAACCCCCGACCACCTGTTTGTTTTCGATCCTTCCAGCCGGTATCAAATTACAAACATACGGTACAAAGATGCAGAGACGTATGTAACGGAGGATTTTAAGTTCCGTATTGCAAATGTGAGGGAAGTGGACGGGGAGGCAGAAAACCAGAGATGGGAATGCGCCCTTACCAGCAGGTGGTCTAAATGGAACGATGGAATCGCAGGAGATGTAAATTCTACAGTGAGGAATGACGTGCTTACTCTTCTCAAGGAAGCCGTCAAATTTAGTAACTAAATGTCTTCAAATCATGCCTAGCTTCTGAATAAGGGATATTTTGGTTGAGAAAAAAATGTACTAATTTTTATTTATGTAAGATATAGTTAAATTAGTAATTAAAGAGTGTTAACTCGAACATGTTAAAAGATTAAGGGAATATGTATAATTTTAGATTTGTGTTTTTAAGTTGTTTAGTAAGGAAAGCGATTTTAGTGTCTTCTATTCAGTTATGGAGAGCAGCAAGTTCTATTGTCTTGAATGAGAATTTCAGTTTGTGATGGATGAAATATTGAGAAGTAATAGAAAATTGAAGTGAGATGGAGGTTGTGCAAATAGTAGTGAAGATTGTGTTTGAGTATCAAGCTCTTTGTATTATAAGGCCCAACAATTCTAATTTGATTTAATTCAATCTAAAGAACTTGTCAAAACAATAAGGACAAATAAAATTTGATGATGTAAAAAAGGCCTTCAACTTATTGCTTGTTTTTTTCAATATTTTATGGGATCATATACTATAGTAAAATTTGATTAATACTAATATTTTGAGTTTTAAATTACTAGGTTGTTTGCAATTGATCCATAAAATTTCATGATGACAATTTTTTTAATTGTTTATTAGTAATTGTCATCAATTCATTGAAACTTGAGTGGGGTATTTTATTAATGAGGAGCTGTGAGTTTGTTGATAGGAATTGAGTTTTGCTAAAGTAATTTCTTCAAAATATTTAAATCTATTATCCTTCAAATTTTCTATGATAATTTTTGTTGATGAATGTATTTGAATAGAGCTTGGGTAAGTTTAGTAGGAGTTGACAACATTCCAATTTACAAGAAATATCTATAAGAAAATATAATTAAGATATTATTCAAAATATCTCTAGCCCATTAAAAATAACTTCCTATCCATTAATATTCATTTCAAACTTCTAAAATAAATTTAACCAATGATTTCTAATCAAAGACACACACACACATGTATATATGAATTAATAGTTATTAAATTAGTCATTTGTAAGACACTAAATTTACTATAGTAATTTTCTTATAATCATAATGTTAACAGGTGAGCATAAGAAAGGAATTCACTAATATTAAAATAATTTTTTTATTAAAAATATACCGTTCGTGCAAATCACCTTTGATTAAAAACATGCAAGTATTATTGAATGTCCCAATCTTAAGGTTTACCCTTTACAAGATGTTGGCATATATTAAGTTACACAAGTTTAAAAAATAATCTAATAAAAATAGAAGTGTTAGAATGTGAGGAGTAGAACATAAATCCAATTACACCTTGAAAAAATTATTAAAACATTCAACATTTATAGCCACTCTTGTCAAAAAATGAGGAGTCCATATAACAAGGCCCATTTGGATATGAATTATGTGATGATGTATTAAATGGGATGTACTAGAAATCATGATGTGATTAAGGGATCCTCTAACATCTATTATTCATTAGATCATATGTTAGAATTTTGCATATATAAACAAGAATTATTCTCAAGACCTAAATATCGATAAAATACCCATAAATTGAGATGAATATAATAATATTATTCTATACTCAAAATTATGAGAAAAATTATAAATAGTAAGATATAAATATATAGGCATCTTGGATACATGTATCAAGGAGATGACAATCCCAAGATGTTTGATTTAACTCTTAATCTCTCTTAACTATGAGATGAGTTAACTCAATCTAACCAAAACTGAGTTGAAATCTACCTATCATTAATCTTATCAATTGATGAGGTATTCACATGTCATTATTAACTACTTAGGTGACAAAAATTAAATACCCTAATTATCCTAAGTAAACTAGTTAAATATGTGCAATATCTCACTTAGGATATAATATATCTAAGGTGAACAAAAAATTGCACCAACATCCTCATAAGTGTAATTTTGGAGAAATGAGATGAGAAATGGGTCTTGACAATTACACCATGTTAAGTACCTATGCTCAATTATCCCCTTGAAAAGAAAGAAAGAGAAAACCTATTGGAAATAATTCCCTAAAGAGAGGATGAAGAGAGAAGGTCTATGTGACTCTCCTCAAAAAAAGTGGAAAGGATAAAATTCCATGCAAGTAAAAACCCCATCCAAAAACATAGTGAAGAAGAGAGATAATATTGTCCCACTCAATGTATAGTTTCTTGTGTCAATGGTAGATGCCCAACATGGAATATTAAAGGTGGCCCATAATTTTTGAACAACATTCCTCCCCTTGGTAAGAAATAAAGCTAAAGATGTATGCAACATATGCTCCCATTCATAAAAGAAATACAAGGGAAGAAATCTCAAGATATATATCATGACTCTAGAAGTTGCTCAATGTGACCATGTTGGTGTCGAGAGGTGCCACAATCGAACTATGTGTCTCAGGCCTAACTAAAAAAGGTGAAAAATTAGAACCTTGTAGAAATACATATAAAACAAGGTCTAAAGATAAATCCCTCTCTACCTCTCCCTCTCTACCTCCTTGCCTATCTCATCTATCCCTCTCTACCTCTCCCTCCCTCCCTCTTTATCTCATATCTCTCTCTACTCTCTATCTCTCTCTCTCTCTCTCTCTCTCTCTCTCTCTCTCTCTCTCTCTCTCTCTCTCTCTCTCTCTCTCTCTCTCTCTCTCCTTACCTCCCTCTCTCTACTCCTCTCTATCTCACCTCTCTCTCTCTCATTACCTACCCACCTCCCTCTCCCCCCCTCTCTCTCTCTCTCCCTCCCTCCCTCCTTCCCTCCCTCATTCACTCTCTACTCTCTATTTCACCTCTCTCTCTCACCCTGCCTCATTTACTCTCCACTTATCTCTATTCCACCTCTCTCTCTTTCACTCTCTCCTTACCTCCATCCCTCATTCCTTATCTACTCTCTATTTCCCCTCTCCCTCTCTACCTACCTCTTCCTCCTTCCATACCTCTCCTCGGTCAATTAGGGAGGGTATTAAGGAACCGCCTGGGGTCCACCAGATTGGTAGAACAATTCACAGACCTGGGGGAATTGGTGAGGAGGAGAATAGGAATGATGATAAGGATAATACCGAAAAACATAAGAATTCCGAACGGGTACAACTATTATATTTACTTACCTCTTTCTACCTTAAGAGAGAGATATGGATGGAGGGATGGAGAGTGGAGATAGAGAGAAGTAGAGAGAGAGGGAAGGAGGGAGGGTGGGAGAGAGAGAAGTGACATAGAAAGAAGTAGGGAGGAGAGGGAGAGGGAGAGGTGAGATAGAGAGAAGTAGAGAGGGAAGGAGAGAGAGTCGGGGGTGAGGTAGGAAGGGATGGAGAGGTAGAAAGGGATAGGTGAGATGGAGAGAAGTAGAGAGGGGAAGTGGGAGGGAGGGAGAGAAAGAGAGATGTAGGTGTAAGAAGTTGGATCCAATTTTTTTTTAAAAAGTAGTGCTTTTTGTAATTTTTAAAATTTGTCATAGTTTGACTGAATATTTGAAGCCCTTACACATAGAATCTTAACAAAGTCTAGTAATATGAAATATAGTATTTTTAGTCTAGTTTTAAATAAATATGTAATTTATTCTAATACCTAGATGATACACAAATTTTTAATAGGCATTGTATAAAACCACTTTTTGAAAGTCACATTTATAGGACCATACAATGCATGTACACATACAGGTCATAACTTGACCTAAATAAAATTAATTTTCTAATTCCTTTTGGGAAAGATGTGTATTATACTTAATATTGATGAGGATATTTTTTAATAATTTTTTTTCCATTTATTATTAATTTTCTTGTTGGCCCTAATTGTTGTTTTTGAAAACCCCTCGTGTACGGACACCATAATTTGAGATAAACTAATCAGTTTTTGGATTTTTTTTATTGTGTAAAGAATTTGTGTAGATTGATGCCAGAGAATTTTTTTACAAAAAACTTAAAAAATTAAAAGTTACTAAAAAATTACAAAAACCTGGCATTTCAAGTTTATGGACTAGTTTCCTCATAAATTAATTAAAAAGAAAAAGATCAATCATACAAAAATATATATATATATATTCAAAAATAAAAGTCGTTAGCCATATTTCCAAAGTCACTTTTTCTCTAGATGTTTTCATAGCATCGTACTTGCAGGTCCAAGGCTAAGGGGTGGGTTTTCAAGCCTAAAACAAAAGCAAAGACATGGGTTTTAAATTTCAAAACTTATGAAATGTGTACCCATTCTAAAATATAATGTAATTAGAAGTGGACACCCATTTTAAAAAGCTTCAAAAAATTTAGTTTGGGAGATTGAGCCCAAACGAGTACTTGTTTCTATTAGGATTTGTTTCCAAAAAAAAAACTTTCTCTATATGTGGACCCAAATTCTTGCTTTTACTTGAGAGAGAGAAAGAGGTGACATAGAAAGAAGTATGGAGGAAAGGGTTGGAGAGGTAGGTAGAAGTAGAGAAAGAATGAGGGAGGTAGGGAGGGAGAGAGAGGTGAGAGAAATAAGTAGAGAGGGAAGGAGAGAGAGCAAGGGGCAGGGAGGGAGGCACGGGTAGAGAGGATAGGTGAGATAGAGAGTAGTAGAGCGAGAAAGTGGGAGGGAGAGAGAGGAGAGAGAGAGAGGGGTGAAGGATGGAGAGGTAAGGAGGGATAGAGAGATGAGATAGAGAGGGAAGGAGATATGGTGGAGAGAGAGAGGGAGAGGTAGATAGAGAGAGAGGGAGTAAAAGGCCTGGGTAGAAAGAGGGAGAGGAGAGATATAGAGTAGAGAGGGAAGGAGGGAGGGAGGGAGAGAGAGGGGCGGATAAAAATAAGTAGAAATGGAAGGAGGGAGGGAGGGATAGATAGGGAGAGAGATAGAGGTAAGATAGAGATAATTACAGAGGGAAGGAGAGAGAGGAGAGAGAGTAGGGTGAGGTAGGGAGGGAGGGAGAGGTAGAGAGGGATAGGTGAGACAAAGAGAAGTAGAGAGAGAGAGAGGTCTAGAGTGCAAGGGATATAGATAGAGTGGGATAGAGAGAGAAATATGATAGGAGCTTGTTGATTACTGGAATTTGACCTATTTTTTTACTAAAATTTGACTAAGATTAAAAAATTATAAGATCTTCCAAAACCTAGAATTTTAATTATAACTTGAGTAGATATTTGAAACCATTCTCAAACATCCTGAAACTACATATATGAAATATAACTTAAAGTATAAGAAAGTAAATGTCCATTTATAAGTGTCACTCTATTTCATGTATATAGTTTAACGAGAAGAGAAAGAGAAAGAGATAAAGTTTAATGAGAAAAGAAAGACAAAGAGATAAAGTTATAACACAAGCGCGTGTTTCATTATAAGATGATCACATTATGTCTTTTATGGGACCAAAAAGTGGTGTGGCCACATTTTGGCCCTCCATCTTTTTTCACTATCCTGAAAGTGACATATATGTTTTGAATTTTGAAATGATGTAAACAAATAATAAATATATATTTTTAGTAAATTTTATATTTATTTATTTTTTTTATAAAAATTAAAAAATTATTTACATATATTTTTTTTATAAAATTGACACTATAAAATTAAGTTGTTGATAAAATGTTTAAAATGAAGTTAAATGAGACATCGCTATATTTATATAGTATTTTTTTTCCTTTAATTTTTCGGGAGTATTTATAACTTGAAACTTTAGTGCATGAATTTTTTTCCCTATTTTGATAAATATATTTTAAATAAATCTTAAAATTTACGTGTATTAAAAATACAACTATTTTCATGAGACATCTTTTGTCCTAATTATTTACAAAAAATAGAAAAAAAATCATATCATCTTGACAGAGAATCTTTTCTCTAGTGAATCATATTTTTTCAAATTTTGAAAATAAATTTTAGTATTTTTCCTTGACAAGATAATCAACTTTTTATTTTGGTGCCAATGACCTAATTTTAATATAAAAAAATCAATAATTAAAATATTAAAAAAAATATATTTTTCAAAATTACAATTGTAGATCTAGAAAAGGGTATTTTTATATTTAAAAAAATATTATTTAAATGAATAGGAGTTATTAAAATATCAATTTTTTTGAATAATTTTATTTTTTTGGTAACTTGGGCCTAAAGTGGTGTTACATATGCATTTAGTGGACACTTCTAGTTTTAAAAATTGTAACACATATCTAACTTAGCTATAATGAATGTAGTTAGACTATATGTTTGACCAAAATTTATTTTTATTTGGAAATGCTTAAATTCACTTGTGCTAATAAGTTGGCTCCAAAAGTGACATAATTTTATAATTTTACTCTCAAATATAAAGAAGAGAGAGTGAAATATATGATTATCTTATTTAAGACTAATCAATCATAAAATTAGAAAAATCAAACGTAAAACCATAGGATTACCCCCCAAGTTCACACAATTATAAGACCTCCAATAAATCATGATGATGACACCTTATTCTTAGTGGGATTACAGTTGCCACTTGTCAAATCAACAAATTTTCCATGATATTAGTGTATTAAAAATGCTAAAATAGGCCATAGATATGTAACTACATTTTTAGGCTACACCAATGAGAAGTACAAAAAAATGCCCTTTAAAAAATTGCACTAAAAAATATTATTTACATGAGCCTAAATGGAGCCTTGAAAGTTCTCAAAATGAGAAATACTCATAATTACCTATGATAATCTATAATTTATATAAAATCTTGACACCAAAATAAAAATAATTTCCACCACTACTAAGTTCTACAAAAAATACCCCAAATAAAATAATTTTTCAATAAATGGAGTTGATATGACTAATAAAAGATCTGGCAAAGTTTATGTACCAAATTCAAAATAAAAATAGAGGGTAATTTTAGGAGGGAGAAAATATGTTTATTAGACGCTAACATAAATAAAGAATATTTTAAGATTCATCCAAAATATTTTGAAATTACCAACAATTTTTTAGAAAATTACATCTTTCACCAATATCACTCCTTTTCAAATTTTAGATTACTTGTTATATATGAGAAAAAACTTAAGATGAAATGATGGTTTTGTACTTATGGGAGTGGAGAAGGAGGTGGAACTACTAGAGGGAGCTTCCTATATAGTGTAGGAGGTGTTGAAAACTAGAGGCAGTTGCACTGGTGGCTATCACCCTAGCGGTGAGGCTATGAACTACCACTACTAGAGTACCTTGGAGGTACTATGTAATTCTAATCCTACAATGTGTAATAGTTTTTTAAATTTTGTGTTGATCACATGATATATTTGACAAGGAGAGAAAAGCCCAAAGATCAGATAAAAGTGCTCTAACTTTGATGATTTGATAGCCAATAAATATAAAACTTCTTTAGCCTTATGAGCATGATGGAAAGGTAAAATTTGACCTAAAATACTCTGAAAGATCATGTACCTAGTAGATTTTTTGTACACCCCCAACTTCAAACTCTTGCAAATATGACCTCCAATGTTCAATTTAGATATGTCAAAAGGTAAAACTAACTTTATTAGGTGTTATGAACTAATTTGGTGTTCTATTGAATTTTTTTTCCCACTCCTCTCTCCTCTATTCGTGTTTGAACAACCTGTGCGCATGGTGGATTCTGCCCTAGGGGTACCCCACGATCCCCCTTTGTCCCCTCCTAACTCAAGACTCACCTTGTCACATGCGAGCTCGTGTCCCTCGAGAGCCACTCCTGGAGGGTCCGCTCCTTTGATTACGGGTCTATCAGAGTCACCTGTGATTTTGGTCTTGTCTGGTGAGAAAGTGCTAATGGTGGAGATTCTTCCAAAAACTAATGGTTGGAAGGATGTGCTGACCAATGGTAAACAAAGTTCAAATCCATCACCTCTTTTTGAAGAGGAAGTCAAAGCTTCAGGAATGGATTTCGCTATTTCTGATACAATCAGTGATATGATTCTCTCCTGCATGGAGAACATAGTTGTGGGTCATTTTCTCTCTTTCCGCCCCACTGTGGATATGGTTCGAAGGTAGGCTACTGCTAAGTGGCGCCTCAAAGGAAGTGTGGAGATTTACGCAATATCGGGTGGTCTCTTCCTTTTCAAGTTCACAACCTTGGAAGACTTGGTTGCGGTCCTCTCTTTTGGGCCTTGGGTGTATGGAAAGCATAGTTTGGCATTATGTCAAATGTGGAAGCTGGGGTTTGACCTTGCAGTGGATCTAAATAAATCGACACCGGTCTGGGTTCATCTGCCTGGGTTGCCCTTAGAATACTGGGATGAATCCATCTTCAAAAGCATTGGGGATTCCTTGGGACAATTCATTACTTTAGATTCCATCACCAAATCCAAATCCAGGTTAGTTTTTGCCCGCTTTTGTGTGAGTATTAGTGTGAATAAGACACTTCCTAACTCTATGAAGCTGTGCTCTAAGTTTGGTAACTGGGTCCAACTTGTGTGTTATGAAAATGTTGTCATTTACTGTCAGAAGTGTGCTAAACCTGGCCACCTTATCTCTGACTGTAAATCTTCATTTAATCGAGAGCCTAACCCGAGAGTCTTTGGTGCAAGTTCTCACCCTCCTTTGGAAAATGAAGTTCTTAAGGATTGTGACTCTCCGACCAAGTCTTCCTCGCTAGTTTTGGTTGAACCTCCGTTCTCTCGGGATCCTCTTAGTGGGATGGTGATTCCTAGTGAAGATCCGACTTTGAGCCTTGCTATTTCTTCTCTGACTTTGAATGAAGCAGTCAATAAGATTTTGGATGTCGATGCTCTATCCTTTGGCCTGGCTTTGGGGGGGATGAGTTAGTAGGAGGCTCCCTATTGGAGGAGGGTTCTGTTGGGACTAGTGAGACTATGGGTGAAGAGGGTGAAATTTGGGAGGATGAGGGCACTGGAGTTATTGAAGGGACAACTGCTAGTTCAGAGGGTCTGATGTAGGAGAAAGCTGTTGAAGAGGATAACTGGGTAACCCCAAAGAAAAGAGGGAGGAAGAAGAAGGCGGATGTGGGAGGTGACTACAAGCCTGGTAGACCTAGCCAAATACAAACTAGGTTGATAGAGACTACAAATGAGATAGCCATTGGCAAAAAGAGGACATTGGATGTGTCTTCCAAGGAAGGTAAAAAATGAAGGTCATGTCTTGGAATGTGAGAGGGCTGAAAAACTCTCACAAGAAGCTAGCTTTGAAGAACTATGTTTTAGAACATAAGATCGATGTGTTACTTTTACAAGAAACCAAGATGAAGAAAGCAAGTTTTGATAATATTGCTAAGTATTTATGGCCGAGGGCCACTTACTCCTATAGTGATGTTGAAGGGGCGTCGGGTGGTCTTGTTGTGCTATGGAACCCAACTAGGTTTAATGGATGTGAACTATTCTGTTGCAGGAGTGGTGTGGGAGTTTCCTTTCCCTACCCAGGTGGCTCTTGGTCTCTTATCAATGTCTATGCTCCCAACCAAAGAAATGCTAGAAATGCCTTGTGGCAGGTTCTTTCTGGTTGGGTAAAAAACAATAGCGATTCTCATTGGTTGGTGGCTGGGGACTTCAAATCCCCCTTATATGCTTTGGAGAAAAGTGGTGGTCTGGTTGATTATTTTGATAGCATGACTGATCTGGCTAATTTCTTGAGTTCTACTAGTCTGATTGACATGGACTTACCGGGCCAAGCTTTTACTTGGACCAACAGGTGTCTTGGGGAGGACTTAATTCAAGTAAGATTAGATAGATTCCTTTGTTCTAGTAACTGGATTGGCTTGCTCAGTGCCAATTTTAGGGCTCTTCCAAGGACGATGTCAGATCATAATCCTCTATTGTTGATCTTGAATGACCTATCTACTATTGAACCATTCCCTTTTCGGTTTGAGATAATGTGGAACTCCCACCCTGACTTCAAGAATAAAATTGTTGAATGGTGGAATATTCCTATTCGTGGCTCTCCCATGTTCAGGATCTTTTTTAAACTTAAACATATCAAATGTATGGTGAAAGGCTGGAACACAAGAGTCTTTGGAGATGTTTTCCAAAAGAAAAGAGTTATTGCGGAAAAGTTGAAAACTATACAAAAGAAAATGGAGGAGGGGGATGACAGTCTACCTACTTGCAACTAGGAAAAAGAGAGCCAGAGGGAGTGGGAGAAAATTCTAAGGAAAGAGGAATTTTTCTGGAAACAAAAATCTAGGGTCCAATGGCTGAAAGGTGACATGAATATCTCTTTTTTTCACGTTTCAGCCATCAAACATCAAAAAAGGAATCAGATAACTAAATTGCTTAATGAAAAGGGGGAGGTGATCAATACTCCCACCTAGATCGGTCTCTTGTTTGTTGATTATTTTAAGAGGGCTTATTTGACTCCTGGTGAGGCTTCTAATCCAACTCTGGACAGTTTGCTGCTAGATCCTCTCTCGGCCATCATTACCCAGAATTATAACCTTAGGATCCTCAGTGTTGTCACTCTTGAGGAGGTTAGGTTGGCTACTTTCAGTATGGGAGCTTACAAAGCGCCTGGCCCAGATGGTTTTCCATCGGCCTTCTTTCAGATCTTTTGGGAGATTGTTGGTGTGGACCTCGTCTTAGCTGCTCATGATTTTTTCAAATCTGGTAAGATTCTCAAACAACTAAAGCACACCTTCCTAGCCTTAATTCCCAAGATTGTTGATCCCTACTCTATGACTGATTTTTGCCCCATAAGTCTTTGCAATACCTTTTATAATATCCTCTCTAAAATTCTGGTGAACTGCATCAAACCTCTCCTTGACAAACTTATCAACCCCTCTCAAAAAGGGTTTGTGCCTGGTCGCCATATCCTTGATGGAACCATAAACACCCATGAACTACTCCATTCCATGGACAGATGCAACTATGCTGCTATGGTCCTTAAATTAGATATTTCAAAAGCCTCTGATAAGGTGATTTGGGACTTTATCCCTAAAGTCTTAGTAAAGTTTGGGTTTGGCCAATCTGTGGTCAAACTCATAATGGAATGTGTAACAATGGTAAAGTACTCTGTTCTGGTTAATGGGACTCCTTTTGGGTTCTTCTTTGTTGGGAAAGGTATTAGAGGTGATCCCCTTTCACCCTACTTGTTTATCATGATTGCAGATGTCTTGAGCAAGAACTTTGCTAATTTGCTGTTGGAAGGGTCTATTAAGGGAATCAAGGCTGCCTCTTCCTTAGATCCGATTGTGATCCAACAATTTGATGATACTTTCCTATTTGGGAAAGCCTCTGTGATTGAAGCCGGGAAATGGAAAAACTGCCTTAACAACTATGCTGCTTGTTATGGTCAGTGCATTAACTATAATAAAAGTATGATTTACTTCTTCAACAACACTCCTAACCTGCAAGCTCGGGTGATTGCTGTTCTGGGTTATATGAGCGGTTCTCTTCATTCTGTTTACCTTGGTCTACCCCTTACTATCAAGGAAGTCACTTCTGACTTTTAGAATTCGGTCCTTGAAAGGATCCAAAGAAAACTGGCTAGGTGGAAAGGCTCCATCCTTAGCCATGCTGGTAAACTACAACTCATATTTGCTGTTCTTTAGGGTATCCCTATCTACTTCCTTTCTATATTCAAGATCCCTAGATATATAGCTGAGAAATTTGAGAAAATTTAAAGGAATTTCCTCTGGTCTGGGACCGAGGAGAAGAAGAAATTTTCTCTGGTTAAATGGGACAAAGTCTGTCAACCTAAACATAGTGGTGGGCTTGGGATTAGGATTGTCTCTTATACCAATAAGGCTTTGATGGAAAAAGTTGGCTAGGACCAACTGAGGAATAAAAAGGATTGGTGTAAGATTATGAATGCTCAATATCTCCAAAACATACCTTTAGTTGATTGTCTCTCAGAGGTTCATCCCTCGGGTTCCTTGGCCTGGATGAGCATTTGCAGCTTGTAGGGTATTTTTAGGATTGGGATGAAATGAAAGATTGGTAATGGTAATAAAATTAGATTTTGGGAGGACCCCTGGTTACTTGATACCCCTTTGGAAAATTTTGAATTTAGAGATCTTAAGAGGCTGGCTCAATGGTTCTTTGGTGTTCATATTAGTGATTACCTCCTTGGCCCACTTGGTGCTAGGAAGTGGAATGTTTTGGCTCTTTGCTGGCCTTTATCCCCTGAACTGAGCCTCCTTGCCAAGTCCCTGCAGGAGTTGCTCTCCCTTACTAGACTTCCCTCAACCACCTTGGGGGATGAATTCTTCTGGACTCATGATAATCAGGGAGATCTTTCTATCAAATCGGCTTACAATTTGCTGACGGACCAGGGTGTTGTCCTTGACCTTCGGAAGAGGGTTTGGAATTGACAAATGATCCCGAAATTTAACTTCTTTTGGTGGACTGCCTACCATAACAAGATTCTTACCCAAGACAATTTGAGGAAAAGGGGATTCCAAATCCCCAACAAATATTTTTTATGCAAGTGTAATGAAGAATATGTGGACCACTTGCTGTTACACTGCCCGTTTGTTGTTGATGTGTGGGTGTTGGCTATAGAACGTTTGGGCATTCAACGGACTATGTGTAAGGATATTAAATCCTTTATATTGAGCTGGATTGGACCCTTCATTCACCCCTTACCTTGTGAAATTTTGAATCAGGTTCCTCCCGTTATTTGTTGGTGCTTATGGAAAGAGAGAAACAACAAGATTTTTAGGAACATTGAGATGAGTCCGAAGGAGTTTTTTGGTATTGGTTCTCAACTCATTGAGGAAAAAGTTTCACTCTTCAAAGAGAAAACTCCAGATAAAGGACCGACTAAGAGGGAAATTATTATGGCCAATGCTTGGCATCAAAACTTGGATGCAAGCTCCTATGACAACTCCAGATCCCTAGCCAAAGGTAACACTATCTGGAAGCCTCTGGATAGTGGTTGGTATAAACTTAATTTTGATGGGGCAGCCAAAGGCAACCCGGGTAAAGCTAGCATAGGAGATGTTATCAGTGATTGCAAAGGAAATTTTGTGGCTGGTTACTCTGGGGGGATAGGTATCCAATATTCTATGATTGCGAAAGCCCATGAGCTGCTAATGGGCTTACAGGTTGCTGTTTCTATGGGGATTGAGAACCTTCATATCGAAGGTGACTCTAAGTCTACTATAGATGCTGTTAACTTTGGTAGATTACTGTGGTGGAGCACTAAAGACATCCTATTAGACATAAGGCTCTTCATGTCTAAGTTGAATTTGAAGAATACTACCCACATTTACCGGGAGAGTAATCAAGTGGCTGATGCCTTAGCCAACTTTGGCACAGATTGGAAATTCTCTAAGTGCTGGCACAATTTGGGGAACCTACCACCAGGTATTCAAGGTCTAATCCTGAAAGAACAAAGCCCTTATTTAATCAATGATAATAACTAATCGTGTGTTTTCATGGGCTTTATGGGGGGTTCACATGCTTTTCTTTTGGGCTATGAGGACGAGTCTAAATGCTGAGATGTCCTACAAGTGGCAAAATTTAAATAATGGGGTGGAGTCTGTTTTTGAAAAAAAGGGCATCATGAGTAATTATGGTGGGTACTTTGTGATCAAGGCAAGACAGGGCTGTATATTACGTTATCTCCTTCTAGGGATTGCGCTAAGCTCTCACATTTTCATGAAGTCCTTTGATTTTAATATTTATGTGACTAATCATTATGAGGAAAAGCTCCTCTTTGGCTCTATCCTTTCCACTATTTTGTCTCCTCTTCTAAAGGTCGGGTTCTTTGATGTTTCTAAACTTGGTCCCATGACCATCCTGCCTAGGTTTCTATGTAATAACAACGTGTTTGGAAAACCTTCCATTCCCATCATGTCTTTCTTACCTAGCCGCAAGTGTTTGAAGATTCTCATTTATGATTATGTGAAGATTACATTTATCGATTTATCTCCCCACGCGTGCGTCCTCTACATTGCTTTGATTACCCAAGGCTGCTATGTTTGGCTTAAAATCCTAAGTGTGCGAGTGACCTTTCACTTAACCATTTTCTCTAACCTTTTACTCTCACAGGTTTTCTGGTTATTCTATGTGCAAAGAGGCTTTATGGGTGGTGATAAAGTGCGAATGAAGCCTGACAACTGTGGCGAATTTTGCAAAGATCCACTGGACATGGCATATATGTGTTGAAGGCGGTTTGGCTCCCCTGATGGAGAGTCTGGTGGGCCATGACCCTCATTTTTCTACGCATTTTGCTAACTCTTAGAAAGACCGAAGAGTGACTCTGGGTGATATTTCCTTTGAAGTGAACAAGGAAGTGATAGCGTAGGCGACGAGGCTGTTGAGTACTCATAAGAAGTACTTGAAGCATACAAATACCCAAGATAATGATAGTCTGAATGCTTTCTTTGTGGGGAATGAGAAGCCGGTCCGTAACCAGTCAAGATTTGAGAGAGAGGCCCTTCCACAGCCATGGGACCAAGTCTGCCTTGCCCTTATGAAGTACGCGACTCTTGAAGGTAGATACAAAACTTACTACTTCTACCATTTCCCTCTTTTAAATCACCTTAGGCATAAAATTTTGTTAAGCTTTCCTTTCTTCCTTCTTAAGGATTTAGAGAGCTTTATTGAAAAAAAACATTGAAGCCACCGACCTTAACCCTGATGATACCCCTCCCCTCCCAATTCACCAAGGTCTCATTATGAGACTCTACCACTTCCATCTTGCATTATGCCTGCCCAAACCCATATCTACTGTTCGTGTGGAGGAAATTGAACCTCTTGTTGTGACCAATATTTCCCTGGTCGATTCCAAAGGTCCCATCAGGAAAACCCATCCGGTTGCTGCTGATACTCACAAGCCTAAAGCTGCTGCTAAGAAGCTTAAGGGGAATGCAGGAAATGCCCAGACTAGTGCTGCGGCTAGTCTCTGTGAACTCAAGTCAACCCCTACCAAGATTGCTAGCAAACCCACCCAAAAAAAGAAAGGTAAGGATGATGTGAAAGGTTTGATGGAGCCTCCGATTAGGGACAATAGAGGTAAAAATGTGGTGGGTAGGGACTCTAAGGGGGACACAGTGGTCGTGGCTATGGTGGTGACTGGTGGTGAGACCATCATCAAAAGGTCTAGTAGAATGGCTAAGAATAACAAGAAAGAGCAGGTTAATGACTTGGATTCAGAAGAGGAGCAGTCTGACATCAAAGATTACAGGGATGAGGAGGTGTTTGAGGCTAAGGAGGAGGAGTATGCTGGAGGGACCCACACCATTCCTGATATTAGCAAAGTGCAAAAGGACAACTCGACTTCCTAGTCCTCGGACCCACTGGGCGTGGAGCATGTTGATACTGTGAAGGTTGTAGATTATGGGGATGAGCTCTGTGTGCTGCAGGAAAGAATGGATAATATGGACAAGAAATTATGTGGCTTGATTCGTTTCACTATCAAGCTGGTCCATTGTGTCACCAACACCCTGTTTGCGGTTATGAAGGATGAAATGGATGAGAAAAATGCTGATGATGACTAGGAATGGGTTGGGGATGATGTTGTTAATCTCCTGTCCAAGAACTAAGAAAATTCCAATTAGTCTACGTTTAGTCTATTTTTTGTCTGTCTGTTGTTGGTCTCTAGTGTATATTTTTTTGCCTTAGTCTCTAATGTTTTTTGGACTTGAACTTTTTAGCCCTAGTGGGTCTCTGTGTTAAGGGTACAACACCTTGTAAATGCTGCTTAGCGTATCAAAAACTAATAGTGTTCTCATATGTAATCCAAAGATCACCTTAATATACTTAAAAAATGCATAATAACAAACCCTCAAATATGGCATTTCTATTAATATTTTTTATCCTCTAGATTGACATACGATATAAGAGAAAAACATAATCAAATTTTTAATACCATGAACTATAATCCTAGAAATGGATCGAATTTAGGAAATCATGGCTCTAATACCATGTTAGTATTTTGCATAGATAATAATTCTACCCAATACCAAAAATATCTATAAAATAATCACAAATTCTTATGAACAAATATTGCTATTTTATATCAATATTATGAGATAAGTTACAAATATTAACACACAATTATATATGCCTCTTGAAAAGACACATGAAGGAGGTAAAAATTTCAAGAGGTATGAGTTAAATCTCAATCAAGAGGCGAGTTAGCCTAGTCTAACAAAGATAGAGGTGGCTTTGATTGAATATATTTGACACCTTAATACCATGAATCATGAGTTAATGAGGTATTGATGACACTTGTGTAGTTCAAATCAAGTTATACACTCCATTATTAGCTACTTAACTAAGAATAATTAAATAGCTTAATTATCCTATGTAAATTTATTAAATAGGCGCAATATCACACTTCTAATATAATGTATCCAAGGTGAACAAAATATTACACCAACATCATAAAATTGTATTCATTTTATTTTTTCATAGATTTACTATTTGTTTCATGCTTGTCCAATTTACATAATATGGAGCAATCAACAATTTATTAATTTTCCAATTTCTATAATACTAAGTTTTGACTTCTTGACTTTCTAAGATTTAATAAGATAATCTTAGTGATAAGATTGATTACTTGAATGTATGAAGAAAATATCCTAACATCCATTGTATGGAGTAATTATTTTTTGATACTCTAGAGTATAATATTGTGGGAAATGTGAAATATGGAAAATATACCAAAAAAATCACATGTTATAGGTAAATATTATTTAACCTCAAATAATTGTTGGACCCCACAATTAAAGTTATCTTTGTTATGATCTCTATAATACATTTCCAAGTTATAATTGCTTGTTATTTCTACATGTATAGTATTTTTTTTAAAATAAACAAATTGAAATCACATCATAATCATCTTATTTTGATGCCTTCTACTAACATTCCAATTCATTGTTTACAGTGCTTATTGTTCATGTTTAAAATTTAAATATTTGAAGTTGGGAATAAAAAAAATATACATACATTTTAACAACAAATGAAAGCCTATTAATATGGATCTACTATATTAAATAAGCTAGTTTTAGTGAACCCAAAAGTCTATGACATGGAATGTATGATTAGTAAAATCAAAATCAATCACATATTAGAGAAAAAAGTTATTTTTCACTAAAAAATGTATAAGTATATTATTCTTCAAAATATATACTTGTATTTAATTTTAGATAATAGATAATAATCCCATAACATGTGGAAAGATATTGAATCATACATCTTCCCAGTATAAAATATTAAAATATGTAATATGATGGATATTTAAGAGCTTCTCACTATAAAATCCTAAATTCTAGGAACATTATTCATACTAAAAATATATATAATTCATATTTTCACAAAAATATTAGTTTTTGTTGAAATTTGATGCCCATAGTTTAGTTTCCATGAATGCATTAAATAATTGTTTAGAAAAAAATGTGCAAGGAAAGAAATTGGATTAGATTGTGAAATTATTTGAGCAAAATTTAAACCTCAAGCTATAAATTAATGTTCATTGGATGAATATCTTTCTTTTACACTCTTACAATTAATATATTATCTCATAATAAAAAAAATAGATGTGAAGAAATTTCAAACTTATTCATTTCTTTCAATGTATAATTGAATAGAAAAAAATCGGAGGGATTTGATAAAATAACCGAAGTCAAGAAAGATGAATCAAAAGGCTTAATTAAAGTGGGGTTCAAAATTATTAAATTTTTGCATCTAAATATTTTAGCATGTTCTATTAGGGTTAAGGATCATTAAATTATTGTTTATAAAATTTTCAACACTCCAATGTGTATTCATATCATGGTCATAAGG
The DNA here is from genome assembly GCA_007115665.2 of Sequoiadendron giganteum. Classification (NCBI taxonomy): domain Eukaryota; kingdom Viridiplantae; phylum Streptophyta; class Pinopsida; order Cupressales; family Cupressaceae; genus Sequoiadendron; species Sequoiadendron giganteum. The sequence goes on from CM021107.1 coordinate 69,617,777, forward strand.
ATTACTTGATACCCAAGTTCTAATAAACATTGATTTTATCATGCTTTCAAATTACTGATTTATATTATTATTATTATTTAAATTTTTTTTAGACATCAACATTATTTTTTTGGTGGAAAATCTCATCCATATTAAGTTTGTATAATTTATAGTTATTTTAGATTCCAACAGTGTAGTTACAATATTGTTATTATAGTTTTTGTTCCTACTATTATTACAACATATTTTTATGTAATCTCAAATTTCATTAAAATAATAAGAAAAAATCTAAAATTTATCTTTCTTCATTGGTTCAATTGTTAATCTAGGTTATGAATATTGATGAATACATTATGAAGAATTCTATGTTTTTGCAAGTTCTAATTAAAATATTTAAATCTAAAAAATATTTACTTTAAATAATAACATGGTTATTATAGTGATATCAAATTTGTGATCTTGACATCCTATAAATCATGGATTTACCAAATCTTGCTACCAACTTTAATACGTATGAAACTTTATCTAGAGGGCTTTGAAAATATATTATTTTTTTCACTTCAAGGAATTATTGAGACCATCAATAGAAGAAACTATTTATTTTTTGCAAGGTACTAGAATTCATCAAAATATCTGAAGGAGACATTGTAATTTAAAAAAAATGTATAATTTTCTTTCCTAAAAAACCTAAAATGGATAAAAATGAAGGGATAACAAGTGCAAAAAGGAAGAGCTACAACTAGCATCAACATATATAGATAATTTTTAAAGACACCATATTTGAGTAACTCATAGGAAGGATCACACAAGAAGATATATCATGCACCCCCCAAAGGACACACCTCCAATTTTTTTAAAGAAGAATGAAGATGCTATAAATAAGTAGAAACTCTTCTTCTTTTCAATGAGCTTTGAGGGTTAACCCATAACTTTTAAGGAAAAATGAGATGATGTTAGAAGAAGAGTTAGATAAATTTGCTAAAGGGCTAGAAAAATGGATCATGAAAAAAGAAGAAGTGACGAGTACACCAAATTCAAAGCTACAATAAAGGGTTTAAGTGAAAATTGTGGAGAATTAACTAAGAAAGAAGAACAATTGGAGCTACAAGATTGGGAGAAGAAATAAACCATGGAGGGGTTTTAAAAATAGAACTATTAGTTGCAAGAAATTGAAGTAATCACTTTCAAATAGGATTATATAAATCCCTTATATGAATAAGAAATTATGATAGTTGAGTATGAGGAAGAATAAAATTCGAAGTTACAAAAATGTGAAAGGAAGTGGATTTTGGAAGAATCCACTAAGAAGATGAAATATATGGATCTTTGTTTAGAAAATGAAACCTTATTCATTTCCAAGGTTGGATTCCAAAAAAATATTGACCTAAGAAGCTGAGGAACAAATATCACTATTTAAAAATATAGTTGAAAAATATGTTCCTTTCTAAGAAGCATCCATCAATCTTCAAAAGATTGAGTTAGAAACGTATGAGATTGATACCCTAAATAATTATGCTAGATATTTTGGAGGGATTAATCTATTAATTTTGGTATTAAAATTTTGATTCATACAAAGTTTTGTGATGATGTTAAGATCTCTAATTTAATAAAGGGACATGTAAAATCTTTGACTATATTTATGTTATCAGAGTATGCTATATCATGGGACCGATTCATTAAAATCATGAGAAGAATCACAAAAAAATTGAATTAATTTAAACACATCCTTCCATAAGAGTATGGAATCCAAGTAGTTGGAGACACATGAAAAATAACATAAGCTTTGACTAGTATTTTAACCAAAAAACTACAAAGGGGAGATATTGAGGAGCACATAAAGGATGAAATATTTGATGGATTTATATTATTATTGAAGATAAATTCATCACACTATTCACTTGGATAAGTAGAAAAAATAATTTGTCCATGGGAAATTATAAGGTAGGCGATGAATTCTATGTCGAGAAATCTAGCATAGTTATGCGTGTTTAATGGTTTTATTCCATGGATAACTCTCTACAAGTTCAAAAATATATATCATATGAAGAACCTAAATTTGATCCTTGGGATTCTAGAGCAACAAGATCTATTTGAAAAAGAATTTAAATGCGACTTTGGGAACACAAAGATTTTATACTTGGGTCATATCATTATTGGTCGAGGAATGTAGGGGAATCAAAAGAGGATTCATTTTTTTCTATTATTAACATTCCCTACCACAAAAACTCTATTTAGAAGATTATTTAAAGTATTCATAAATAATAGAACATGTTTTAAGGGATTTTCACATATAGCAACACCCTTAGCGAACATGACAAAAGAATGAGCTCTTGCATGGATGGGTGGAACACTAGGATTTTTTTTTAGAGTAAGAAGGTAATTAGATCATACCTTGTATTTTCTATTTTATATCTCTCACAACTATTTGTGGTATAATTTCATGTTTTAGGAGAAGATGTTGAGGTTGTATTAAAATAAAAAAGAGTCACTCCATAAAAATTGTGAGAATGAAGTTTAAATATTTTGAATTGAGTTCCTCTACATGTATGAGGAGAAGATGCTTATCATCATTCTTGTTTACCGAAAATTGAGGCACCTAGTTGATGGTAGATATGTGGTGGAGTTATATTAAAATGGATTGAAGTTCTTCTTGGATCAAAATGATTTGAAAGACAAGTAGCAAATAATGGGTGAGGAAAATCCAAGTTTATATTTTTGATATAGAATACATGAAGGGAAAAAGGAATGTAGTTATTGATGACTTTTGTGATGTGCCTCATTGTTTTATTTATGTCATCTTTGTTGATGGAAAGATTTATATCAAGAGATAATATTCTAATAATGTATTTATTTCTAACATCTTAGATGGGAATCTGTAGGATGTCAAGTGTGTGCTTGTGGATTATGGCCTCATTTTGTATGAAAGATAAAATATTTTTGGTGCATAATTATAAGATGAAACAATTTTTTTTGAAATAATTTCCTTATACACTAATATTAGTGGGATCCTATATATCCTACAACATTAGTAAATATATAAGAGAAAGATTTATATGGATGAACTCTAAGAAGGAATCTCTAACACATCAAGGACTACATCCCCTACAAACAAAATGGAGTAAAGCATGTCTTCTTGGGGGCTTTACTATATAGTCATTTCTGATTCCTCTTAAAGACTGGAAGGATGTGTTCATGGAATCATTCTATAGGGATTATTTCATCTGGTAGGTTTAGAAATCACTCATAACATAAGTTATTAGCTACAAATAGTTGGAAAAACAAAATTGGTAAATAATTGGTTGAAAGATGATTGAGCTCGAACATGTTTTAAAACAAGAATAAAGGATTCCCAAACATTTAAATTTTTACTGCTTGAGGGCAAGCAACTTTGGGAAGGGTAGACTTGTAATGTCCCATTTTCTATTAATTTATGTTTGTGGACTAAAGGCCTGTTTCTCATTTCTAGTATCTCCCATGGTCAAAGTCTACATATGTGTTCTCCCTCTTCATCCCCCATGTGCCCATTGGGTTTGAAAGTTTCTAAGTGTGTATATATGTCCAGTTTTATAATGTGTGCAAGTTGTCAAAGTTTTATATTTTCCCCCCATCATCCTTTTTATGCAAACTCCACTATTTTCCTTATTCATATTGGAACATTGGAATTTCTCGTATTGGCAAGCATTTACACCCAAATCTGCCTTTATAATTATTCTTGTTGGAATATTATGCTTTCCATCTCAATATACCTTTCCACCTAGCTCTATTGTTTCCTTTATTACTATTGGGATATCAAAGATTCCTAGCTAGGCATGAGTTTCCTTCAATGTCCATTTTGTTCCTTTATCCCCACTTAAATTTTGGAGTTCTCCTTCTTGACATTCCTTTCCTTCAATCCCCACTTTTTTGCTTACCTTTTTCAAAGTTTCATGTAATTCCTTATTCCAGAATGCCTTCAACCCAAACCTCTACTCCTTGATACTTACACTAGGTTACCTTTCAAGACTAGGCCTTCCCCTTATCTAAGTACATTTTCCATGACACCTCTAAAATTTGATCCTTGATATGTTACACTACGTCACTTCATTTGGATCATAGGTTTAAATACCTTCCTATTTGGGTACCTAGCATGTTATACTTTCAAACTTCTACCCCAACATGTGGCATGAGACTTGAGGTATACTTGAACCTAAAACTCTAATACTCCCTCTCTTTTTAACTATTCACTCCCAAAGGGATTTTCCCTTCCCAAAAATAGTTTAAAATATTAAGGGTGCAATTTCACATGTACTCACGATATTAGAGGTGGAAGATGGCCATGCTATTATTAATTCAGTGTTTGCATCCTCCACTACTCTTTGTCTTTTAATTTAATCTTAGTTTTTATTTTTGGAAAAATATTGTACCAACCATAAATTAGAAGGATATCAAGAGTGAACACATCCATTCAAAGATTAGTATGCATATTCTACACAAAACAACCCTTGTAAAACTATTTTGAGAACTTGTGTTTGATCAATCCAATTCATTGATGGAAACCCTTAGATTTACTAAAGATCAGAGGATGGAAACCATATGGTTTTGAGGATTAGAGGATGAAACCTCTTTGGCCCTATAGGATGATCTTATTTAGAGATCATGAATGAGCTTTCCCAATGGCGAATCTCAGTTGCATGAAGTTTGTACGATTTATAGTTATTGTGGATCTAGGAATATAGCTATAATATTATTGATCTTATTGTAGATGTTCTTACTATTATTATAGCATATTTTGATGTAATCTCAAACTTCATTAAAATAATAAGATTTTTTTATAAATTTATCTTTCTTCAATGACTCAATTGTTGATTTGTGTTATGAACACTAATGCATAACTTGTGAAGAAATATGGGTTCTTACAAGTTTTGATTAAAATATTTGAATCTAAAAGCTATTCACTTAAAAAAAATATTAGGTTTATTATACTATATTAATGTAGCTTGTCTATGGAGATAAATAATTGATTAGTTGAATACTAAGCAAGAGAATTGAATGTGGTGGATGATACTCAACTTGATAATTGAAGAATGATGTCAAATAGATGAGATCTTGGAAACTACCTAATGTTATACTTGGAAATAATACCTTGAGCTATTAAGGAGTCATTTGGAATTATGGGCTAGATCTCTACCATACCAAAGGTCAAGTTTGCAAGTATATGATGAATTTGTAACCATGTATTCATACTTGTACTCAACATGCATCTTAGGAATTAAAAGGGTTATGTCCTACCACTTCATTTGATATGTAACCTTTTGCTCTATCTTTTTTGAAACTTCAAGAAATTGTGATATTTAAAAATACCTTAAAAGATTGTGATTCCATCACAAGGAGATTTCACCTAGATCAATCCCCAAAAAATTAACAATATCAAAAATTGTAGACAAGCACCTAAGTATACATATTCTCTACTCTTATTACACCAAATCACAACTATCAATTTGTTCTTTCTAGAATGATTGCCTTATAATCTTTGGATGATTATTTGGTGATTAAAATGAATGCATTAAATATATAAATACTAGAATTTAACATTAAATCAAACCAAAAGTGTGTTTATTCAACTCAAAATAGAAGGGTGAAGTGGGCTAGTTAGTCAATTTTGAAGTTTGAATTTTGAATTTTAAAATAGAAAGGACAAAGTTCATGAAGGGAGACTTGTCCTATTACTGAATAATGATAAAATCGAGACGGATAATGACTAAATGAAGATAGGTATATATACAAGTGTGATAAATAGATTGATAAAACAAATCAATAAAAATATACATAAACAAATAGAATAATAATATATATAATGTATGTGTATATAAATAAATATCTTCTAAAATGAATCTAAATTCATATAAAACAATATTATGTCATTATACATATATATAAATATTACTTCAAAATAAATATAAAACTAAATATAAATATATATATCACTCTACACATAGTATATTGCACATTAATAAATAAATTATAAAATATTTAACATCCCGTAAATCACAATCATAATTCGAAAGGTTTAAAACTCTTTTAAGAACCAAATATTTAACTAATGAAAATTTGGATTTCAATTGTAAAGAAAATCTATAACAATATTTTTTTCCATGTATAATATTAACACAAGAAGTTTGCAAAGTAAGCACGACATAAATGATAAATAAAAATGGTCCAACCTTGAAAAGAGGCTACAAACCGTCAACAGCCACACCGTTCAACTAGCAAGACCGCTTGCAGTTAATGTGGGCTCATGAGTTGACTGAACTTGAAAGCTTCCTTGACCAGGTTAACCACGTCATTGGTCACCATAGAATCCATGTTATCAGCGATTCCATCGTTCCATTTCGACCATCGACTGGTGAGAGCGCACTCCAATCTCTTCCGTTCCGTTTCGCCCTCCACTTCACTTACATTTGCGATACGGAACTTAAAGTCCTCCGTCACATACGTCTCCGCCTCTTTATACCGTATATTCGTAACTTCATACCGACTGGCAGTATTGAAAACAAGCCGCTGGTCGGGGGTTCGATTCGCCCATGCGTCTTCTACCCATTTTACCATATCTGGTTGTGTCTCCATCTCTATGCCGTGCGACATAACTCCAAGCCTGAAATCTGTTGCATCTTGCCCCTCTCTACAGAAGCTGACGAAACCGTGTCTCCTCGGCTCCTTCCGAACCCTACTTATCTCCGCCTTCACAGGAGACAGAGAAAGAGCAGCGAATGGATTTAACTGACTAGGCGAATAAAAATTCTTGAGATACTTTTCTCGCTGCAGAGCATCCATCAAGCAATCGGAGGCATTCTTGGCTGATTTCTTGGCCTTTTCGGCGGCGGCCAAATCGCCTGCATGAAACTCGATCTTCAAAAGACATTTTCGATAGGCTTTCTGAACATCGTCAGCAGATGCTTCCAAATCTACATCCAGCACCTGCGCAAAATAACCACATTTTAAAAAAATCCTTAAAACCACCAATGGCAAAAATCTTGCTTTTTCACCTCTCTGAGCACCTGGAAATAGTCTTTTGAACAAAGAATTCGTTGCACTTCAGTGTTGTGCACAACCCCTTGCTCTCCGATGCAACGTACAGAGATATTAAACCGCCGGAGCGGCTTGTCTCCCCGATCTGCGACATGAATACTGATTTTCGTCCGGGAGGAAACCTTCACATAGTCAAGCCTTTCCAGGTAAAGCTTGACATTATTTACGGCGCCTTCTGAACACGCGTTGGAGAAGCCGCGTTTTAAGAGCTTTGTTCTGCAAAGTTGCTGTAAATTGGAGAGCGGAATGAAACCCCTGTCCAACAATTCTTGGCAGCCGCGGCCGTGGAAGAGATCTTTGCCGAATCTGACAATCATCTTGACGTTTCGCATCATATCCTGATCCTCAAAGCACGATAACAGATCTGATTTATAAGCTGAGAAGTCCCAATGCGGGAGAAAATCCGTGTGAAATGACAGCGTGCTGGAAAATGCAGCCGCCAGATTATCATCAGACGAAGACGAAGCTGATGTCGTCTCTTCTCCACTCTTGAAACATAAATGTTGTCTATCGTTCTCAGGATTGTTTGAAATCACACCTGTATAATTTTCGAAGGAGACTTTGTCAACGGCAAGCAGGGGTTTCTCAGCAGATTTACAAAAACAAGTGCGGTAAAATTGAGGGAAGTATCCCGTGCATTTGCTCGCAACAGCACGGCTTATCAGACTTTTAATGGAAGTAACGATTCTTTGCACAGCTTCTCTAGAATCGCCGCGAATTTGAAATTTGCCAGAGGGCAGAAGCCTGGCTAAAGAGATCCCTGCAGATTGTCGAAATGTTTGGATCGTTCGCCCTCCTTTCCCAATGACCAGTGCCCTCGCTTCTTCGGGAACCTGAATTTCCATTTGAAAAAATTGTACAGAGCTCATCTTGCAGCGTTGTAACAGAATTCTCTATTTTTCACAATGGCGGAATGGTCTCCAGCAGGAGTGGTCTTTTCTTCAATTTAGCTCTATTCTTCAGTGGTGCGCATGCCCCGATTTATGTTGACGGCGTAAATACGGCTCGAATATTTTTGGAACGTGCCTGATGGCAGGGCACTGATTTCACAAAGCTATCGGAAACACGTTACCAAAAAGAAAAGAATAAGCCGTTCGAATATCTCGTCTTTTTCTTCAGAAATTTAAAAAGTAAACAAGTTATTATACCTAGTACTTTTTTTTGTATTGAAACAAAGTAAAAAATAGGTAGTACAATAAAAAAAACAAAACAATCTACCTGTAGGCTACTTATTATAGTACTTTGCTGTAGAGTCTGCAGTCTAATCGCATCGGATTGTATAAGTTACTGCTGGCCCCTCTCCCCTATTTATTTGTTTTTATTAACTGAAATCAGTAGTTCAAATTTTATTAAAAGCTGTAAAATCGATTTATAGAGGTCATTTGGATTATAAGTTCAGAAAGTAAGGTTAAAATATGTTTAATCAGTTTTAAAGTATATCAAATTTGTTAAAAAAAAATATAATAATTTTTTGTAATTAATTGTTGTTATAATAAAAATTTGAGAAATTGTATTATAATTATCAATTTGTAATTTTTTCTATTAGTTGTGAAACACTTGTTTTATTGAAATATATGATATAACTAGTTAGTATGTTGAAAAACTCGTCGTATTGAAATATGTGATATAATCTTTATTTGAAATACTAACAGACATTTTTTAAAGTTATCAGATCATTGTTTGTAAGGAAACTCGTTTGAAACTATTTATAATCACTAAATCCCCCTTCTTGAATGAACTAGTCACACTTGTTTATCTTTTCCCTAACCACACTCTTATAAAGACTTTCTTACCTAATACAACTGCTTAAAAAAATGCCAACATTTAGTCATTTGTGACCACCACATTTTCTTGCTCAAAAGATTTTTTTTCTTTTTTGATGTGAACTCTTTCAATAGATATTATGATAAGGAAAAAGAAAGCTCTTACTTTATATTCCTATAAGAAAAAGTTAAAGAAAATATAATATTTTTTATGGCTTCCCTTTTATTTCATGGTGGGTGCTTGGAGACATTTAAAATTACTTTTTTGATTTGATAAAATCATTCATGAACTTTTATAATCAAATCATTTACTTTTCTATTATACTATCTTGAGCCTTACGGTATGAAGCCCAATGTTTGAAGGAAGGTATCTCTGACAAGTTAAAAAATGCCTACAAGCTGTAGATTACTTTCCAATCCAATGGTTTAGAGTGCTCATAGGTTTGTGGTGGGCACCTCAATCGACCTCATCATCTTCTACTCCAATGACAAATCTTTCAATACTAACAATCTCTACAACTTCTCTCAGTTGCACAGGTCGTTGAGTTGAATTTTCTTTTGTTTCATGTTTGAAAACTGTTGTTCTACCCTACTAGTACTACGCTGTGCCATCTTTGGAGATGTTCTTAATGGTTGTGCCGGAATGGAGGTGTTGGCATAGACTGAGCACCAAGTTCATGGAGGCCACACCTTCTTCATTCTTGCCCACACAATGCTCCATCATAGTTGAATACTATTTCCTAATGTTGCTCATATTATGTTCTGGACCTTTGGCTAAGACACAATATTCCCATTTTGAATAAGTGTGCTTCATCTTATACCTTGGGCTTTACTTGATGCTTCAACCATCCTCATTGGCTGGCACTGATGGTTGAATCTTGTGCAAGGTTATTGACTGGCTTTGGATTTGGTTTGTGCAATTCCTAAATGATGGTGTTTTATCCATGCACCATTTTTTTTGTGTTTCTAGTGTTGAAGTTGGAGGTTGCACATTATCTTTTAGTGACTGTCTTTGTATTGTTGAAGGAAAATTTCCTGTGCTACTTCTGGAATGTTAAAATGAAATATTTAACAGATCTTTCTTGAATTTCTGAGCAAGTTCCTCCTGCAAGGCTGCATTAACTATGCTGCTCTTTATTATTCTTTCCCCCTATGAATTGTACAGTTTCTTAAGGCTAAGGGTTATGGAAACTTAATGTTTAAATCATTATTTTCAATTATGAAAGCTTCGCACCACCTTCTCAATCACAAGAGCTCTACCTAAGTAGTTAACATGAATATTTGTCTTAGCTATAGAGTCATGCCATTTTAATAAGGTTGTAAAATGACAAAGAGGGTACACTGGATATTGTGGTCGTTGCATATGGTTTCTTTGTTAATAATTGTGGATTTTAGGTGCTTGCGCAGGGTATTTCAATGCTATACATAGCTTTGTAAATAATGCACTATTTTTATTGGTCATTTTGTTTAATAATGTTCGTTTGATACATTTGAAATGAAATGTTTTTTTAAAGGCTATCTAAGTATATGGAGGTTGCACCTAGCTTAGTATGTCATATGAACTGGGTTGGCATTGTGCTTCTTATTGGCTAGGTGTCTAGGTGAGTGCAATGTTCTTTATATCTACACATCAACTTTGAATTCTTGTGCCATTCTTCTTATGGATGGAATGATGCATCATTATTGAAAGGTATTAATTATTTTAATGTAACATCATATTGCACATAGTGAATTGGGGCATATATCATGTTGGCATTTAAATTGTTCTTATAAGGTTGTGAGTTGGTTGGAATGTCATTTGGTTGCTTGACACTTGCTACACCATTTCATTCCTTGAAATTGTATCATATGATGAGTTGGTATTCACATTCCATACTAGTATCTTCTTCATCCACTTTCCCCTAAGATATTGGCAAATACCAACTCTATACTAGTAATTGCATTTGGTTTTACTTATCCAATGGAATGACTTTAACAAGTTGGTGCATTGAAGCGAAGGAAACATCTATGACAAATGCTATATATGATATTCATTTATTGTTGCACTAAAACCTAAGCATACCAACGTATACTTATCTTATCAAGAAAAAGTAGACTATCCAACATTACATTCAATATCTCAAAGAATGTTTAAACTAATGAAAACAAGAAAAAATCCTATAGATACCACTTATAAAATGCCTCATTTTGATGTGTTATCACTTCTCTGTAGCTTTTGGTTAATAAAAAAAGAGTTCTAAAATTGGAGTGTGAGAAAAATACATTATGTACACACATCATTTATTGTTCATTTTGATGGCCCTCTTTCAAATCAAGAGTTGAGATATTTTGAGATGCATTTTCCTAGTGTCACTAATGATCCCTATTAGTTTTAAACCTCTATCATTCTATTTATGTAAATTGAAATGATTCCATCTCTTCAACTTGTATTCTTTTTGTCAATGATGTTTATCAAGACCCTTTGAGTGTACTATAAATTATATGCATTTTGTTGTTCATTCATAGGTGATTTTGTTTGAAGAGTTAGGACTATGTCAAAAACCTACATGGAAAATTGTCAAGTCTCCACCCACTCTTTACTCAAGGTCAGCCTCTAGACAATGTTGTTATGGTGGTTGACAAGACCAATCAATGCCATCAGACAAGTTATTTTTTATAGTGCATATATATCCTTTAAATTTAGTTTGTCCCAAATTTCACAAGTAGCATTAGTATCTAATTTTTAATACTTCACCTCATAATTGCATTTGAAACCAGTTACTCACTAATCTTTGTTTTCAACACTTATTCAAATTGTTCATTGATTCAAAGCCTTGATTGTTTGAAGTTAAAAGTAATTGTCTAGTGTTCAATTCAATTGATACTCTTAGCTAGACAATGGTTATAAATTATTGTTAAGCTAGTTGGAAATGGCCTTAGGTAACATTAATTCACACTTTGTATGCTCACCCAACCACAAAAAAAAAAAATCAACTCTTTTTATCATAAATAGTAATATCTTTAAGGATCTTTCACCAACACATTCTAGACCTATATATGAAATAAATGAGTGGTAGTGAACTCACATCCATATTGTTTTAGGGCTTACAAATGAGAGGTTCACAAACATTACTTTTAGAACAGACACACATATCACCATGTTTGTGAATCTGAGGGGTCTATGTTTGAAGACAAGCTTCTTACAGTATTAAGAAGAAAACATCTAAACATTTAATAGTAAAAATAGTAGTGCAACCATCTCAACAAAATAACACGTTACGGATTCAATCTTAAGGAAGATTTTACATTTATGTATAAAGATTTCCAAGCACCAAAAACATGATTAGTAAACATCATAAAGAGAAAATAAAGCACCTAAAAATAGATTGGGATTCAAAAATTACTAATCATTTACAAGGTCTAAGACTATTAATTTTTTAACCAAATTTCTTGAAAAATAAAAATTACATTTGAACATTTTACCCTTTAATGCAATGACCTGTGGATTGATGAAGATTAGTTAAATGAATAACATTGTTTCATGTCTTCCAATTTAATACAAAAATACTAAAAAATGTTAAGGAAAAAGAAAGCTCTTACTTTATATTCCTATAAGAAAAAGTTAAAGAAAATATACCATAAAATATTATGGCTTCCCTTTTATTTCATGGTGGGTGCTTGGAGACATTTAAATTTACTTTTTTGATTTAATAAAATCATTAATGAACTTTTATAATCAAATCATTTACTTTTCTATTATACTACCTTGAGCCTTACGGTATGAAGCCCAATGTTTGAAGGAAGGTATCTTTGACAAGTTAAAAAATGCCTGCAGGGTGTTCAATTACTTTCCAATCCAATGGTTCAGACTACTCGTAGGTTTGTGGTGGGCACCTCAATCCACCTCATCATCTTCTGCTCCAATAACAAATCTTTCAATACTAACAATCTCTACTACTTCTCTCAGCTGCACAGACCGTTGAGTTCAATTTGCTTTTGTTTCATGTTTGAAAACTGTTGTTCTACCCTGTACCATCCTTGGAGATGTTCTTAATGGTTGTGCAGGAATGGAGGTGTTGGCTATTATATAGACTGAGCACCAAATTCATGAAGGCCACACCTTGTTCATTCTTGCCTACACAATGCTCTATCATAGTTGCACACTATTTCATGATGTTGCTCATATTATGTTATGGGCCTTTGGCTAAGACACAATATTCCCATTTTCAATAAGTGTGCTTCATCTAATACCTTGGGCTTTACTTGATGCTTCCACCATCCTCATTGGCTAGCACTGATGGTTGAATATTGTGCAAGGTTATTGACTGGCTTTGGATTTGGTTTGTGCAATTCCTAAATGATGGCGCTTTATCCCTACACCATTTTTTATGTTTCTACTGTTGAAGTTGGAGGTTGCAAGCTGTGTTTTAGTGATTCTATCTTTGTATTGTTGAAGGAAAATTTCCTATGCTAATTGTAGAATGTTAAAATAAAATATTTAACAAATGTCTTTCTTAATTTCTGAGCAAGTTCATCCTGCAAGGCTGCATTAACTATGTTGCTCTTTATTATTCTTTCCCCTTATGAATTGTACAGTTTCGAAAGGCTAAGGGTTATGAACACCTAATGTTTAAATCATTATTCTCAATTATGAAAGCTTCACGCCACCTTCTGAATCACATGAGCTCTACCTAAGCAGTTAACATGAATAGTTGTCTTAACCATAGAGTCATGCCATTTTGATAAGGTTGTAAAATGACAAAGAGGGTGCACTGGATATAGTGGTCGCTGCATATGGTTTATTTGTTGCTAATTGTAGATTTTATGTGCTTGTGCAGGGTATTTCAATGCTATACATAGCTTTGTAAATAATGCACTATTTTTATTGGTCATTTTGTTTAATGATGTTCATTTGATGCATTTGAAATGAAATGTTGTTTTAAAGGCTATGCAAGTATATGGAGGTTGCACCTAGCTTAGTATGTCATATGAACTGGATTGGCATTGTGCTTCTTATTGGCTAGGTGTCTAGGTGAGTGCAATGTTCTTTATATCTGCACATCAACTTTGAATGCTTGTGCCATTCTTCTTATGAATGGAATGATGCATCATTATTGAAAGGTATTAATTATTTTAATGTAACATCATATTGCACATAGTGAATTGGAGCATATATCATGTTGGCATTTAAATTATTCTTATAGGATTGTGAGCTGGCTGGAATGTCATTTGGTTGCTTGACACTTGCTACACCATTTCATTCCTTGAAATTGTATCATATGATGAGTTGGTATTCACATTCCATACTAGTATCTTCTTCATCCACTTTCCCCTAAGATCTTGGCAAATACTAACTCTATACTAGTAATTGTATTTGTTTTTACTTATTAAATGGAATGACTTAAAAAAGCTGGTGCATTGAAGCAAAGGAAACATCTATGATAAATGCTATATATGATATTCATTTATTGTTGCATTAAAACCTAAGCATACCAACGTACACTTATTTTATCAATAAAAGGGTAGACTAGCCAACATTGCATTCAATATCTCAAAGAATGTTTAAAACAAGGAAAACGAGAAAAATTCCTATAGATACCACTTATAGAATGCCTCATTTTGATGTGTTATCACAAATCAACTAGATTTTGGTTAAGAAAAAAAAATTCTAAAATTTGAGTGAGAAAAATACACTATGCACACATATCATTTATTGTTCATTTTGATGGATCCCTCTCAAATCAAGAGTTGAGATCTTTTGAGATGCTTTTTCCTAGTGTTACTAATGATTCCTATTAGTTTTAAACCTCTATCATTCTATTTATGTAAATTGAAATGATTCCATCTCTTCTATTCTTTTTGTCAATGATGTTTATCAAGACCCCTTGAGTGTACTATAAATTATATGTATTTTGTTGTTCATTAATAGGTGAATTTTTTTGAAGAGTTAGGACTATGTCAAAAACCTACATGGAAAATTTTCAAGTCTCCACCCACTCTTTACTCAAGGTCAGCCTCTAGACAATGTTGTCATGGTGGTTGACAAGACCAATCAATGCCATTAGACAAGTTATTTTTTATAGTGCACACGTATCCTTTAAATTTAGTAGGTCCCAAATTTCACAAGTAGCATTAGTATCTAATTTTCAACACTTTTCATTTGGACCCACTTCACCTCACAATTGCATTTGAAACCACTTATTCACTAATCTTTGTTTTCAACACATTCAAATTATTCATTGATTCAGAGTTTTGATTGTTTGAAGTTAAAAGTAATTGTCTAGTGTTCAATTCAATCGATACCCCTAGCTCCAATGGTTGTAAATTATTGTTAATCTAGTTGGAAATGGTCTTAGGTAACATTAATTCACACTTTGTAGGCTCACCCAACCACAAAAAAAAAATCAACTCTCTTAATCATAAATAGTTATATCTTTAAGGATATTTCGCCAACACATTCTAGACCTATATATGAAATAAATGAGTGGTAGTGAACTTGCATCCATATTGTTTTAGGGCTTACCAACAAGAGGTTCACAAACATTAATTTTAGAACACACACACACATATATATATAGCCATGTTTGTGAAGATGAGGGGTCTATATTTGAAGACAAGCTTCTTACACTATTAAGAAGAAAACGTCTATACATTTAATAGTAAAAATAGTAGTGCAACCATCTCAACAAAATAGCACGTTACCGATTCAATCTTAAAGAAGGTTTTACATTTATACATATAAAGATTGCCAAGTACCAAAAATATGATTAGGAAACATCATAAAGAGAAAATAAACCACCTAAAAGTAGATTGGGATTCAAAAATTAATAATCATTTACAAGGACTAAGACTATTAATTTTTCAACAAAATTTCTTGAAAAATGAAAATTACATTTGAATATTTTACCCTTTAATGCAATGACCCATGAATTGATGAAGATTAGTTAAATGAATAACATTGCTTCATGTCTTCAAATTTAATACAAAATTACTAAAAAATGTTATTTTTATTATATTATGGGTAAGTGCATGGATCTATGACATAATTTTGGCTCTTAGGATGCCACTTTTTTTTTTTTTTGTTGAAATCAACAAAATCTAATCGGCATGAGAAAATGAAGATAGTTATGCTCAAAATTTCAAGATGTAGCAAGAACAAGAGTTGAAGTGCTCTGAGTCTAGTTTCTAAGCTACTATTTCTTTTTGAAATTAATGAAGATTAAGGGTCTTAAAAGGGAGGGGAGGGGAGGGGAGGGGTTGGGGGGAGGAGAGGGCGGGGGGGGGAAAGTAGGTCCTATTTTTATCAAAAAAATAGCATAGCATATGAGGGCCCCCCTTTTTGATTAACTTTTTTTTAGAATTTCAAAAATTCGAATTGTGAGAAATTAGCTAACATTGGATGTAGTTTATCCTCATTCTTTCAGATAATTTTTTTAATGAATATATAATATTTTATGAATTTTCAAAGTGTTTGAAAACTAATCAAAAATTAATTTTTCTTCATCACATTTAGAATGAAGTCTAGTTTTAAAAAAAATAATTTGTTTCACGTTTCAATGAATGAGTGGAAATCTATCCTAAAACTAGCACATGTTGGTTTTTGACCAAAAACAAAGGCATTTACAAGAGAAGTTATGGATCAAAACCTTAATTGAATCAAAACAAAAAAATAATTATATATTTAGATAGCTAAGAGAGAGGTTAACGCTATCACATTTTTTTTTATAAACTTGAATTGAAAGATGTGCAAACGTGACAGTGAGCACAAACAAAAATATGGGGAATTTTGTTACCCTTTCAAAAAATCACGTCTTTTGCATGAAATGGTTGTCCAAACCTTTGGTTCAGATGCCCAATGCAAAATACAACCCATTGGGTTGGTATTTCACAATGCAACCAATTTGGCGAGCCCCAAATGGGTTGCTTCATTTGGCTATTGCCAAATGTCATTCATGACTTTTGGAATGCATTTTTCTAAACTCTTTCATTTTCTCTTTCTTTGTCAGGGAAACTATATACATGAAATAAAAATTTAAGTATAAGTTAAAATTTACATAAAGACATTTACTTTCTTATACTTTAAGTTATATTTCATGTATATGGTTTCAGGATGTTTGAAAGTGGTTTCAGATCTCTAGGAGTTATAATGCAAATTCTAGTTTTTGGAAGCTTTTAAAAAAAAATAGACTTAGTCTAAAAATTTCAGTAATCAGGAGGTAAAATTTCAGTAATCAAGAGGTCAAATCTCATCTTTCTCTCTCTATCTCACTCATTTTCATCTCTTATTCTCTAGACCTCTCTTTCTCTCAATCACTATCTCCATTCCTTTATCCGACACTCTCTCCCTTATGCTCAAGAACTACGTCTCTACATGTCCATCTCTCTCTCCTTCCCTCTCTAGTTCTCTCTATCTCACCTCTCTCCTTCCCTCCCTCCCTCTCTAATTTTATCTATCTCCCCCTCTCACTCTCTCCTTCCCTTTATACTTCTCTCTACCTCACATCTCTTTCTCCCCCTCTCCCTCTCCCTCTCTCTCTTCCTTTCACCCACCTTTGCTCTCTAATTCTCACTATCTAACCTATCCCTCTATACCTCTTTCTCTCTCCCCCTCCTTCCCTCTCAATCTCTCCACCTTACTCCTTACCTCTCTACTCTCTCCATCGCACATCTCTATCACTTATCTCACTTCTCTCTCTCTCTCCCCTTCCCTCTCTACTCTCTTTCTCTCTCTCAACATATCCCTCCCTCCTCTCTCTTATCTCTCTCACCT